>JBBBDQ010000416.1:2000000-2595000 GCA_037127315.1 Ascarosepion bandense
AATGCACCCATTGTTTGTTGAGGTTTTAATCATTTCAGCCCAAGCAAGGTGGGTATACCACTATTACAGAGGAGGTTACATGCAGTGAAAGTGAGAGAAAAAGTTGAGCATAGGCAGGATTGAGGAAAGGACAAATGATGAACATGTTTCAAGAAGACAGAAGATGGTGATGAACTTCACTCACTTTCTCACTGACATGATGTGGCTTCCCTTTGTTTTTTCTACAAATATTTTCATGACAGCTGTTCTGATAAGTTTTTCCCTGGTGCTTCAACTACATGAATTTGAGCATGCTACTAGAGTGGCCAGTCAGCTAAGTGCCATATGTGAAACATGCTTGGATGATCATGTCTCGAAAGAGACATGACTGACTGAGCAGAAGATTATCCCACAGTAAGTTGCCATTGCTTTCTGTGGTTGACTGGTTGCCGACCAAGGCTATAGAACCCAATCTGTCCTGTTATTTAACCCATAACTGGAAGGAAGAGACAGATTAATACCTTTCCCAAGGGCATTTGTGCATAAGTGAATACAATGAATTCAACTGGAATTCGAACTCGGCTCCCTAACTTCTTGTTCCGAGCCAATATCCACTGCACCACAACATAGATGGGACCTGGATGCCACTCTAGTCAGTTAACTGACTGACTAGATTGGCATCCAGGTCCCACCTTTTTACTGTTAAAATAGTTAAATGCAACCACCACTTCTACTCAAACTGATTCTTTTTTTTTGCATTTCCTACCTGTGGAACTCCCTTCTGTTTACTTCCTTCCCTGGTAACTGTAAACATCAACAATTTAAATACAAAATCAATTGCCATCTTCTATCTTCTTGAATCTCATTCATCTTTTATTCCTTTCTTCAATATCCCATGTCCCCAGTCTTTTCTCTCACTGAAACCCCTTAACCACTAGTGGTGGTCCCACCTTGCTTGGGTTGAAATGATTAAAAAAAAGAAGAAAAGCCATATTAAATAAATTATTCATTGTAATATTATGTATAAGATTTATAAATATTTTTTGTTTATACTTCTGAGATGAGGTAGTATTTACATAATTTACATTGTTCAGCTGTGTGTGGGTGGTGCAATGGATATTGGCTCAGAATGAGAAATCTGAGAGCCAAGTTTGAATTCCAGTTGAATTTGTTGCATTCACTTACATACAAATACCTTTGGGAAAGGTATTAATCCATCACTTCTTCCTCCAGCTATGGGTTAAATAGCAGGACAGATTGGGTTCTATAGGCTTGGTTGGGAATCAGTTTACCACAAAATGTAATGATAACCTACTGAGGAAAAATCTTCTACCTAATCAGTCATGCCTCTTTTAAGACATGATCGCCCAAGGATGTATCATGTTTGGCACTTAACTGAAATAAAAGCCAGAGTGTATAATGGCTAAAACATTGTAAATATGACAATAAAAATGGGGACAACAGTTTGAACAAAGTAATTATTCTAAACTAGCAGTATAGCCTGGCGTTGCTCGGGTGTAATGAAAGATTTAAATCTAATCCATGGTCCTGGAGCTCAGACTCAGCCTAAAGAATATTTGTGTGAAGTTTGGTGAGAATCGGATAAAAATTGTGGAATTGTATAAAGGACATACAGACAGATAAACAGACATACACACAAACATCTTGTCTTTTATATATATATATGTATATATATATATATATTATCGATTTTCTGCACTATTGTAAGAACTGCAACCTTCTGAATATCGTTTCTTATGTCTTTGTCTATCAGTGTATCAAATTTGATTAAAATCAGACCACTCCTTCTATAACCCGATTTTTTCGATTATCAATTTTCGATATTTATCAGGGGTACCTCAACACAAAACCTAGCTAAGAACACTTGCAGATGCTTATAGTACAACTGTGTAAATTTTCAAGAAAATCTGTTCAGCCATTTCGCAGTTTATAGGTAATGGGGACACACACACAGACACACACACAGACAAAGTTCTATTTATAAATAAGTTTAGATATTAGTATAACATATTTTTATAACATACTAGTATGTTTGGTTAGAAATAAGTCATTATTATGTTGTGGATATCACTATTTTGGTTGTGATGTCCATAGATATTTTATATTAAATATTTATGGGTGTCTGGAACATTTTTCCTATAAACAATACCGGTGGACGCAATGTGAGTCTAGGGAAAAATGAAAAACACAAAACAATGAATATAAAAAAATAACGATGCATGTTATTAACAAAAGAAATGATGTGTGCCCACATTCATAATGAAAGGAAAAACATTCAAACAATTATGTTAAGTATGCTTGTGTATGTATATATGTATGCATAACAATACCTGTGCCATTGAATGATAATGAAGATCAAACTGAATTTACACTAACCAGTATTTAGCCACTAACATTTCTATATCAGATTAAGAACATTGCAAAATATCAGAGGCAAACTAATCAGATAGAACTGAAAGATATTTAAGACAAACTTTTTTGCAGAGAATATGAAGTTCTTCAAAATTATTGGAAATTTGCAACAAGGTATTATTTAACATAATTCATTTTTTCTGTATGATTAACATTATACATTCTATTCCAAGATTTTTTATATATATTGGTGATATTTTATAAGTCCTGGTAGCATTTTACCATATTACCAACACACAAGCACACACACACACACACACACACACACACACACACACACGTGTGCATGTAAAAATTTCAATATATTAGTAAAAGATATAACTATAATATATATATATATATATATATATATATACACAAACATGTTTCTTAAAAACAACTGACAAGAAAGATTTTATTAATTTTTGATTTAATTTTTCCAGTATTCATACATGTTTCTTTTTCCTAAAAATAAGGAATGTGAAAATGTTCCATAATGTTTTACTTTCCAAGCACTTTCAGCCACTTTACTGGCCATTTTCATGGATGTTATCATTCCAATGTTGTTATTTTATCCTCATGTTTTGACTGCAGCATAATTTTTGTGTTTTTGAAAAGGAGTGTCCTTTAAAGCTATCATACATTATAGTTTTTTTATTTTGTTCTGACAATTTTTAAATGAGATGTTCAAAATTGTGGGTAAACTGTCTGAATTTCATGCTTTGTTCTGTTTTTGTGCAAGTACTTTTCCCATCTCAGTCATTATCAAGAACTGAGTGTTGTCAGTCTAGTTGATATGATTTTGTTGGCTGCATTCTGTCCGTTTTGGGAGCACTGGAATTTAAATTGGTCCCAAGTGACAATATGTATAAAATGGTTACAAATAGCTAGACATCACCAGATAATATATGAAGTCTAATCAACAGAAGACACAGTGTTATCTCCAAAATACTGTACTGACTGTAAAGAAAGACTCCATATTCTTGAAGCTATTGTTATACAAAGGAAACAACATGTTAAATAAATGTTTTGACTTTTACATAGTAATTTACTAGCAGTATAGCCCGGCGTTGCTTGGGTGTAATGAAAGCTTTAAAACTAATCCATGGTCCTGGAGCTCAGACTCCTTGGATGTTGGTACGAAAGACTAAAAAGCAATAGTTTGGCACAAAAGACTAAAAAGCAATAGTTATTTACAGTTAAAGAAAAACCATAGACTGAAAGAAAAATGAATGGATGTAAGTCAAATTTTGATTTCCTGGTATCGATATCAAATAAGTTTTTTTCATCGTAAACTGAATTTTGAAGGCTAAATACATCCTCTGAGTAAATGGTATCATGGCTGAGACTATGGACTACAATTATACTTACTTAGAGCCAAACCTGAAGCAAAAACTAAAATAAAAGAGCTGAAAAAATACACATACAGGCAGATAAACACACACACACACACACACACACACACACACACACACAAACATCTTGCCTTTTATATATATATATATATATATATATATTATCAATTTTCTGCACTATTGTAAGAACTGTAACCTTGAAACTTCTAAATATCGTTTCTTATATCTTTGTTTATGAGTTTCTCAAATTTTATGAAAATCAAACCACTCCTTCTATAACCCGATTTTTTCATATTTTCTATATTTATCGGGGTACCTCGACACAAAACCTAGCTAAGAACACTCACAGACGCTTATAGTACAACTGTGTAAATTTTCAAGAAAATCGGTTCACCGTTTCGGAGTCTATAGGTAATGGACACACACACACACACACACACACAAAGTTCCATCTATAAATAAGCTTTGATGTCTGGTATATCCTGCAGTTTCAGTACTCCATATGTTAACATAAAAACATCCAACCATCAGCGACAATTTTATCTTGTGTTGACATAAAACTTTGCTAAGCAGCAATAACAGTTACCAAAAACAGCAAATGCAGTTTGTAAATTTGTAATGCGGTTCTATGATGTCACATGATGTTTTTATGTAACGTCCTTGTAACCTCTCTGAAAATGGCTCATGTGAGCCAAAAGTTTAGAACCAACTTAATAAAAAATTATCCAAATTTTGGAGAATTTTTGTCTTTATCCAAAATATGATGTTTAGAAGCGTTCATGATTAAGCATAATAGACATTCTTTGTCTCTTATATTTAACAGTTTAACAGTATATGTTTAAAAAATATATATATGTGTGTGTGTGTGTGTGTGTGTGTGTGTGTGTGTGTGTGTGTGTGTGTAAAGATAGAGAAAAGGGAACAGACAGACAGATAGACAGACAGAGGAATATGTAGTTGTTTAGACATTGATTTTTAATTTATGCAGGTTTCATTGAAACCAACAAATGTTCTTTATTTAATATTTCTTAAATAAATTTAAAAAACAAAAAGAAAATAAAAAACAAAGAACGTTTATTTCAGATGATTCTTTCATGATGCAATATACAAAAACAAACAAATACAATGCAGCCCTTCAGATCCACAACCCTAGTACACATAAAAAATATTCTTCAATAATGGTTTTTCAAAACAAATATCACTCTGAGGACACAGGACAACTTATGTTCAAATTCCTCTTGAAAACCAGAAAAATGGTCTGAACTGAAAAAAATCTTCAAAAATCTTCAAAAATCTTCATTGGTTTTCAGTCAAGCTTGTAAGAATATCACTGCTATTGAAGAAAAATACAGTTTCAGGCATATTATCAGGAATTCTCTCAAAGAATTTAGTAATTCTAATGAAATCTATACAAGAAAACCTCAACAAAAATGCTAACATGTCTTTTATGCCAGATGAAGCTATTTTGGAGAGTTTTTCTCTTGAAATGATAACTTTTTTTCTTCCAAATACAATTTTCTTGGCTGCTAGTTGTTATTCTTGATTTTTAACAAATTGTTGCCAATAGAATATCCAAGTTTCATTCTTTCAAATTTCTGAAGGTCGTGCAACTATAGTATTCATCATAAAACTATTGTAAATCACATTCAAGCATGAAACAGACTGTCACCATTCCATGTTGCATTTTCTATCCCCTGGGAAAATTCTTCTCAGATATTTAAACTCCTGCACCAGCTTGATACTGACATCATCAGTTTGTAGTTAACATTTTTGGTTATCCCTTTTGTCAACAACCATACATTCTGTCTTTTTACAATTGATGGTTAGTCCTTTCTTCTTGCTTTCTTTTACTACCTTCTGTAGGAGGTCCCGTAGTTTACCTTCTGTACAGTATCATCTGCAGATCTTATATTGTAAATATTACACCAACTAATAATAAATCCTGCAATGACACCCAACTCCTTTTGAATTTCTTTTTCTTTTTCTTTCACCCCATGCAAGGCTGTTACACCACTGATGTGCAGGGAACTACATAAGATTAAAAAGATTAGATAGAAGGAGAGTAAAGAGAAAGACGAACCAGTTACAAGGAGTGTCAGAAGGGAGCAAGAGAAGGATGGGAATACAGGTGTGATGCTCAGAGAGAAAGAAAAAGATATACAGAATGATGTAGAAAGAACTAGAGTCAAGTGGTTAAGAGACGGGTATTGACATTGCATTTAAATTCCTGGAGGTTGTAGCCATCAGGAAAGCAAGAATATGGAAGTGAGTTCCACAGGCGGGAAGTGTGAGAAAAGAAGCTGATGGAGTAGAATTGTCGGCTGCATTTGGTTGATCTAACTATGAATGGGTGGGATCCAGTTGCCAGTCTGGTTGCACGAGTAAACTTCTGTGGCAGGGGCACCAGTGACTTAAGTTCATCGGAGCAGAAGCCATGAAAATATTTGTAGAACAAACAGAGGGAAGCCACATTGTGTCGGTGAGAAAGTAGCTGGAGTTGAGACGCCAAATTGGTACCTATCACATTACTGATTCTCCTTTGGAGCCTATTGAGAACACTGAGATGAATAGCGATGGTGCCTGACCATATATGACAGCAGTATTCCATGCACAGACAGATGGTTGATTTGTTCTTGCTATAGAGTTTGAATCAATCCAGTTTAACGACACATCCTTGTTTTTTGCTCTTTTCTATTTTCCTGTACATAATTCATTTCTTATCCATATACAACTTATTTGCTTCAAGTATAAGTTTGTTATTATTCCCATATCTTTTCCAAGTAGTTTTTATTGGTTCCAATATTAATAGAAATAACTGCAAAAACAATCTTAAATTTATAGAGCAAATTGTACAGATGCATGCTGGGATTTCTTCCTAACCAATAAGATGGGCAACTTCTTGACCTCATCTGCCCTATTTTTGTCCTTTGTCGTCATGATGTCAGAATACTGAGATCACTTGTTTGTATCCCTTTGGTGCATTAACAATATTCTTAGGTTGTGAAATTTTTTGCTGATTACTGTTACTTTGCCATCTTTTGCCTCGCATACATTATTTGATTCGGATTCATTTTTGTTCTGTTCTTGTCTTTTTTCTGTATTTTCAAACTTTGTTAATTCTGTTTGTTGAGCATTTCTGCCAATTACACTTAACCCTGGTCACATAGATCTTTGTACCATAACTTATTTTGGGGAAATTTGTAAAACATAAGGGTACATCCTTACGCATATGTATCATTCTCTCCAATAATATTATCATGATAAATTTATATCATTTTATATTTCAGTTTATACTCTATTCACCAAAATTTGGATTATTAGCTTGGACATGTGGCTCCTTAAGCTGATTGTCTGATGGGCTCAAATGTTTTGACAATTGGTTTTTTAAGTAATGCTATAAAGATGGATCTACTGATGTCCTCCAGCATATCGGCACACATATATATGAAATATGTATATATTTCACTTATTACTTAACTAAAAGACCTCCTACAGAAGGTAGCTGAAGAGAGTGACAAGAAAGGGCTACAAATAAACTTCAAGAAAACCAAATGCATTGGTCATCAGCAAAAAAAGGGCAACCCAAAATGCCAAATACAGGTGAGGGACACTAAAATTAAGCAGGTACAAAAATTTAAATACCTGGGAAGTGTTCTAACAGAAGACGGTAAGTGTGACACTGAGATTCGAAGGCGAATTGGCATGGCAAAGGAAGCATTTCCAGACGTTGAGTAAAGTATTAAGAAACAGGACATTTTTGCTAGAAACAAAGAGGAGAGTGCTGAATTGCTATGTGATGTCGATTCTTCAATATGGTAGTGAATGCTGGATAATATCCTCAAAGATGAAGAAAAAACTTGAAGCAACTGAAATGTGGTTCTACAGAAGGATTCTGCGAATATCATGGATCGAGTATGTGAGTAATGATGAGGTCTTAGAAAAGATGGAAACAAAAAGGAAATTAATACTGAGCATCAGAAAGAGACAATTAATGTTCCTGAGACATGCTATGATGAAGGAGGGCTTGGAAAACTTGATACTAACAGGCCAGATAGAGGGAAAAAGAGACAGGGGAAAGCAGCAAATAACATATTTGAAGGGCCTAATCAGGTGGATGATGGAACGAGAGTTTCATGGTGCAACAGGAGAAGGTGTGCTAAGAGCCACCAGGGATAGGGAGATGTGGAAAGCCATGATCGCCTACATCTTGAGGGGACAGGGCACACAGAAGAAGATATATGCCGACTGGTTATAAGAAATTATAATGTGGATACAAAGTGGGGGATCAAATCTATATTATAATCAATATATAAATGGAAACCTCATTTTGTGGTTATGCTAGTTTCTATACATTTATATTCTAGATTTATAGGCTTGAGCTAGTGGATGGCAGAGTGTGGTTTGGGTGGTGTAACAGGAGAAAGCCTGCAAAGAGCCACCAGGGATAGGGAGACGTGGAAGGCCATGATCGCCTACGTCCTGAAAGGACATAGCACATAAAAGAAGAAAATCATGTCAATGCTAAAATTGTATTGAGCTGAATCCATTTCTGTTACAATCTCATCTTGTCTTGCAGTTTTATATCTGTTTATCTTGTCTAGTTCCAAACTTGCTTAAGATATTTCTGGCCCTTCCATATTTTCTTTTATCATGGAGTATTTCTCTAACATATTCGCTTCATCTTTGGAGTATTATTTTTCTTTTTCTATTAACAGTGTTTGATTTTATACAACCTCTTGATGAGCACATTTTTGTCCTGTTATGTATACTTGCTTTATCTATATTGCTCATTCTTTCTATTTCCCTGCACTTTTCATTGAGCCATTCTTCTTGAGCCTACCTACCATTTACTTCTGAACTGTGTTTAGTGTTCTTTCCCATTTCTTGGCATTGTTTGTTGTCACTTCTTCATAAAATTCTAAAATTTCATTTGTCATCCACTATTTCTGTTCTAGTCTCATTTTCCTTAGGATGATCTCATTCACTGATATTTAGTACCATTCCTTGGTATTGTTTGTTGCCTCTTTTATTTCCTGATATCACTAGTGCTTCTTTTAATGTGTTTCATTTTAAATTTTTAGTTTCACTCATTATATTTGTTATTGACTCTGTCTACAGGTATCTTTTCAGAACTTGGATCATTCAAGAGTCTGTTGTATTGCAATTTAGGCATTTTGGTTTTGGTTTTCTTTAATTTCTAAAATTTTATTCTGTGGTAACATACAACTGAAAAAGGGCTGATCTCAAGTTCACACTTGGATAGTTTTTACAGTGTAAAACTGCATTTCTGAAATGTTTGTTGGTAATTTATATAATCAGTGTAGTTATTTGTGTTTCTTTCTGAAGTGTTTCATCTTCATAAGTGAATTAGGTGTTCTTGAAACCAGTTATCAAGAGCTAATTGGTCATTTGCTGTGCACCATTTAAGCATTTGGTCATTTGCTGTGCACCATTTAACAAATCTTTCACTACATTAGTTTTGGGTTCCTTGTCCAAAATTGCCATCCATTTCAACTTCTTATTGCTTGACCCTCGTTCTCATGATGATGGTAATTTTCATAAATGTTTTTCATTTACTTTTACTAAAAGAATTCTGTCAGAGTATTAACAGTTTTCTAGAACACATTTCTCCATTGATTATCTAGTATTAATTCTACTTCTCTTTTATTCTTGCTCCTAGTTTTCAAGGAACCCCTGCTTAAAAATTATTATCTAACATTATTAAAAACTAACACTTTTAAATTCTTATCATAGTTTGCATGGTAAACATAATATATGAACACCATGAGTGCATAATACATAAATAAACACCATACGGGCATTGCTAAGTAGATTCCCCATGATTATTATAGTTTCAAATAATTTAAGAGACTGAAGCTACATAAGAGAAAAAGATTAGATACGAGAAGAGTAAAGAGAAAGACAAGCCAGTTACAGTGGGTGTCAGAGAAGGGAGCAAGAGAAGGATGTGAATACAGTTGTGATGACAGTTGCAAAGGTAGAGAGAAAGGAAAAGATATACAGGGTAATGTAGAAAAAAACTGGAGTGGTTAAAAGATAGGTATTGACATTGCATTTAAATTCCTGGAGGTTGTAGCCGTCAGGAAAGCAAGAATATGGAAGAGAGTTCCACAGGTGGGAAGTGTGAGAAAAGAAGCTGATGGAGTAGAATTATCGGCTGCATTTGGTTGATCTAAACTGTGTAAATATGAATGGGTTGGACCCTGTTGGCAGTCTGGTTGCATGAGTAAACTCCTGTGGCTGGGGAACCTGTGACTTAAGTTCGTTGGAGCAGAAGCCATGTAAGTATTTACAGAACAGAGGGAAGACACATTCCATCGGTGAGAAAGTGGCTGGAGTTGAGCCACTAAGTTGGTACCTACCACATTACTGATTCTCCTTTAGAGTCTGTCAAGAACACTGAGATAAACAGCGAGGGTGCCTGACCATATATGACAGCAGTATTCTATGCATGGATGGATGGATGGTTGATTTGTATATGTGCAACATGGATTCAGGCGGAAAGAACATACTGACCCGACACAGTGTATTAAAACAAAATTGTTTTTTTCAATAATATTCCATGTGTATAGTAAAATTATGAATATAAGATTAAAGAAAATTTAAATAAAAATGCATTAACCTATTTATCACTGCTTCTCACAGAATCTCTGGAAACCTTATGGTTCTTATTTTGTCTATTGACGACCTCTTTGATATTTTCACACGGGCTATATCCCAGTGTCTGTTTCATTAGTGAAAAACAAAAACTAAATTTTAATAAATATTTTTAAGTTAACATTTTAAGAAACTATTCCATGTTGGTAGCATTTAGGAAATCAGATGTCTTTGTTGATTAAACAAAGAAATAGGGGGTCAATAAGCCAGATTGCATCTGAATATCTGTCTACTTACATATACACATACGTCTGCACACATATACACACAATGTCTACATTTATACACAGTCATACACATACACCCTTCTGCTCTGATGAACTTAAGTCACTGGTGCCCCTGCTATGTAAGTTTACTCGTGCAACGAGACTGCCAACAGGGTCCCACCTATTCACAGATCAACCAAATGCAGCCGATAATTCTACTCCGGCAGCTTCTTTTCTCACACTTCCCCGCTGTGAAACTCTCTTCCAACCTCTTTGCTTTCTTGACAGCTACAACCTCCAGGAATTTAAATGCAATGTCAATACCTGTCTCTTAACCACTTGACTCTAGTTCTTTCTACATCACCCTGTATATCTTTTCCGTTCTCTCTATCTTTGCAACTGTCATCACACCTGTATTCCCATCCTTCTCTCACTCCTTTTTTTCTTGTTATTGCAATAGTTTACAAAAGCATAATATCACTACACAAAAATTTTCATGTTTCAGAACAAAACTGTTCCTCTTCAGGTGATATGTTAAAATAAATGGTGAAAATGATTTATTTTTGAAAATATATAATTTCAAAAATAAATCATTTTCACCATTTATTTTAACATATCACCTGAAGAGGAACCGTTTTGTTCTGAAACATGAAAATTTTTGTGTAGTGATATTATGCTTCTATAAAGCATTGTTATAACAAAATTACAATATTAATCTCTACTCTGTACCGAGCACTCTTTATAAAAGTAAATGTTTGAACATTGGGTCTTTAATCTACATGTTCTTTCACTATTTTGTAATATATATATATGTATAAATGCATATGTGTATATATACAGGTATATATATATGTATATCATGAACATATATATGCACTTACACATGGACGTATATATGAACACATATATATAGATATATAAGCCCATATATATTAATATATATCAATAGATACTTATTTATAATGTAAATTTTGTTTGTTATATAATTAACTTAGAGAACAATAAATTTACTCAGCAGACAAAAAATTTTTTTCTTGCTCAGGCCAGCCATTAGCTTTAAGCATCAGAACAATGAAATAAGAATAAAAAGAAAGAAAGAAGTCCATAAAATGGATTATTTATTGATTTTAAGAGCTTTTCATTGAAATTATTTCAGGATGAAAATGAGGGAGTAAGTGAAGTTTGGCTGTTCCGAAATCAACTAAAGTAATCAACGATAATGATGTGCACAAAAACTGAAGATTATGCCAGAAAAAATCTCCAAGAAGTGACTCGTTCACTCCTTCAATTCTTTTTTTTAAACAAGCAATTATAATTTGAAATTATAAAATCTCCTCTTTTTTTCAACTTTTTAATATTTATTATTCTCATTCATTTTTTTTTTTATCTTACTCTGTTCTTGTCTTCTTTCGTCTTCTGTTTTTAACTTCTGTTTTTTTTTCATCTCTTTTGATATTTCTCTGTTTCCATTTGATTAAAAATGTCTCCTTTTATCCTCTCTATACCATTGCATTTTCTTTTTTTTCTCATTTTTACTTTATTTTTTTTACCTAACTATTTCTCTTTATTCTTTTTTGACTTCACATTGACATTTCTCATTTGTTTAGGCCAAACATTTATTTTCTACCATTTTCAAATTGCATCTCTCTTATTGCTTCTACCATTTCTATACATTTTTGCTCTTTCTCTCTCTATTATCCTCTCTCTCTTCATTAATGACACTCTTTCTTCTCCTTTCATTCTCTGCTTCTTCTCCCTTTCACAACTTGACATATTTTGCAATATCTTCACTTAATATTTGTTTCTCTTTGCTGTTTTTTTCTTTTGTTCATTCTAATTGTTTTTAGTTCAGTATTTTTGCTGATGTGAATACTAGAAAAAATATGGATGAAAAATACAAAGTCAACAAGCTCTTGCGGTTAGAGAGCCGTATTAGATTGGCCATTTTGACAGATCAACTGAGTCGACCCACTTTTCATCCACCATTTCATAATCACCCAATCATTCTAAGTATTTTGCATTTTTCAGACATTTTATAACTCATTTAAATTTTTATTAAAGCTCAATTTCTATATTTAGTTTTTTTGTTTTTCTTCAGCAGTCAATGGACTAAAGTCATACATGCCCTATGACAGAACCAATGCACCAAATTCTACTTTGAGTGACTCTTGAGCATTGGAGTGGATGAATTTTAATGCATGAAAAAATACAACTCATGACAGAAGCAAAGTCATACATGTCATGTAACAGAACCAATGCGCCAAATACTACTTTGAGTGACTCTCGAGGCTTGTATTAAATGAAATTTCATGCATGAAAAAATACATGAATCATGGCAGAAGCAAAATCATACATGTCTTATTGCAGGATCAGTGTAACCCTATACTTTGAGTGGCTCTTGAGGCTTGCATCAGGTGAATTTTAGGGTATAAAGAATATAAATTACATGACAGAACCAAAATTGGGTTACTATCAGTAGCAACTTAACTATTCTTCCATTCATAATCTCCTTATCATAATTGTTAAGGAACATCAATAAGCCAACAACCTCATTTACACAGCAAATATTTATTTTTGCAACATCGAGGGCCACAATTTAAACAACCTAAGGTACGCAGATGATACAGCGCTGATAGCAGAGACAGAAAGGAAACTACAAGACCTCCTACAGAAGGTAGCTGAAGAGAGTGACAAGACAAGATTACAAATAAACTGCAA
This sequence comes from Ascarosepion bandense, assembly GCA_037127315.1. Taxonomy (NCBI): domain Eukaryota; kingdom Metazoa; phylum Mollusca; class Cephalopoda; order Sepiida; family Sepiidae; genus Ascarosepion; species Ascarosepion bandense. Next base: position 2,013,349 of record JBBBDQ010000416.1, read on the forward strand.
GAAAACCGAATGCATGATCATCAGTAAAAAGGGCAGTCCAATATGCCAAATACAGGTTGGGGATACTAAAATCAAGCAGATACAAAAATTTAAATACCTAGGAAGTGTTCTAACAGAAGACGGAAAGTGCGACACAGGGAACCGAAGACGAATTGGCATGGCAAAGGAAGCATTCCAGACGTTGAGTAAAGTATTAAGAAACAGGACAATTTTGCTAGAAACAAAGAAGAGAGTACTGGATTGCTATGTTATGTCGGTTCTTCAATACTGCAGTGAATGCTGGATAATATCTTCAAAGATGAAGAAAAAACTTGAAGCAACTGAAATGTGGTTCTACAGAAGGATGCTGCGAATATCATGGACCGAGCATTTGAGAAATGATGAGATTTTGGAAATGATGGAAACGAAAAGGAAATTAATACTGAGAATTCCTGGGACATGCAATGAAGAAGGAGGGCTTGGAGAACCTGTTACTAACAGGCCAGATAGAGGGAAAAGGAGATAGGGGAAAGCAGGGGATAACATATTTGAAAGACCTAATCAGGTGGATGACGGAACGAGGGTTGCATGGTGTATCAGGACAAGGCGTGCTAAGAGCCACCAGGGATAGGGAGACGTGGAAAGAAAGGAAGAAAATAATTTGTTTTTATATAAAAAATAAGAAATAAGAATTAAACTTAAAATTTGAAAATTAATTTCAAATTGAAATTTCAGATTTAAAAATTTCAAATTAACTAGACCAGTTACCAACAATGAGCTGACAAAGTACAATTCATATTATTGAACCATGATAGGTTTCGTGTAGTAATGTAAAGTTTTTTTTATTATGATTACTTATAATAAAAATATTATACTAAAAAAATACCTCTTAGGTTGATGCAACCATGGATGAAAACGTTATAATTTCTTGTAATTTTAAAAATTGACCGTTCAAAAATACCCTTCGACGTGAGCGTTAAAAAAAAAACACCGTTACATGAGCGTTCTTAAAAAAAAAAAGTTAATGGTAAATTGAAAATCGTCTGAAAACACCACTCATGGTAGAATCCTGGGTCGCATAATAACTCGAAATTATCCTGTCTCTCAGTACTCTACTCAGCTTTTAGAATGCATCCTTCGTCATGCCAGTACATCTTCAGTTCTCAGTGTCGCACTTTCCGTCCTCAGATAGAACACTTCCCAGATATTTAAACTTCTGTACCTGCTTGATTTTACTATCCCCTATCTGTAATTGGCATTTTGGACTACTTTTACTATCAGCACTATGTCATCAGGATATCTTATATTTTTAGAAATCAAGTTACCTTCTAACATGGCCTCCATCTTTTTATCCCTCTTTTGTCTACCTCATTTATAGGAGAGTATCTAATGCAGTAGGTGGGTTAGTCCACTTTACTATAATGGACCTGCACAACACATTTGCATGAGTGGATTCTATTCACTTATATATATCTCTCCATTAGATCACTCAAAAGCTTGGTCTTTCATTTGGACTGACTACACCAATCTACATGTGTGCCAAATCACTCGCTATTAACCGTTATCCAACAATATTGTTAAGATTATGACTGCTAATCATGAATCCTGGCAGGACTGCTAGTTCTCTCAAAATTACCTCTTTCGGGTTTTAGTTGGTCGGCAACTTTTCTTAGAGATTCTTTCGGCTGGATATAAATCCTTGAATCAAAGCCAGAGTTGATAATGCCAGCAAATCCTTTTAACAACTCACTACTCTCTTCCCAAAACCTATTTTTATAGGGGCTAACACCTAATTTGCATATTTCTAGAACATTTCGAATGCTCTTGATTTTATTCGAACATTCTACAATCTTCTAAAACATTATATTCCTAATTTCTCTATTTAACAACTACTTCATGAATTAAAACTTTTTTTGTAATAACAAGTAGGACTCAATAAAATCCCTTACTATAATTTTTAGACATTGATAATATTACTTTTTAATATATAAATGCGTCCTCGTAATACCTAAGCAGGGATTATGCAAGATTTCTGGAGAGCAACACACTACGCTATTTTGACCTCACTTTTTCAACTGACTTGAAGTGGAACGAGTACATCTAATCAGTGATTAGAAGACGGTATTTACCAACCTTCCCACGCAAGTTTAGCTGTGACACAAGGTCATTTTATAGTGGGTCTTCCCGGCCATATAGCCGGGCCAAAAAATGTCTGTCTATCATTACCAAGTCGTGATTCTACCCTTCGGCGGAACCACGACTGGTTTAGTGCTCTCTGCTCGGAAGCAGAGAGCGCCCTCTACCCGAAGACAGAGAGCTGACAGTGTCATAGTAACAGCGGCAAATGTCGGCTGAGACAGTGATTAGAAGACACGTCCTTGTTTTACACACCTTTTTATTTTATGCATGTGCTGAACTCATTTTCTGTCCGTATGCAGTTGGTTTGCTGCCAGTATAGATTCTTGATTGTTTTAATGTCTTTCCTGAATATGTCAAGGTTGCTGAGAAACTCTAAAAGGTTTCTGCCGTGTACTATGTCGAATGCCTTTTCATAGTCCATGAAACATAGTTACACGTCTTTCTGCATCTGTATTACTCTTTCTTGTAACATTCTGAGCATAAATATCACGAAGTACAAGAACAGTAAGTGTTCTTCAAAGAAACCGGAACAATTCCTTGTTCCGGTTTCTTTGAAGAACACTTACTGTTCTTGTACTTCTTCTGGGAGCATTTGTCTCCTCACTATCTTCCGTCCTCTCCCTAAAGGATTATCTAGATATGAGACGTAGTGATCTTTTTCTTTTTTCATAGGAGTGTTCGTCCAACAATTGTTCATTTTCAAAGTCTATACTAGTCTTGATTTCACTGTCAGGTTTCTCTTGCTTTAACATGACACTTTCGCGTTCGTTATTTTCAGGCTCACTGTACATTTCTTTATCGCTAGTATCCCATTTACGTTTTTTTTTTTTTTTTTTTTACTATTATCGTAGTGTTCTGTCTAGTTTGTATTATGAATTTTATTTCTTTTTATATCACTGTTTTTCGTTACTGCCATAAGACAGGGTCAATGGTGATCTAATTTATTTACTTACTAGCAGTATAGCCCGGCGTTGCTCGGGTGTAATGAAAGCTTTAAAAGTAATCCATGGTCCTGGAACTCAGACTCAGCCTAAAGAATATTTGTGTGAAGTTTGGTGAAAATTGGATAAAAATTGTGGATTTTTATAAAGGACATACAGACAGATAAACAGACACACATGCAAACATTTTGCCTTTTATATGTATATATTATCTATTTTCCGCACTATTGTAAGAACTGCAACCTTGAAACTTCTGAATATCGTTTCTTATGTCTTTATGTCTTTATGAGTGTATGAAATTTGATTAAAATCAGACCACAAAAAAAACGATTTTTTCAATTATCGATTTTCGATATTTATCAGGGGTACCTTGACACAAAACCTAGCTAAGAACACTCGCAGACGTTTATAGTACTGTGTATCTGTGTAGATTTTCAAGAAAATCGGTTCAGCTGTTTCAGAGTCTATAGGTAACGGGCATACACACAGACACACACACATACACACACAGACAAAGTTCCATTTATAAATAAGTTTAGATTAGATGAGAGTGAAGCTATAGGGAGATGGTTGAAAGTTTATTAAATCGGCTTTGTGTGAAACATGACCAAACTCCCTACAACTTTCTATTGTTCGTAATCATCAGAAAGTTGTCAACAGGTTGGAATGTGTGGATTTGTGGAGGAATAAAAATATACATTTTGCATGTTAAAATGGAAATTTATTGATAGAAAAGAATAATATAAATTGGTATAAGTTAAATGTTCATTAAGAAACATTATTAAAAAAAGGGTAGAGTTCGTAGCAGTCCTTGCAAGAGTGAGTTTATGTGTACGTGGGCAGGAACGTATATGTGTATGTATGTATGAGCGTTTGTTTGGTAGGAATGTCTTTGAAGTTATCGCTCATTGTGAATAGTGAAAGGAAGGAGGTGAGAAGTGAACGATGAAGAAGGAGGTAAAAGAGAAAGCGAGGGGCAATAATAATAACGATTGTTCGACGTTTGTTGAGGGACGTATTAATTACGCTCGTCTCATTTTTTTTATGACGACGGTTCAGCTTGATCGTCTTTTATTTTGTTTGGGAATTCACTCCCGAGTGTGATTCTGGCCTATCTATTGGACGACGAACATTTCGCATCGAGGTGTGAAATTTCGTGAGTGTTGTGTATGTTCAGCTAAGTTTGTAAATTCGAGAAAATTGTGGTACAGTGGATATCGGCTCAGAACGAGAAACCGGGGAGCCGAGTTCGAGTTCCAGTTGAATCCGTTGTATTCACTTACGCGCAAATACCCTTGGGAAAGGTATTAATCCGTCTCTTCCTTCCAGTTATGGGTTAAATAGCAGGACAGACTGGGTTCTATAGCCTTGGTCGGCAACCAGTCTACCGCAGAAAGCAATGGCAAGCTACTGCGGGATAATCTTCTGCCCAGTCAGTCACGTCTCTTTCGAGACATGATCGCCCAAGCGTGTATCACGTATGGCACTAAACTGACTGACTAATGAGTCAGATTTGAATTTTTAACGTATAACTTGTTTTGTTCACTACAAGGGCAGACAGGCTTTTTGATCTTCCAGCATATGGTCTTGTCTTACGGCTTAGCAGCAATATAGGAAGAAATGTTTCTATTTTTTTTTTTCTTTCCGTTGTCGATCTATTTTCAGTCCGTTTTGTACAGAATGCACCATCCTTTCTGCCAATCTGTTTGATTGCGGATGATATGGTGAGGGTTTATATGGTCTGCATCCATTTTCTTTCAACCATTGGCATAGTTCCTCGTCACAGAACTCTGGAGCTTGTCGGATATTAGCGTTTTCGGAATTGTATTTCTTGAAAATATGATCCTTAACGCTTATTTCACGATAGAACGTCTTTTGTTAGAGACCTGTATTACTTCCGGCTATCCTGAATACAAATCTACCAATATTAGTAATAATCCCACTCCTGTAACATGAGCATAATCCAAGGCCATGTATGTGTTTTTGTCTGTCTGAAATTTCTTCATTCGATGCAGGTTTTACACCTATTTCTCTAAATCTGTAGAACAGCCTAGCAACCATGTCTCTAGACAATGAATATTGTCATGTATGCTCTTCGAAATTTTGCTCCTTTGCCTTGCTGGCGGTACGTCTATGTCTCCATTACAAATTACATTTGCTTAACACACACACACACACACACACACACACACACACACACACACACACACACACACACACACACACACACACACACGAGATCACACGAGAACGAATACCGGAGGAGACAAGAAAAACGTAGCAATAAACACGCCTCTAATTAAAGCAGGAAGACATAACATCAAGTCATAAAACGGCGCCTACCACCATTCCGAAGGAGATGCGAAAATGCCAAACCCTGTGCACATATTAATTCATAAATTAAAGCAGACAGATATATCATCAAATCGTAAAACGGCGCCTGCTATCACTTTAAAAAGAGGCGAAAACGCCATATCCTACTACCGCGCACACTTATATAAACCATAAACACACACACACACACACACACACACACACACATACACACACGCACACACACACATGAACTAAACCACTTACAGGTACACACACACTCATACTCACTACAATTAACGACAGCAACAGCAGCGAAAGAGGACCATTCGATCAAGGCACGGTCCAGCAGCGGATAACTTGAAACCAAGCTCTCCTATCATTCTGAAGATGAGATTCTGATCTCGAAATATTAATAAATAATAAATACCCAACACTTTCTTTACCTTCTTTTATTATACTAAACGCATTGTGATAGCCTTCAAATACCTACCCATTCACCTTTCAATTGTTAGTTTGCGTTGAACTTCTTTGAAACTGCACTTGAGGATATAAAGATAATAAGTGGAATAATTAGTTAATAAGTAGTTCCAGTAACTTATTTCAGCTTTTCCATAACCATTGTTTTAGATGGACTGGTACTTTTGGTGCTTGAAAATATGAGAGGGAAATATTTTCCTTTAGTCTTAGCTTTGCTTCACAGTTTCTTCTGCCTTGACTTTGTTCACTAATTTTGTCGAATTTATGTTCAACACATCATTTGCTACTAGACTGTGATTCTTTTAACAGTATGTTACGATAATTGGTAAGATGTCAAACTTATTTTTTAGTTCCACGTAGGTTTCAAAATAACCTAACGTTTTAATCACGGATCCGTCAAACTGATTCAATTGAACAAATCTTTTCTTTAAACTTGGTTTTCCTAAATTCTTACCAAAATTTCTTGGTATCAAAGTCATGTCACTTCTCGTATCTAGTTGCCAGTCCAGTCAAACATTATTGATTTGGAGTTTTAATAACGTTCTTTCATTTCTTTTTTTCCAATGAAAAAGCGTTCATACATATTTCCTCTTCATTTTATTGGACCATCTCTACGTTTCACTCTTAATTTAAAATGATTAATTTTTAAACATTTTCACATCCTATTTTTATATTCCGGACATTTTTGCTTTTCTCTGTGATGTTTATAACTAAACCAAGTGCACATTATTCTATCATTTTTCTTTATTGCGTCTGTTTCCATTTCCTCTTCTAGATACGTAACTTTTGTTGAATTAAATTTTTTAATAAATTCTTGGTACTGAACAAATTCTACACAGTGTTCTAGGACAACTTTCCTACTTGTAACTGCATTAGTACCATTTGTCGGCACTCATTATTTTGAAGGCCGTCTAACAATTACATTACAATCAGATCTTCGATTGATTGTTTCTTCAATTCCAGTTTCTTAAATTCACGATATTTAGCATCCTATTTCAAATGAAGAACATTTTCAGTAACTGGGCAATTCACTTTTTGAGAAAGGTTCAAGAACTCTCTCTCTCTCTCTCTCTCTCTCTCTCTCTCTCTCTCTCTCTCTCTCTCTCTCTCTCTCTCTCAGGTCCTATGTTTGTTACTATTAGCTGATTTATATCGTCGAACGTCATTTCCTCCAACTGCCTTTGGTGCGCAATTGCTAATACTTTTATAATAGCCTCACGACCCGCAGCCGCCAAGTGAAGACTTCTTCTTCTTCTTTTATGTGGCCTGTCCTTTCAGGACGTAGAGGATCATGGCTTTCCACGTCTCCCTATCCCTGGTGGCTCTTAGCACGCATACTCCTGTTACACCATGCAACCCCTGTTCAGATCCTTCAAAGATATGTTATTCGCTGATTTCCCCTGTCTCTTTTCCCCTCTATCTGGCCTGTTAATATCAGGTTCTCCAAGCCCTCCTTCCTTATTGCATGTCCCAGAAACTTTAGTTATCTCTTCCTGAAGCTCAATATTAATTTCTTTTTCGTTTCCATATTTTCCAAAACCTTATCATTGCTCACATGCTCGGTCCATGATATTCGCAGCATACTTCTGTAGAACTACATTTCAGGTGCTTCAAGCTTTACCTTCATCTTCGAAGATATTGTCCAATATTCACTGCCATATTAAAGAAAAGAGAAGACTAGTTATCTGGTTTCATCCTCCAACTTAATTTCCAGTCCTTCAGTTTCTTTATCTCTAGACTTATTTACTAGATTCCTAAGCCACGCTTGTGTGTACTCATAATTATGCAATGATAATTGTTCATTCGGTTCTTTAGATATCGACGACGCCATTGTCATGGTAGAGTTACTAACTCACAAGAAGTGGTAAGCACTAACTGCTTCATGAGTAATAGTCACCTCAGATAGATAGATAGATAGATAGATAGATAGATAGATAGATAGATAGATAGATAGATAGATAGATAGATAGATATGAACAGAATGAGATAGATAGATAGATAGATAGATAGATAGATAGATAGATAGATAGATAGATAGATATGAACAGAATGAGATAGATAGATAGATAGATAGATAGATAGATAGATAGATAGATAGATAGATAGATATGAACAGAATGATAGATAGATAGATAGATAGATAGATAGATAGATAGATAGATAGATAGATAGATATGAACAGAATGAGATAGATAGATAGATAGATAGATAGATAGATAGATAGATAGATATGAACAGAATGAGATAGATAGATAGATAGATAGATAGATAGATATGAACAGAATGAGATAGATAGATAGATAGATAGATAGATAGATAGATAGATAGATAGATAGATAGATATGAACAGAATGAGATAGATAGATAGATAGATAGATAGATAGATAGATAGATAGATAGATAGATAGATATGAACAAACTGAGATAGATAGATAGATAGATAGATAGATAGATAGATAGATAGATAGATAGATAGATATGAACAGAATGAGATAGATAGATAGATAGATAGATAGATAGATAGATAGATAAATATGAACAAACTGAGATAGATAGATAGATAGATAGATAGATAGATAGATAGATAGATAGATAGATAGATATGAGACTGAGATAGATAGATAGATAGATAGATAGATAGATAGATATGAACAAACTGAGATAGATAGATAGATAGATAGATAGATAGATAGATAGATAGATATGAACAAACTGAGATAGATAGATAGATAGATAGATAGATAGATAGATAGATAGATAGATAGATATGAACAGACTGAGATAGATAGATAGATAGATAGATAGATAGATAGATAGATAGATAGATAGATAGATAGATATGAACAAACTGAGATAGATAGATAGATAGATAGATAGATAGATAGATAGATAGATAGATATGAACAAACTGAGATAGATAGATAGATAGATAGATAGATAGATAGATAGATAGATAGATATGAACAGACTGAGATAGACAGATAGATAGATAGATAGATAGATAGATAGATAGATATGAACAGACTGAGATAGATAGATAGATAGATAGATAGATAGATAGATAGATAGATATGAACAGACTGAGATAGATAGATAGATAGATAGATAGATAGATAGATAGATAGATAGATAGATAGATATGAACAGACTGAGATAGATAGATAGATAGATAGATATGAACAGACTGAGATAGATAGATAGATAGATAGATAGATAGATAGATAGATAGATAGATAGATAGATAGATCCTCATTGTCAAGAAACACAGCACAAAAAAGAACAATATTGTGTAGATGGTTGGCAAAACAAGAACTACAAAAGATAAATTTCATTCAGAGCTACAAAGATACAGAAATTATGGGGATGCATGATCGCCCTCATCCTCAAAAGATACAATAGCTTGTTAAAAGGGTTGGAAGTACAGGGACTAGACGAGATGGCATAAGGACAATGTTTACTAAGAACTACATAGGTGTGGAAATTGTGGAAAACCATTTCTTTTTTTGTTAATTTTTTGGTCAATTTCTACTTGATTTTTTAAAATCTTTTTCTGTTTTTACAATTAGTCATTTTGCCTGCTATTCCGACTGCAAATTGTTAATCTGCATCCAAATTATATAGAAAGACATGTTGAAATAACACCTCTCATCACCTATCCCTATCATTCATTTTTCAGTTATAGTAATTCTGCCATTCCAAAGTTCTTCAACGCTATTAATTAAAAAAAAAAGTGTTCGTTCATGAATTTGGTAGTTTGGTAGTTATGAGTTCAATCTCAGGGTCAGGTAGTATAAACACGAACTCAGTGGAAACATCTTCATCGTCTCATGACTGGTGTGTGGTCACTGGGCATTTGAACACTTAACCAGTCTCATTTACGTATCTACTTTGAAAGCTGTAGACGTATTCCTTCATATGGTTTTAAGAAAGTAGCCCATTCCACAACCAATATCCTCCAACCTGAAGACTCGCCTTGGTCATTAGACTTCATTTGTCAATGGATACGACAGAAGAAACAGAACTAGCAAAGATGAATATACCCTTAGTCATGGACAGCAGAACAAGAACAATCTACTCCTGTTGATTAAATAAAGGGTTTAGTCCAACATTTCTGGAAGGTTATCTGGAACAACAGATTCCTGAAGAAAACTGAGTGGTACAATAACTGAAACGTTATGATCATAACAATATAGATGTGGATATTAAACTGACTGTGAATAATGTAAATAATTTCCTTTGTAAAATCAAATCCCAGTCATCAGCAACATTTACTTCCATGTTGTGTCCCATCAATATTCAGCTAAATATAGTTTCTTCTTATAGAATTACTCTGGACTACTGAGAATAAGAATTCAATTTCTCTTTTCAAGTTTCTATTTTTAACTATTATTTTCATTTTATTATAAACATTGGTGGACTGGCCAAGATGTCAACTTTCCTGACAGCAACTGGGCCAATAAAGAAACAAACAAAGACAACATAACCAAGCTTCTTTCTGCCGTTTCTATAAATGATTTAGTAGCGAATGTTCTCGTGAACTTTTCTCTATGGTATCTAGATTTCATGAATTTAAGCCCATAACTGGATTGGCGGCAAGGTCTCATCATTTTACAGTTGAAATGACTAGATGTAGCCATAAGTTCTATGCTGACAGTTTCTTCTTTCGCACTGACCAGTTATGGAATTCTCCTCTGGCTTCTTTCTTCCCGGTCATCGTTGATCTTCAAAAGTTTAAATGCAAAAATCAGTCATTGTCTTCTGTTTTCTTAATTCCTGTTCTTTTATTGTTTTCTATACTTAACAGATATTTTTTTCTAGTTTTCTTGCATCTTTGTGGCTTTATTTCCTTGCTCGGAGTGAAACGCTTAAACATATATAAAAATTAAATAAAAGAACAAGCAGACAAGTTTTTTATTTAATAACTCAAGTCTAATGTGAGGCGTCATTTTCAAAGGATGTAAAGATAAGGTTTATGAAATTGGCTCTCCAAGGAGAATTTGGTATCCTCCATGTTTTTACCCATTGAAAAGAAATTGTTAAATGCATGGGGTACAGAAGCAATGGTCGACAGAATCAAACATCCAGTGAACACAAATGATTTCTTTTAATCTAGTGGATCGCATGTAATGTTCTGTAGTGCTTTTAAAATAACCGTTAGTGTGTAAATTCTACAGTAAACTATTTTAAAATATTAAAACTATCAACCAATTACTTAGATCAAAAAATAAGTAAAGATCAATAGCATTCTGTATTTACATTTAGTATCGACTTCCAATAATATGTTTTGTTTGTTTGTTTGTTTTAATCATATCACCCCGAGCAAGGCGGTAACGCCACTGATGTGCAGGGGGCTACATAAGAGTAAAAAGATTAGAGGGCTACATAAGAGTAAAAAGATTAGATAGGAAAGAGTGAAGAGAAAGACGAACCATATAGAAAGTAGTAAGAGAAGGATGGGAATGCAGGTGTGTTAAGAGATGTGTGTTGGCATTGCATTTAAATTCCTGAAGCCGCCAGGAAAGCAAGAATATGGAAGCGAGTTCCACAGGCGGAAAGTGCGAGAAAATAAGCTGAAGGAGTAGAATTGTCGTCTGCATTTGGTTGATCTAACTGTGAGTGGGTGAGAACCAGTTGCCAGCCTGGTTGCACGAGTAAACACCTGTTGCAGAGGCACCTGTGACTGTAGAGTATATGTAGACTGTATTGCTACAAATACGCGTTTTCTTTTCACAAAAAAACTAATTGTACCATTTTTACGCCCATGTATTTTTTAATTTTAATTATTCATTATAAAATAAATTGATAGTGTTATAGCTGTGGATGGGTCCTGTTGTCTCCTGGCAACCAATACTTTTTATTATAATCGTGTGGCCCCCAAGCAAGGCATTTTACAACCACTGTTGTGCAGGGGGTTACATAGGAGGAATGTTATGTGAAAGAGTGACAGCTTACAGAGGGTGTCAGGAAAAATGAGGAAGGAAAAGAATACTGATGAAAGTGGGGTTAGGGTTAGCAGAAAAAAGCATGAGAGAGAGGGTGTAAGTTAGTGAGACAGGAGATGACTATTGACTTTACATTTGAATTCTTGGAGATTGTAGCTGTCGGGAAAGCAAGTAAGCGGAAGGGAATTCCACAGGCTGAAAGTGCGAGAAAAGAAGCTGATGGAGTAGAATTTGCGTTTACAATTTATTGGTTTCACAGTAAAAGGGTGGGACCTAGTTGCTAATCTTGTGGCTAGAGGAAATTCATAAATAGGGAGTACCAGTGAGCTAAGTTCATCGGAGCAGAAGCCGTAAAAGTATTTGTAGAAGAGACACAAGGAAGCCACATTGTGCCAGTGAGAAAGTGACTGTATCTGAGCTGCCAAGTCGGGATCGATTGCATTACAGATTTCTTTGGATTTCTGTTGTACACACCTTCTTTTCCGAGACCTAATGTCAGAAATGGCTTCATGGTATTTTCCACTGATCATTTTTGTGTAAAAAAAAACTTTTAAAAGTAAGACTGCACACATTTTACATAAATTAAGCTCTTCGTAATGTACTTGTGATTAATTTCTTTTTTGTTTTGTTTTTTATTTCTTTAAGGCATGGCCTACATGAAACCCCTTTAATGAGTCTATCGGAACCTTTTCCAATTAATCCAAGGGCTCCAACTACAACTGGAATTATTGATGTTCTCATCTGCTATTTTTTCTGAGATTTCCATTTCAAGATCCTTGTATTTTGAGGATCTTCAAAGATACACCCAATTTGTCATATCAAAGCACATTTGTTCTTGTGGTTTTTGATCACGATGTCTGGGCGATTAGTTTTGAATTGTTCTGTCTGTGTGTTGTATTAAGTTCCATAAAATCATTACAGGTCCGATTCTCTGTAACCGGGTCTGGGTGATGTTCATACCAATCTCTTGCAGATTCCTTCCCGTAAAAGTTGCATATTTTCCAGCGCAGATATTGTCCCATTCTATCATGGCAAGTTATATATTTAGTGGGATAAGAAATTAAAAATTAAAATCAGCCTTTTTCTTCACTTTTACAAAAATTCACAATGACGTGTAAAATCCTGTTTTTTTCCCAAATAGAAAAAAAATTGACCACATGCTTAAAGAAAAAGTCGAAACCACATTTCGCAAGTAGGTGTTAAATTAATTTTTGACCAATGGCTCCCATTGGTCAAAAATTAATTTAACAAGACTTGCAAGACTTGAGGATTTCGCGAGTCAGTGCGAAAATCTGAAGATTATAAAACGCACCGGTCAGCGTCGATCACAGACAGTCAGTGATGGAAGCAGCAAAGACGACAAGCTAAAATGTAACAAGGAAAGCTTCAAGCTGACCTGGACAATTGTTGTCTTTCACTTTCCTTCTTCTTCTCCAGACAAAGATATTCCTACTGAATACATACATACATACATACATACATACATACATACATATGCATATACGCTTTCAACAATTACTACTACGAACATTTTCTACAAACCCTGATACCCATAACTTTATCATTGAACACGAACTCTACCCTTAACTTCTTAATAATGTTTATAATTCCACATTAACTTCTACAACTTGTGTTATTCTTTTCTTTTAATAAATTTCTATTTTAACATTCAAAATGTATATTTTATTGTTACACTATTCTACACTAATCCACACGTTCCAACCTGCTACCAACCTTATGATGAAAACCTCTGATAATGATAATTCTGGATAAAACTTGTAAGCTGTAGAGAATTCGGTTATGTCTGACACAAGGCCGAATCAGATAAACTTTAACCAGCTCCCTATATCTTCATGTTAACACTGTGCAGCCCGATACAAGATGGTCAGTTGTTTCTAGATATTTATCACAACATCTGCATTGGATCAAAAATATTATTAATATTATGTTGTCATTTTTTATCATATTTCGATTTCTACTATGGTCACATTACCAACCAAGTCTGTGGGAAGACCTAAGGCAGGTCGTGGTGTGTTGTTATGGCTCCATTTCATGTTTTTTCTATCTCCCCTAACATCCCTAGCGTTACATAGACAAAGTTCTCCTTAGTGTGTGGGCTGTACTTAACAAGACAATTTTTTGTATATCTCTTAAGCTGGCGTTTCCAGGGATTCTTTCAATGTGTTGTTTTGTTCCATTTTTTTTTCATTCCAATTGCACCTACTATCACTGGCACGATTCTTGTTTCCAATTTCAACATTTTTTCTATTTCAATTTCCAACAATGTCCGGTCTATTTGCTTCAATTTTCCTGTCTGTGTAGATGGTGTAATTTCATAGAATGGTGACATCTATTCCTGTAACCGGTGCTGGGTGATGTTCATACCAGTGTTTGTTTACATATTTTCCAAAGTGTTTGCACATTGTCCAATGTAAATATTCCCCTACTCTATCGTGATGATTTTTATATTCATTTGGGGCAAGTACAGAACATCCTGAGATTAGATGGTCTATTCTTTCTTGGTATTTATCACAAAAAATGCATTTTGGATCCTTATTATTATGTATAATATTTGCCTGAAAGTTCGTAGTGAACAGACTTTGGTCTTGCGCTGCAAGAATAAAGCCTTCAGTCTCAGACTTTAATCCAGATGCACGTAACCATCGATGAGTATTAACTTCATCAACATTGGATTTATTGGCACGTTCTGGATATTGGCCATGCAGAGGTTTGTCTTGCCAGCGTTGTTTCATCTGTTCAAGAGCTTTATCCTTGGCTTTCATTTTCATATTTTCTGCCGCAATAGTTGGTTCTTGGCTTCTGTTTTGCTTTTCTACAGAATCTACTAAATGTAAATCTTGTTTGTATTTACTGCCTTCTTTTATTATTGAATATTTTTCTTTATTATTATTATTATTATTATTATTAAGTGCATAAGTTTAATAAATCCTCCTTTTTGAAATAAATTACATTTTATACAGTATCTTCTATTGTTCTGGAAATAAAGTGAAAAATATTGTTTCCAACCTCTCACATTTTGAAGGTTTTTGTTTTTACTCCTTGTAAACCAGAAAGAGGCTGCAAGGTGAGTTCGAACTAATTCATCTTTACCTTTGAACTCTTTGAAAGAATAAAACTAAGGTCGAAAAGCAAAAGTTACTGAGATGAAAGCAAATGAAACAAAAACAACAACAGTTTTTGCCGACATCCAATTAGTGTAGGTTAATTGGTCAGGAAGATTTCCGTACTAAATAAACCATTGTTATTAAATGGTAACTAGAGCAAAGCAGATTCGAATTCCACAAACGTCTGCAATTTCTGAATACATGAGGGAGTGAAGCAATCGAACTCAAAAAAGAAAAAAGAATGAAACAAACCCCAAAACAAAAGAACAAATGCCAAGGAATTAAGAAACTGACCGCGTTCTGATACTTTGTTTCAAAGATTATAACGCACAAAAGAAGGAATACAAATTCCATAAACAAAAAGAAGAGATCTACTCGTATTGGCGATATTTCTCTTTTACTTGCTCTTTAGTGTCATCGTTACTGTCATTATTGTAGCTGAGTTTATACACCAGTAGTTTCTGGTAACTCTCTGGAGATCACATGACAACAAGACCTTCAATAAACAAACATTCTATGGCATACGTTTGCTGATTTTAGTTTGGTTTGTTTCATTCCTCTCTTGAATTTCCAACTTTTCCCCTGTTTCTGCAAGACTTTTTAGGGGTGTGTTCCATGTTGAATGCAAGTAATCATCTGAGAACCCCCGTCTGTCTTCCATCAGCACGGCTGTTGCTAACCTCCAGGAAAGGGGCTCGTTGCACCTTCTCAGACTGACGTTCTCAGCTAACATGAAGTGGAAGCACTATATTGAATCCATTACCAGATCAGCTACTTGGGAAAGGTATTAATCCGTCTCTTCCTTCCAGTTATGGGTTAAATATCAGGACAGATTGGGTTCTATAGCCTCGGCTGGCAACTAGTCTACCGCAGAAAGTAATGACAACCTACTGCGGGAAAATTCTTCTGCCCAATCAGTCATGTCTCTTTTGAGACATGATCGCCCAAGCGTGTTTCACGTATGGCACTTAACTGACTGACTAGACTAGTATAGAAATTTCATCAATTTACAGTTGAGCTGGTTAGATTTATCCCTAAATTCTATACTAACAGTTTCTTTTCTCGTACTTCTCGCTTGTGAAACTGGCTTCCAGCTCCGCGGTTTCCAGCCAACCTTAATCTGTAAAAATCTAAATGCAATGTCAATCGCTATCTACAACCCTCCTTCTTACACTTTCCTTCTCACTTTTAATGTTTCTTTCTGAAGCTGTACCCCGTTGTATCTTAGTGGCTTTACTGCCTTACCATGGTGTGATACCGATTAAAAACAAAAATGTCTCAATATTGGACCGTTTTTAAAAATGTTTGACAGTGTGTTAGCTTTATCACTAACTGAGAATTTCACTTTGTAGTCTGATGAAATGGTAACATGGAATATCTGACAGATCTTCCATTCTTTGCTGAGAAGGAACCGATTTGGTCGCTTGATCCAGATGGAGGAATCTATTTGAAACTCACATAATTTTACTATTTTTGTGTCCTTTGGCAGCCCTTTGCACAGTTCCAAGTAGATCTCTATTCCTACCCAATCATCTGTTAGGCCAGTTTATAATGTCTTCTTACATGACTGATAATCTCATCTATATGTCTGCATAAATAACATTTGTTATTTTTTGGGTTTTGTAAAAAGTGGTGTCATCTGCATAGATGCCTATTTGTGAATTGATGACCCAAAGAAGAACATTGATCAGAAACAGCGTAGGACATAAGATATTAATGAATATTATATTAACTCACCTATTGTATTTAACTAGTCGTCCTATTACAACCAAGTTTTGGTTTTGTTTCTGGTAATGGTTGTAATGATGGCGTATATATCATGACAGAACTCCAGGAAATTTCATACGACTGTAGTACATCTGTACCATGTCGACATCACAGTAGCATATGAAGACATCAGTCGAGACTTCCTAGTTTTATCCATTAGAAACTGTTTTTCAATTTCTGAAATAATTGAATGCACTGATCTAAAGCAGAAATTTTATCAGTCTGCACAATCTTACATATATGGCGAGGATCCCAATACAGAAACATTTCAAACCCCATCAGGGGTACAATAATGAGGAAATGTAATCTTCTCCTAGACTATGCCCCTACGCATATGCAAGTACAGATGTTGAGAGAGAGGCACTGATCATTTAAGCATTCCATACCACATATCAAACAAATCTACCAACAAAAGACGACAATCCTGCTTTTTGTCTGAGGCCAATGAATTGACCTAAAAATCTTATATGTTTGGTGTGGATGCCAATACAGTAACATTTCAAGCCTCATCTAGCAAATGACAATTAGGAAATGAGAGGCAAAGTCCATTTAATCTCCTCCTAGACTATGCCTCTGTGCATATAAAAGTACAGATGTGGAGAGATGGGCACTGATCATTTAAGAATTCCATTCCACATCCCAAAGAAATCTACCAATAAAAGACGACAATCCTGTTTTCCTGCCTCAGACCAATGTACTGATGATTATTGGGGTGGAGGACTATGCTGATAACTATGTGGAGGACTATGTGGATAACTATGTGGAGGACTATGCTGATAACCTAGGCGTTCAAAGCTTTAAATAATAACATCTTCAACATAAGTTCTGAATCCAGTGAATGCATCGATCTAATTGAAAACTGTATACCTGCTCTGTTGACCTCACATCAGCACATGACCACATCAAGAGACTTCCTCTTCTCATCCATGAGAATCCACTGAATGCGTCGATCTACTCGAGGAACTCTATACCTGCTCTGTTGACCTCACATCAGCACATGACCACATCAAGAGACTTCCTCTTCTAATCCATGAGAATCCACTGAATGCGTCGATCTACTCGAGGAACTCTATACCTGCTCTGTTGACCTCACATCAGCACATGACCACATCAAGAGACTTCCTCTTCTAATCCATGAGAATCCACTGAATGCGTCGATCTACTTGAGGAATTCTATACCTGCTCTGTTGACCTCACATCAGCACATGACCACATCAAGAGACTTCCTCTTCTAATCCATGAGAATCCACTGAATGCGTCGATCTACTCGAGGAACTCTATACCTGCTCTGTTGACCTCACATCAGCACATGACCACATCAAGAGACTTCCTCTTCTAATCCATGAGAATCCACTGAATGCGTCGATCTACTCGAGGAACTCTATACCTGCTCTGTTGACCTCACATCAGCACATGACCACATCAAGAGACTTCCTCTTCTAATCCATGAGAATCCACTGAATGCGTCGATCTACTCGAGGAACTCTATACCTGCTCTGTTGACCTCACATCAGCACATGACCACATCAAGAGACTTCCTCTTCTAATCCATGAGAATCCACTGAATGCGTCGATCTACTTGAGGAACTCTATACCTGCTCTGTTGACCTCACATCAGCACATGACCACATCAAGAGACTTCCTCTTCTCATCCATGAGAATCCACTGAATGCGTCGATCTACTCGAGGAACTCTATACCTGCTCTGTTGACCTCACATCAGCACATGACCACATCAAGAGACTTCCTCTTCTAATCCATGAGAATCCACTGAATGCGTCGATCTACTTGAGGAACTCTATACCTGCTCTGTTGACCTCACATCAGCACATGACCACATCAAGAGACTTCCTCTTCTCATCCATGAGAATCCACTGAATGCGTCGATCTACTCGAGGAACTCTATACCTGCTCTGTTGACCTCACATCAGCACATGACCACATCAAGAGACTTCCTCTTCTAATCCATGAGAATCCACTGAATGCGTCGATCTACTCGAGGAACTCTATACCTGCTCTGTTGACCTCACATCAGCACATGACCACATCAAGAGACTTCCTCTTCTAATCCATGAGAATCCACTGAATGCGTCGATCTACTTGAGGAACTCTATACCTGCTCTGTTGACCTCATATCAGCACATGACCACATCAAGAGCCCCCTCTTCTAATCCATGAGAATCCACTGAATGCGTCGATCTACTCGAGGAACTCTATACCTGCTCTGTTGACCTCACATCAGCACATGACCACATCAAGAGACTTCCTCTTCTCATCCATGAGAATCCACTGAATGCGTCGATCTACTCGAGGAACCTCTATACCTGCTCTGTTGACCTCACATCAGCACATGACCACATCAAGAGACCTCCTCTTCTAATCCATGAGAATCCACTGAATGTCGATCTACCAGGAAACTCTATACCTGCTCACGACCACATCAGCACATGACCACATCAAGAGACTTCCTCTTCTAATCCATGAGAATCCACTGAATGCGTCGATCTACTTGAGGAACTCTATACCTGCTCTGTTGGTTCCCACATCAGCACATGACCACATCAAGACTTCTAATCATTACAGAATCCACTGAATTCAGTCGATCTACTCTGCTGAGGAACTCTATACCTGCTCTGTTGACCTCACATCAGCACATGACCACCAAGAGATTCCCTCTTCTAATCCATGAGAATCCACCACTGCGTCGATCTACTCGAGGAACTCTGTACCTGCTCTGTTGACCTCACATCAGCACATGACCACATCAAGAGACTTCCTCTTCTCATCCATGAGAATCCACTGAATGTCAGATCAGCTCTGAGGAACTCTATACCTGCTCTGTTGACCTCACATCAGCACATGACCACATCAAGAGACTTCCCTCTTCAATCCATGAGAATCCACTGAATGCGTCGATCTACTTGAGGAACTCTGAGCACTGCTCTGTTGACCCCACATCAGCACATGACCACATCAAGAGACTCTAATCCATGAGAATCCACTGATCAAAGCTGGATTCACTGAGTGAACTCTATACCTGCTCTGTTGACCTCACATCAGCACATTATCCACATCACACTCTCTTCTAATCCATGAGAATCCACTGAATGCGTCGATCTACTCGAGGAACTCTATACCTGCTCTGTTGACCTCACATCAGCACATGACCACATCAAGAGACTTCCTCTTCTCATCCATGTGAGAATCCACTGAATGCGTCGATTCTACTGAGGAACTCTATACCTGCTCTGTTGACCTCACATCAGCACATGACCACATCAAGACTTCTCTAATCCATGAGAATCCACTGAATGCGTCGATCTACTCGAGGAACTCTATACCTGCTCTGTTGACCTCACATCAGCACATGACCACATCAAGAGACTTCCTCTTCTAATCCATGAGAATCCACTGAATGCGTAGATCTACTTGAGGAACTCTACATCAATTTGGTTGACTCTACATCAGCACATGACCACATCAAGAGACTTCCTTCTAACTTGCTGAGAATCCACTGAATGCGTCGATCTACTTCCGAGGAACTCTATACCTTGCTCTGTTGACCTCACATCAGCACATGACCACATCAAGAGACTTCCTTCTCATCCATGAGAATCCACTGAATGCGTCGATTCACTCGAGGAACCTCATACCTGCTCTGTTGACCTCACATCAGCACATGACCACATCAAGACTTTCTTCTAATCCATGAGAATCCACTGAATGCGTCGATCTACTCGAGGAACTCTACCTGCTCTGGTTGACCTCACATCAGCACATGACCACACCAAGAGACTTCCTCTTCTAATCCATGAGAATCCACTGAATGCGTAGATCTACTTGAGGAACCCCCATACCTGCTCTGTTGACCTCACATCAGCACATGACCACATCAAGAGACTTCTTCTGTAATCCATGAGGTCCACTGAATGTCAGATCTACTCTGAGAACTCATACCTGCTCATGACCTCACATCAGCACATGACCACATCACAGACTTCCTCTTCTCATCCATGAGAATCCACTGAATGCGTCGATCAACATGAACTCTATACCTGCTCTAATAGACCTCACATCAGCACATCAGCATCAAGAGACTTCCTTCTCATCCACAGAATCCACTGAATGCGTCGATCTACTCGAGGAACTCTATACCTGCTCTGTTGACCTCACATCAGCACATGACCACATCAAGAGACATCCTCTTCTAATCCATGAGAATCCACTGAATGCGTCGATCTACTCGAGGAACTCTATACCTGCTCTGTTGACCTCACATCAGCACATGACCACATCAAGAGACTTCCTCTTCTAATCCATGAGAATCCACTGAATGCGTCGATCTACTCGAGGAACTCTATACCTGCTCTGTTGACCTCACATCAGCACATGACCACATCAAGAGACTTCCTCTTCTAATCCATGAGAATCCACTGAATGCGTCGATCTACTCGAGGAACTCTATACCTGCTCTGTTGACCTCACATCAGCACATGACCACATCAAGAGACTTCCTCTTCTAATCCATGAGAATCCACTGAATGCGTCGATCTACTTGAGGAACTCTATACCTGCTCTGTTGACCTCACATCAGCACATGACCACATCAAGAGACTTCCTCTTCTAATCCATGAGAATCCACTGAATGCGTCGATCTACTCGAGGAACTCTATACCTGCTCTGTTGACCTCACATCAGCACATGACCACATCAAGAGACTTCCTCTTCTAATCCATGAGAATCCACTGAATGCGTCGATCTACTCGAGGAACTCTATACCTGCTCTGTTGACCTCACATCAGCACATGACCACATCAAGAGACTTCCTCTTCTAATCCATGAGAATCCACTGAATGCGTCGATCTACTTGAGGAACTCTATACCTGCTCTGTTGACCTCACATCAGCACATGACCACATCAAGAGAATTCCTCTTCTAATCCATGAGAATCCACTGAATGCGTCGATCTACTCGAGGAACTCTATACCTGCACTGTTGACCTCACATCAGCACATGACCACATCAAGAGACTTCCTCTTCTAATCCATGAGAATCCACTGAATGCGTCGATCTACTCGAGGAACTCTATACCTGCTCTGTTGACCTCACATCAGCACATGACCACATCAAGAGACTTCCTCTTCTAATCCATGAGAATCCACTGAATGCGTCGATCTACTCGAGGAACTCTATACCTGCTCTGTTGACCTCACATCAGCACATGACCACATCAAGAGACTTCCTCTTCTAATCCATGAGAATCCACTGAATGCGTCGATCTACTTGAGGAACTCTATACCTGCTCTGTTGACCTCACATCAGCACATGACCACATCAAGAGACTTCCTCTTCTAATCCATGAGAATCCACTGAATGCGTCGATCTACTCGAGGAACTCTATACCTGCTCTGTTGACCTCACATCAGCACATGACCACATCAAGAGACTTCCTCTTCTAATCCATGAGAATCCACTGAATGCGTCGATCTACTCGAGGAACTCTATACCTGCTCTGTTGACCTCACATCAGCACATGACCACATCAAGAGACTTCCTCTTCTAATCCATGAGAATCCACTGAATGCGTCGATCTACTTGAGGAACTCTATACCTGCTCTGTTGACCTCACATCAGCACATGACCACATCAAGAGAATTCCTCTTCTAATCCATGAGAATCCACTGAATGCGTCGATCTACTCGAGGAACTCTATCTGCTCTGTTGACCTCACATCAGCACATGACCACATCAAGAGACTTCCTCTTCTAATCCATGAGAATCCATTGAATGCGTCGATCTACTCGAGGAACTCTATACCTGCTCTGTTGACCTCACATCAGCACATGACCACATCAAGAGACTTCCTCTTCTAATCCATGAGAATCCACTGAATGCGTCGATCTACTTGAGGAACTCTATACCTGCTCTGTTGACCTCACATCAGCACATGACCACATCAAGAGACTTCCTCTTCTAATCCATGAGAATCCACTGAATGCGTCGATCTACTTGAGGAACTCTATACCTGCTCTGTTGACCTCACATCAGCACATGACCACATCAAGAGACTTCCTCTTCTCATCCATGAGAATCCACTGAATGCATCGATCTACTCGAGGAACTCTATACCTGCTCTGTTGACCTCACATCAGCACGTGACCACATCAAGAGACTTCCTTCTCATCCATGAGAATCCACTGAATGCGTCGATCTACTTGAGGAACCCTTACCTGCTCTGTTGACCTCATCAGCACATATTCACATATCAAGAGACTTCCTCTTCTAATCCATGAGAATCCACTGAATGCGTCGATCTACTTGGAGGAACTCTATACCTGCTCTGTTGACCTCACATCAGCATTAATCACATCAAGAGACTTCCTCTTCTAATCCATGAGAATCCACTGAATGCGTCGATCTACTTGGGAGGAACCTATACCTGCTCTGTTGACCTCACATCAGCACATGACCACATCAAGAGACTTCCTCTTCTAATCCATGAGAATCCACCGAATGCGTCGATCTACTCGAGGAACTCTCCATACCTGCTCTGTTGACCTCACATCAGCACATGACCACATCAAGAGACTTCTTCTAATCCATGAGAATCCACTGAATGAGGTTGATCTACTTGAGGAACTCTATACCTGCTCTGTTGATCTCTACATCAGCACATGACCACATCAAGAGACTTCCCTTTCCTCATCCATGAGAATCCACTGGAATGCGTCGATCTACTCGAGGAACTCTATACCTGCTCTGTTGACCTCACATCAGCACATGACCAGCAGATCAAGAGACTTCCTCTAATCCATGAGAATCCACTGAATGCGTCGATCTACTCGAGGAACTCTATACCTGCTCTGTTGACCTCACATCAGCACATGACCACATCAAGAGACTTCCTAATCCATGAGAACCACTGAATGCGTCGATCTACTGAGGAAACCTTATACCTGCTCTGTTGACCTCACATCAGCACATGACCACATCAAGAGACTTCCTCTTCTCATCCAAGGAGAATCCACTGAATGCGTCGATCTACTTGAGGAACTCTATACCTGCTCTGTTGACCTCACATCAGCACATGACCACACTCTAAGAGACTTCTCTCATCCAGAGAATCCACTGAATGCGTCGATCTAGTCGAGGAACTCTATACCTGCTCTGTTGACTCTACATCAGCACATGACCACATCACATCTCCTCTTCTCATCCATGAGAATCCACTGAATGCGTCGATCTACTTGAGGAACTCTATAACTGCTCTGTTGACCTCACATCAGCACATGACCACATCAAGAGACTTCCTTCTCATCCATGAGAATCCACTGAATGCGTCGATCTACTCGAGGAACTCTATACCTGCTCTGTTGACCTCTACATCAGCACATGACCACATCAAGAGACTTCCTCTTCTAATCCATGAGAATCCACTGAATGCGTCACATCCACTGAGGAACTCTATACCTGCTCTGTTGACCTCACATCAGCACATGACCACATCAAGAGACTTCCTCTTCTAATCCGCTTTATATAAATCCACTGAATGCGTCGATCTACTTGAGGAACTCTATACCTGCTCTGTTGACCTCACATCAGCATATGACCACATCAAGAGACTTCCTTCTAATCCATGAGAATCCACTGAATGCGTCGATTCACTGAGGAACTCTATACCTGCTCTGTTGACCTCACATCAGCACATGACCACATCAAGAGACTTCCTCTTCTAATCCATGAGAATCCACTGAATGCGTCGATCTACTTGAGGAACCTATACCTGCTCTGCTTTTCGACCTCACATCAGCACATGACCACATCAAGAGACTTCTTCTAATCCAAGGAACTACACTGAATGCGTCGATCTACTTGAGGAACTCTATACCTGCTCTGTTGACCTCACATCAGCACATGACCACATCAAGAGACTTCCTCTTTCTAATCCATGAGAATCCACTGAATGCGTCGATCTACTCGAGGAACTCTATACCTGCTCTGTTGACCTCAGCATCAGCACATGACCACATCAAGAGACTTCTCTAATCCATGAGAATCCACTGAATGCGTCGATCTACTCGAGGAACTCTATACCTGCTCTGTTGACCTCACATCAGCACATGACCACATCACATCTCCTCTTCTAATCCATGAGAATCCACTGAATGCGTCGATCTACTCGGAGGAACTCTATACCTGTTCTGTTGACCTCACATCAGCACATGACCACATCAAGACTTTCCAATCCATGAGAATCCACTGAATGTGTCGATCTACTGAGGAAATCATACCTGCTCTGCTGACTTCATATCAGCACATGACCACATCAAGAGACTTCCTCTTTCAATCCATGAGAATCCACTGAATGCGTCGATCTACTTGAGGAACCCTTATGCACTGCTCTGTTGACTCTACATCAGCACATGACCACATCAAGAGACTTTCTTCTAATCCATGAGAACTACTCGAATGCGTTCACTCGGAGTGAACTCTATACCTGCTCTGTTGACCTCACATCAGCATGCACCACATCAAGAGACTTCCTCTTCTAATCCATGAGAATCCACTGAGGCCGATCTACTTGAGGAACTCTATACCTGCTCTGTTGACCTCACATCAGCACATGACCACATCAAGAGACTTCCTCTTCTAATCCATGAGAATCCACTGAATTCGTCGATCTACTCTGAGGAACTCTATACCTGCTCTGTTGACCTTCACATCAGCACATGACCACATCAAGAGACTCTCTTCAATCCATGAGTAAAACTACTGAATGCGTCGATCTACTCGAGGAACTCCCTGTCTGCTTTTTCCGTTGACCTCACATCAGCACATGACCACATCAAGAGACTTCCTCTTTCTAATCCACGAGAATCCACTGGAATTCGTCGATCTACTCGAGGAACTCTATACCTGTTTGCTGACCCCACATCAGCACATGACCAATATCAAGAGACTTCCTCTTCTAATCCATGAGAATCCACTGAATGCGTCGATCTACTTCTTGAGGAACTCACACCTGCTCTGTTGACCTCACACATCAGCACATGACCACATCAAGAGACTTCCTCTTTCAATCCATGAGAATCCACTGAATGCGCGTCGATCTACTTGAGGAACTCTATACCTGCTCTGTTGACCTCACATCAGCATACATGTGACCACATCAAGAGATCTTCCCTCTTCTAATCCATGAGAATCAACGAATGCGTTTGATCTACTTGAGGAACTCCATCTGCTCTGTTGACCTCTACATCAGCACATGACCACATCAGAGACTTTCTCTAATCCATGAGAATCCACTGAATGCGTCGATCTACTTGAGGAACTCAAGGCCTGCTCTGTTGACCTCACATCAGCACATGACCACATCAAGAGACTTCCTCTAATCCATGAGAATCCACTGAATGCGTCGATCTACTTGAGGAACTCCATACCTGCTCTGTTGACCTCACATCAGCACATGACCACTGTTGAGAATTCCTCTTCTAATCCATGAGAATCCCACTGAATGCAAATGATCTACTTGAGGAACTCATACCTGCTCTGCTGACCTCACATCAGCACATGACCACATCAAAGAGACTTCCTCTTCTGAATCCATGAGAATCCACTGGGCCTTGTCAGATCTACTCGAGGAACTCTCCAATGCCTGGTTTGCTGGACTCCCACATCAGCACATGACCACATCAAGAGACTCTTCCTTTCAATCCACAGAGAATCCACTGAATGCGTCGATCTATTTGAGGAAACTTCCTTATACCTGCTCATTGACCTCACATCAGCACATGACCACATCAAGAGACTTCCTCTTCTAATCCATGAGAATCCACTGAATGTCGATCTACTTGAGGAACTCTATACCCGTTTCGTTGACCTCACATCAGCACATGACCACATCAAGAGACTTCTCTCTAACCATGAGAATCCACTGAATGCGTCGATCTACTTGAGGGAACTCTATACCTGCTCTGTTGACCTCACATCAGCACATGACCACATCAAGAGACTTCCTTTCTGAACCTGGGGTGAGAATCCACTGAATGCCAGCCGATCTACTTGAGGAACTCTATACCTGCTCTGTTGACCTCACATCAGCACATGACCAGCATCAAGAGACTTCCTCTTCTAATCCATGAGAATCCACTGAATGCGTCGATCTACTCGAGGAACTCTATACCTGCTCTGTTGACCTCACATCAGCACATGACCACATCAAGAGACTTTCTAATCCATGAGAACCACTGAATGCGTCGATCTACTCGAGGAACTCTACCTGCTCTGTTGACCTCACATCAGCACATGACCACATCAAGAGACTTCCTCTTCTAATCCATGAGTTAAATCCACTGAATGTGTTGATCACTTGAGGAACTCTATACCTGCTCTGTTGACCTCATATCACACATGACCACATCAAGAGACTTCCTCTTCTAATCCATGAGAATCCACTGAATGCGTCGATCTACTTGAGGAACTCTACCTGCTCTGTTGGACCCCACATCAGCACATGACCACTCAAGAGACTTCCTCTTCTAATCCATGAGAATCCACTGAATGTCGATCTACCTGGAGGAACCTATACCTGCTCTGTTGACCCTACATCAGCACATGACCACATCAAGAGACTTCCTCTTCTAATCCATGAGAATCCACTGAATGCGTCGATCTACTCTGATAAACCTATACCTGCTCTGTTGACCTACATCAGCACATGACCACATCAAGAGACTTCCTCTTCTAATCCATGAGAATCCACTGAATTCGTCTATCTACTCGAGGAACTCTATACCTGCTCTGACCTCACATCAGCACATGACCACATCAAGACACTCTAATCCATGAGAACTCACTGAATGCGTCGATCTACTTGAGGAACTCTATACCTGCTCTGTTGACCTACATCAGCACATGACCACATCAAGACTTCTCTTCTAACTCCATGAGAATCCACTGAATTCGTCGATTCACTCGAGGAACTCTATACCTGCCTGTTGACCTCACATCAGCACATGACCACATCAAGAGACTTCTCTCTAATCCACAGAATCCACTGAATGTGTCGATCTACTTGAGGAACTCTCATACCTGCTCTAAGACTTACATCAGCACATGACCACATCAAGAGATTCTCTCTAATCCATGAGAATCCACTGAATGCGTCGATCTACTTGAGGAACTCTATACCTGCTCTGTTGACTCACATCAGCACATGACCACATCAAGAGACCTCCTCTTCTATCCACAGAATCCACTGAATGCGTCGAACTACTTGAGGAACTCTATACCTGCTCTGTTGACCTCTACATCAGCACATGACCACATCCAAGATCTTCCTTTTCTAATCCACAGAATCCACTGAATGCGTCGATCTACTTGAGGAACTCTATACCTGCTCTGCTGACCTCACATCAGCACATGACCATCAAGAGACTTCCTTCTAATCCATGAGAATCCACTGAATGCGTCGATCTACTTGAGGAACTCTATACCTGCCTGGTTGACCTCACATCAGCACATGACCACATCAAGAGACTTCCTCTTCAATCCATGAGAATCCACTGAATGTCGATCTACTTGAGGAACTCTATACCTGCTCTGTTGACCTCACATCAGCACATGACCACATCAAGAGACTTCCCATCCATGAGAATCCACTGAATCTGTCGATCTACTCTGAGGAACTCTATACCTGCTCTGTTGACCTCACATCAGCACATGAATCACATCAAGAGACTTCCTCTTCTAAATCCATGTGAGAATCCACTGAATGCGTCGATCTACTGGAGGAACTCTATACCCGTTTGCTGACCTCACATCAGCACATGACCACATCAAGAGACTTCCTCTTCTAATCCATGTAGGAATCCACTGAATGCGTCGATCTACTTGAGGAACTCTATACCTGCTCTATTGACCTCACATCAGCACATGACCACATCAAAGACTTCCTCTTCTAATCCATGAGAATCCACTGAATGCGTCGATCTACTCTCGAGGAACTCTATACTCCAAGTCTGACCCCACATCAGCACATGACCACATCAAGAGATTCTCTAATCCATGAGAATCCACTGAATGCGTCGATCTACTGAGGAACTCTATACCTGCTCTGCTGGATCTCACATCAGCACATGACCACATCAAGAGATTCTCTTCTTAATCCATGAGAACTCGAATGCGTCGATCTACTTGAGGAACTCTATACCTGCTCTGCTGACCTCACATCAGCACATGACCACATCAAGAGACTTTCTCTTAACTATGAGAATCCACTGAATGTCGATCTACTCAGGAGGAACTCTATACCCGCTCTGTTGACCTCACATCAGCACATGACCACATCAAGAGACTTCCTCTAATCCATGAGAACTACCTCCGAGTCTGCGTCGATTCATTTGAGGAACTCACATGCCTGTTGACCTCACATCAGCACATGACCACATCAAGAGACTTCCTCTTCTAATCCATGAGAATCCACTGAATGCGTCGATCTACTTGAGGAACTCTATACCTGCTCTGTTGACCTCACATCAGCACATGACCACATCAAGACTCCCTCTTCTAATCCCTGAGAATCAACTGAATGCGTCGATCTACTTGAGGAACTCTATACCTGCTCTGTTGACCTCACATCAGCACATGACCACATCAAGAGACTTCCTCTTCTAATCCATGAGAATCCACTGAATGCGTCGATCTACTCGAGGAACTCTATACCTGCTCTGTTGACCTCACATCAGCACATGACCACATCAAGAGACTTCCTCTTCTAATCCATGAGAATCCACTGAATGCGTCGATCTACTTGAGGAACTCTATACCTGCTCTGTTGACCTCACATCAGCACATGACCACATCAAGAGACTTCCTCTTCTAATCCATGAGAATCCACTGAATGCGTCGATCTACTCGAGGAACTCTATACCTGCTCTGTTGACCTCACATCAGCACATGACCACATCAAGAGACTTCCTCTAATCCATGAGAATCAACTGAATGCGTCGATCTACTCGAGGAACTCTATACCTGCTCTGTTGACCTCACATCAGCACATGACCACATCAAGAGACTTCCTCTTCTAATCCATGAGAATCCACAGAATGCGTCGATCTACTTGAGGAACTTCTATACCTGCTCTGCTGACCTCACATCAGCGCATGACCACATCAAGAGACTTCTTAATCCATGAGAATCCACTGAATGCGTTTCATCTACTCGAGTGAACCTATACCTGCTCTGTTGACCTCACATCAGCACATGACTGCTATCAAGAGACTTCTCTTCTAATCCATGAGAATCCACTGAATGCGTCGATTCTACTCTGAGGAACTCTATACCTGCCTGTTGACCTCACATCAGCACATGACCACATCAAGAGACTTCCTCTCTAATCCATGAGAATCCACTGAATGCGCGATCTACTTGAGGAACCTATACCTGCTCTTTGTTGACCTCACATCAGCATGAAGACCACATCAAGAGACTCTCCTTCTAATCCATGAGAATCCACTGAATGCGTCGATCTACTCGAGGAACTCTATACCTGCTCTGTTGACCCTTACACATCAGCACATGACCACATCAAGAGACTTCCTCTTTCTAATCCATGAGAATCACCGAATGCGTCGATCTACCGAGGAACTCTATACCTGCTCTGTTGAACTTCACATCAGCACATGACCACATCAAGAGACTCTCTCTTCTAATCCAGAATCCATTGGAATGTCGATCTACTTGAGGAACTCCCTATACTGTTTGGTTGAATTTTCACATCAGCACATGACCACATCAAGAGACTCTCTTCTCATCCATGAGAATCCACTGAATGTCGATTCACTGAGGAACTCTATACCTGCTCTGTTGACCCTCACATCACATGACCACATCAAGAGACTTCTTCTAATCCATGAGAATCAACTGAATGTGTCGATTCACTGGAGAACTCTATACCTTGTTGACCCCACATCAGCACATGACCACAATGTTACTCCTCTAATCCATGAGAATCCACTCGAATGATTCTCCCTACTGATAGGGCCCAAGTACCTGTTTGTTGACCCTTTGCCAATGCTAATACATCACATTGGCATTTCCTCTTCTAACTGAGAAATCATTGAATGCCTGACCTGCTTGAGGAACTTCATACCTGCTCTGTTGACCTCACATCAGCACATGACCACATCACAGACTTTCTCATCCAAGGAATCCACTGAATGCCTGACCTTACCGAGAACCTCATACCTGCTCAAGCGAATTTACATCAGCATGTATGACCACATCACAGACTTCTTTCAATCCATGAGAATTGAATCATCACTGATTCACTGGAGGAACCCTGCTACTCAAATTTCAAGGACCTCACATCAGCAATGTATGCATCACATCAAGAGACTTCCTCTTCTAATCCATATAACCACCACTGCACAATTCACTTGAGAATTCCTATGTACCTGCCTTAATAATCTCTGCCATCAGCACACACGAAGCATCATGTACTTCTCTTCGTTAATCCATGAGAATTCACTGAACAAAAGCCTGATCTACCTAGAGGAACTTACACTCAGCTCTGTTGACCTCACATCAGCACACATGACCACATCAAGAGACTTCTTCTAATCCATGAGAATCCACTGAAATGCCTGATCTACTGAGGAACCTGCTACCTGCTCTGCTTAATTCTGCCATCAGCACATGACCAGACCAAGAGACTTCTCTAATCCATGAGAATCAACTGAATGGTGTCAGATCTACTGAGAAACTCATACCTGCTCTGTTGACTCCCCGACACATCAGCAATATGACCACATCGTAGACTTCTCTATCCATGAGATCAATCTGAATGTCGATTCACGGGAGGAAACTTCAAGGCACCGGTTTTGTTTAACTTTGCCACCATATTGGCTGACCACATCAAGAGACCTCCTCTTTCCTCATCCATGAGTAATCAACTGAATGCTTCATCTACTTGAGGAACTCTTGCCACCTGCTTGTTGACCCCACATCACATGACCACATCAAGAGACTTTCTAATCCAGAATCCACTGGAATGTCGATCGCCATCTGAGAACCTATACCTTTCGGCTCTTGCTGGACTGCCATCAGCACATGACCACATCAAGAGACTTTCTAATCCTATGAGAACTACTGAATGTCAACTTTACTTGAGAACTTATGTACCAGTTCTTGCTGACCTCACATCAGCATTGCCATCATCGGCATCTTTCTCATCCAGAACCACCGTGAATGTCGATTCACCAGAGGAACTCCCACCTGGGTTCTCAAGTTTAACTTTCACATCAGCACATGACCACATCAAGAGACTTTCTAATCCGCGAGAATCAACTGAATGCGTCGATCTAACAAGCTTCGGAGGAACTCTATACCTGCTCTGTTGACCACATCAGCACATGGACCACATCAAGAGACTTCCTCTTCTTCTAATCCAGCAGGAATCCACCGAATGTCGATCTACTCGAGGAAACTCTATATCGTTTGTTGACCTCACATCAGCACATGCATCACACTGCCATAATTTCCTCTTCTAATCCATGAGAATCCATTGGAATGCGTCGATCTACTTGAGGAACTCTTATACCTGCTCGTTTGACCTCACACTGCGCTACGACCACATCAAGAGACTTCCTCTTCATCCATGAGAACCACTGAATGTCGATCTACTCGAGGAACTCGCACACTGCTCTGTTGACCTCACACTCCGTAACATGACCACATCAAGAGACTTCCTCTTTCAATCCATGAGAATCAACTGAATGCGTTGATCTACTAGAGGAACTCTATACTCGCTCTGTTGACCCCTGCCATCATACACAGCGACCACATCAAGAGTACTCTCTTCTAATCCAGGAGAGAATCCACTGAATGCGTCGATCTACTCGAGGAACTCTATACCTGCTCAAGCTGACCTCACATCAGCACATGACCACATCAGCAGACTTCCTCTTCTAATCCATGAGAATCCACTCTCGGAATGCGTCGATTCACTGAGAACTCTATACTCGTTTCGTTGACCTCAATATCAGCACATGACCACATCACAAGAGACTTCCTCTTCTCAATCCAGAGAATCCACTGAATGCTTGATTCATTTTTATAATCCTATACCTGCTCTGTTGACCCTTTGGTCACAATATGACCACACTGCATTCTCTTCTAATCCATGAGAATCAACTGATTGGCAATGATCTACTTGAGAACTCTATACCTGCTGCTCTGTTGACCTCACATCAGCACATGACCACATCAAGAGACTTTTCTAATCCATGAGAATCAACTGAATGCTCATCTACTTGAGAACCTCGCGACTTGCTCTTTCGACCTCGCCATCACACATGACCACATCAACAAGAGATTTCCTTTCATATCCATGCAGGAATCAACTGAATGCGTCGACTACTTGAGGAACTTCTATACCTGTTTGTTGACCTCACATCAGCATACAATTAGATACCCAAAGAGACTTCTTCAATCCACGAGAACCACCGAATGCCTTCCATCTACTCGAGGAACTCTACACCGTTTGTTGACCCTCAATCAGCACATGACCACATCAAGAGACTTCTCTTCTAATCCATGAGAATCCACCGAATGCGTCGATCTACTCGAGGTGAACCCCATACCTGCTCTGTTGCGAATTCACACGTATTACGACCATCACACTTTTCAATCCATGAGAATCAACTGAATGCGTCGATCTACCGAGAACTCTATACCTGTCGTTGACCCCCACATCACAAGGACCACATCAAGAGATTTCCTTCTTCGTGCAATCTCATGAGAATCCATTGGAATGTACGATCTACTCGAGGAACTCTTATACTCGTTTGTTGACCTCGACATCAACATGACCACATCAAGAGACTTCCTCTTTCTAATCCATGAGAATCCACTGAATGTCGATTCATTTTGAGGAAACCTCCTTATACCTGCTCAAGCTGACCTCACATCAACACATCACATCAAGAGACTTCCTCTTCTAATCCACAGAGAATCAATTTGAATGCGTTTGATTCACTTGAGGAACTCTATACTCGTTTCGTTGACCTCATATCAGCACATGACCACACGAAGAGACTTCTCTTCAACTAGAATCCATTGAATGCAATGATTCACTGAGGAACTCTTACACCGTTTGTTGGACCTCACATCAGCAACATGATCAATATCAACAGGATTTCCTCTAACCATGAGAACCACCGGAATGTCGATTCACTTGAGGAACTCTATACCCTGTTTCATGACCTCAACATCAAAGCACACACTGTACCAGATTTCTCTAATCCGTTGAGAACCATTGAATGCGTTTGACATCTACTCGTGAGAAACTCTACATCGTTTGCTGACCTTCACATTCATAATATGACCATCAAGAGACTTCTCTTTCAATCCGCTATAACCGTAACGAATGCGTCGATCTACTTTGAGGAATGGCGCGGCCTGCTCTTGTTGACCCCACATCAGCACATGACCATCAAGAGACTTCTCCTTTTTCAATCTCATGCAGAGAATCAACGAATGTCGATTCACTTTGAGGAATCTTTATAATTGTTCTTTGTTGACCTTCATCAGCACAAGCATCACATCAAGAGACTTCCTTTCTCATCCATGAGAATCAATCGCACTGCAATGATTCACGAGAAACTCTATACCTGTTTGTTGACCTCACATCAGCACATGACCACATCAAGAGATTTCCTCTAATCCACGAGAATCCACTCTAGAATGCGTCGATTCATTTGAGTGAACTCTATACCCTGCTCGTTGACCCTCACGACCAGAAGGCTACGACCACATCAAGACTTTCTAATCTCAACTAAATTGAATGCGCGATTCACTGAGAATCTACACTCTCGTTTGTTGACCTTCAAGACCAGTACTACACTCACATCAAGAAAGACTCTCTTTCAATCCATGAGAAATCTCCAATCTGAATGCGTCGATCTACTTGAGGAACTCTCATACCCGTTCTTGTTGACTCTCATATCAGCGTCAAGTATCATCAAGAGACTTCCTCTTCTATCCATGAGAATCAATCGAATGTCGACTCCATTTGAGGAACTCGGCATTTTCACTGTTGGACCTCACATCACACATGACCGTCATCAGTACAAGCAGACTCTCCTCTAAATCCATGAGAATCCACTGAATGCGTCGATCTACTTGAGGAACTCTATACCTGCTCTGTTGACCCTCACATCACATGATCAACATCAAGAGACTTCTCGAATCCACAGGTATCCACGAACAAAAGCGATCTAACAATGGAGAGAAACTCATACCTGCTCATGGACCACCGTGCACATGACCGGCCATCTACATATTCTCCTCTTCTCATCCGCGAGAATCCACTGAATGCGTCGATCTACTCGAGAACCTATACCTGCTCTGTTGCACCGCCATCACATGACCGCCATCACACTTCTCTAATCCATGAGAATCAACCGAATGCGTCGATCTACCGAGGAACTCTATACCCGTTTCGTTGACTCCCACATCACACACGACCACATCAAGAGACTTTTCTAATCCATGAGAATCCACCAGTGTCGACTCACTGAGAACTCTGCTACCCTGCTCTGTTGACCTCACATCAGCACATGACCACATCAAGAGACTTCTCTTCTAATCCATGGAGAGCAATCCGTCCGAATGCGTCGATCTACTTCGAGGAACCCCGCGCTCCGTCGCTGGACCTCACATCAGCACACTGCCATCAAGAGACTTTCTATCCATGAGAATCCACCGAATGCGTCGATTCGAATACCGAGGAACTCTACAGTACCTGCTCGTTGACCTCGCCATCAGCACATGGTCAACATCAAGAGACTCTTCTAATCCATGAGAATCAACTGAATGCGTCACGATCTACTTGAGAACCTCATACCGTTTCAGCCAATTCCCACATCAGCAACATGACCACACTGAAGAGACTTCTCTTCAATCCATGAGAATCCACTGAATGTGCTCATCTACTCGAGGAACCTCATACCCGTTTTGTTGACCTCATCAGCACATGACCACACCGAGACTTTTCTAATCCGAGAGAATCCATCAATGTCGATCTACTCGAGGAACTCATATACCCGTTTGTTGACCTCACATCAGCATGACCGCCATCAAGAGACTCTTCGGCGAGAATCCACTGAATATAAGCCGATTCTACTCGAGGAACCTATACCTGTCAAGTTGACCTCACATCGTACATGACCACATCAAGAGACTTCCTCTTCTAATCCGCTGAGAATCAACTGAATGCGTTTGATCACTTGAGGAACTCTACAATTTTCGTTTGTTGACCACATCAGCACACATGACCACATCAAGAGACTTTCAATCCATGAGAATCAACTGAATGTCGGATTCGGCTCGAGGAACTCTATACCGTTTGCTGGACCTCACATCAGCACATGACCACATCAAGACTCTTCTTCATCCAAGCAGAATCAACTCCAATGCGTCGACTTACTGAGTGAACCTATACCTGCTCTGTTGACCTCACATCAGCACAATGACCAACAAAGAGACTTCTCTAATCCGCGAGAACCACTGAATGCGTCGATCTACTTGAGGAACTTTAGCACTGCTTCTGTTGACCCCTACATCAAAGTACATGACCACATCAAGACTTCCTTCTAATCCATGAGAATCCACTGAATGTCGATCTACTCGAGGAACTCCAAGCACTCTCGTCGCTGTTTGACCTCAGCATCAGCAATAATCACATCAAGAGACTTCTTCTTAACCCATGAGAATCAACTGAACGCGTCGATCTACTTGGAGGAACTCTATACCTGCTCATTGACCTCTACATCAGCACATGACCACATCAAGAGACTTCTAATCCGCGAGAATCCTACCGGAATGCGTCGATCTACTTGGAGGAACTCTATACCGTTTCAAGGATCACATCAGCATGATGACCAAGGCATCAAGAGACTTCCTCTCTAATCCATGAGAATCCACTGAATGCGTTTATCTACTTGAGTGAACCTATACCTGCTCTGTTGACCCCACATCATTAATCACATCACATTTCCTCTTCTAATCCAAGTGAGAAATCTCCAATCTTTGAACGTGTCGATTCACTTGAGGAAATTTATACTCGTTCATGACCTCACATCAGCATGCACAATCAACATCATGAGTACTTCCTCAATCCATGAGAATCCATTGAATGTGCTGATCTGGCTTTGAGGAACTCTACATATCGGTTTGTTGACCCCCATCAGCACACATCACATCAAGAGACCTCTTTCTAATCCAAGGAGAACTGAATGTATAACATCTACTGAGGAACTCTATACTCGGTTTCGAGCGATCCTCATGATCACACATCTGCCACTGCGAGTACTTCTAATCCATATAATCCATTGGAATGCTCAGATTCATTGAGAACTCCATACCTGCTCAAGCTGACCTCACATCAGCACACACCATCACACTTCTCAATTCATGAGAATCCACTGGACCAAAGTCAGATCTACTTGAGAACCCACACTGCTCTGTCATCTTCATCAGCACACAATCAACATCAAGAGACTTCTTCAATCTCATGAGAATCAACTGACCATGTCGATCTACTTGAGAACTTCTATACCTGCTCTGTTTGACCTCACATCAGCAAGGCCACACTACATCAAGAGACTTTCTCATCCATGAGAATCAACTGAATGCTTCATCTACTTCTCGAGGAACTCTATTATACCTGCTCACGAATTTCTCAATGAATGTGTGGCCATAATTCTCTGCCATCAAGAGACTTCTCTTCTAATCCATGAGAATCCACTTTGAACAAAAGCTGATTCACTGGAGGAACTCATACCTGCTCTGTTGACCCCACATCAGCAACACAGACTGCACATCAAGAGACTTCTTCGAATCACGAGACCGAACTGAATGCGTTTAATCTACTTGAGGAACTCTATACCTGCCTCTGTTGAATTCCTCGACATCAGCAATAAGCACCCACATCAAGAAAAAGACTTCTTCTAATCCGAGAATCCACTGAATGCGCTTCATCTACTGGAGAACTCTATACCTGGCCTGCCGGACCTCACATCACACACATTTGCCACTGGCAGGACTTCCCTTCTAATCCATGAGAATCACCCATCAAACATCTTACTCGGAGGAACTCCTGTTACCTGCTCTTGTTGACCTCACATCAGCACACATCACATCAAGACTTTCTAATTCAGAGAATCCACTGAATGTTGTTTGATCTACTTGAGGAACTCATACCTGCTCTGTTGACCTCACATCAGCACATGACCACATCAAGAGACTTCTTCATCCATGAGAATCCACTGACGAAATGATCTACTTGAGGAACTTATACCTGCTCTACGACCTCACATCAGCGCTCATGACCAAGAATAAGAGACTTCCCTAATCCATGAGAATCAACTGAATGCGTCGATTCACTGGAGAACTCTATACTCGTTCTGTTGACCCCACATCACATGACCACATCACAGACTTTCTCATCCATGAGAACTACTAAATCATCGTCAGATCTACTTGAGGAACTCTATACCTGCTCTGTTGACCTCACATCAGCACATGACCAGATCAAGAGACTTCCTCTTTCAATCCATGAGAATCCACTGAATGCGTCGCATCTACTGAGGAACTCTACACCTGCTCGTTGACCTCACACTGCATACATGACCACACGGAGACTTCTCTAATCCATGAGAATCAACTGCAAGAATGTCGATCTACCTTTTCCTGAGGAACCTATACCTGCTCTGTTGGACTCCACATCAGCACATGACCACATCAAGAGACTTCTCTAATCCAGAGAACCACCTGGAATGCGTTTATCTACTTGAGGAACTCTATACCTGCTCTGTTGACCTCACATCAGCACATGACCACATCAAGAGACTTTCTAATCCATGAGAATCCACTGAATGTCGGTGATCTACTTGAGGAACTCTATACCTGCTCTGTTGACCTCACATCAGCACATGACCACATCAAGAGACTTCTCTTTCTAATCCATGAGAATCCACTGAATGCAGTCAGATTCACTGAGGAACCTCATACCTGCTCTCTTGCTGACCCTCACATCAGCACATGACCACATCAAGAGACTTCCTTCTAATCCATGAGAATCCACTGAATGCGTCGATTCACTTGAGGAACTCTGCCACCTTGCTCTGCTGACCTCATATCAGTGGGTCATTACATCTTCACATCAAGAGACTTCCTCTTCTAATCCTATGAGAATCCACTGAATGCGTCGATCTACTGAGAACCTATACCTGCTCTGCTACCCCACACTGGTACATGACCACATCAAGAGACTTCCTCTTCTAATCCGTTATAATCAACTGAATGCGTTCATCTACTTGAGGAACTCTTAATATACCTGCTCTTGCTGACCTCAACATCACACATCACATCAAGAGACTTCTCTAATCCATGAGAATCCACTGAATGTCGATCTACTTGAGGAACTCTATACCTGTCGCTGATTCTGCCATCAGCACATAATTACACATCAAGAGAGACTTTCTTCTTAATCCAGCTAGAATCCACTGAACGCCTGATCTGCCTGAGGAACTCCTATACACCTGCTCGAGCATCTCTCGTTTACCTGCACATGACCACATCAAGAGACTTCCTCTTCAATCCATGAGAATCCAATTAGCAAGTCGATTCATTTCATGAGGAACTCCCATACCCTGCTCTGTTGACCTCACATCAGCACATGACCACAATGTAAGGAGACTTCCTCTTCTAATCCATGAGAATCCACTGAATGCGTCGATCTACTTGAGAACTCTATACCCTGCTCAAGTCGAACTTGCCGATCAGCACATACCACCTACAGACTTTCAATCCACAGAATCTCACTGAATGTTTCATCTACTTGAGAACTCTATACCTGCTCTTGTTGACCCTCACATCAGCACATGACCACATCAAGAGACTTCCTCTTCTAATCCAGAGAACCACTGAATGTCGATCTACTTGAGGAACTCTGCTACCTGCTCTGTTGACCTCACATCAGCACATCACACCAAGACTTCTTCTAATCCAGAACCACTGAATGTCGATTCACCGAGGAACTCTATACCTGTTTGCTGACCTCACATCAGCACATGACCACATCAAGAGACTTTCTAATCCAAGGAGAATCAATCAGAAGAATGCGTCGATTCACTTGAGGGAACTCATGACTTTGCTCTGTTGACCTCACATCAGATGACCACATCAAGAGACTTCTCTAATCCATGAGAATCCACTGAATGGGCAACATCTACTGAGGAACTCTATGTACCTGCTCTGCTGGACTCACATCAGCACATGACCACATCAAGAGACTTCTCTAATCCATGAGAATCCACTGAATGCGTCGATCTACTGAGGAACTCTATACCTGCTCTGTTGACCCCTACATCAGCATGACCACATCAAGAGACTTCTCTTCAATCCATGAGAATCCACTGAATGCGTCGATCTACTCGAGAACTCTATACCTGCTCTGTTGACCTCACATCAGCACATGACCACATCAAGAGACTTTCTTCTAATCCATGAGAATCCACTGAATGCGTCGATCTACTTGAGGAACTCTATATACATACTCGTCGCAGTTGACCTCACATCGTTACTACCACATCAAGAGACTTCTTCAATCCAGAAATCCTACCGAATGCGTCGATTCACTCGAGGTGGAACTCTACACCAAGTTCGGTTGACTTCACATCAAAGCATGACCACCAAGACTTCTCTAATCTCATGAGGTAAATCCACTGAATGCGTCGATCTACTTTGAGTGAACTCATACCCGTTTGTTGGACCGTACATCAGCACACATCACATCAAGAGACTTCTTCATCCGAGAATCCACTGAACGCGTCATCTACTTGAGAACCTATACCTGCTCTAAGCGACCACATCAGCACATGATCACATCAAGAGACTTCTTCTAATCCATGAGAATCCACTCGAATGCGTTTAGATTCACTGAGTGGGGCAACTCGTTACACCTGCTCTGCTGACTCCACATCAGCACACACATGATCACGTGATCAAGAGACTTCTTCTAATCCATGAGAATCCACTGAATGCGTCGATTCACTGAGGAACCTCCATACCTGCTCTGCTTTAACTTCACATCAGCACACATCACATCAAGAGACTTCCTCTTCTAATCCATGAGAATCCACTGAAACGTGCGTCGATTCACTTTGAGGAACTCTATACCTGCTCTGCTGACCTCAATATCAGCACACATGACCACATCAAGAGATTCTCTTCTAATCCAGAATCCATTGAATGCGTCGATCTACTTGAGGAACTCTATACCTGCTCTGTTGACCTCACATCAGCACATGACCACATCAAGAGACTTCCTCTTCTAATCCATGAGAATCCACTGAATGCGTCGATCTACTTGAGGAACTCTATACCTGCTCTGTTGACCTCACATCAGCACATGACCACATCAAGAGACTTCCTCTTCTCATCCATGAGAATACACTGAATGCGTCGATCTACTTGAGGAACTCTATACCTGCTCTGTTGACCTCACATCAGCACATGACCACATCAAGAGACTTCCTCTTCTCATCCATGAGAATCCACTGAATGCGTCGATCTACTCGAGGAACTCTATACCTGCTCTGTTGACCTCACATCAGCACATGACCACATCAAGAGACTTCCTCTTCTCATCCATGAGAATCCACTGAATGCGTCGATCTACTCGAGGAACTCTATACCTGCTCTGTTGACCTCACATCAGCACATGACCACATCAAGAGACTTCCTCTTCTCATCCATGAGAATCCACTGAATGCGTCGATCTACTTGAGGAACTCTATACCTGCTCTGTTGACCTCACATCAGCACATGACCACATCAAGTGACTTCCTCTTCTCATCCATGAGAATCCACTGAATGCGTCGATCTACTTGAGGAACTCTATACCTGCTCTGTTGACCTCACATCAGCACATGACCACATCAAGAGACTTCCTCTTCTCATCCATGAGAATCCACTGAATGCGTCGATCTACTCGAGGAACTCTATACCTGCTCTGTTGACCTCACATCAGCACATGACCACATCAAGAGACTTCCTCTTCTAATCCATGAGAATCCACTGAATGCGTCGATCTACTTGAGGAACTCTATACCTGCTCTGTTGACCTCACATCAGCACATGACCACATCAAGAGACTTCCTCTTCTAATCCATGAGAATCCACTGAATGCGTCGATCTACTTGAGGAACTCTATACCTGCTCTGTTGACCTCACATCAGCACATGACCACATCAAGAGACTTCCTCTTCTAATCCATGAGAATCCACTGAATGCGTCGATCTACTTGAGGAACTCTATACCTGCTCTGTTGACCTCACATCAGCACATGACCACATCAAGAGACTTCCTCTTCTCATCCATGAGAATCCACTGAATGCGTCGATCTACTTGAGGAACTCTATACCTGCTCTGTTGACCTCACATCAGCACATGACCACATCAAGAGACTTCCTCTTCTCATCCATGAGAATCCACTGAATGCGTCGATCTACTCGAGGAACTCTATACCTGCTCTGTTGACCTCACATCAGCACATGACCACATCAAGAGACTTCCTCTTCTCATCCATGAGAATCCACTGAATGCGTCGATCTACTCGAGGAACTCTATACCTGCTCTGTTGACCTCACATCAGCACATGACCACATCAAGAGACTTCCTCTTCTCATCCATGAGAATCCACTGAATGCGTCGATCTACTTGAGGAACTCTATACCTGCTCTGTTGACCTCACATCAGCACATGACCACATCAAGAGACTTCCTCTTCTAATCCATGAGAATCCACTGAATGCGTCGATCTACTTGAGGAACTCTATACCTGCTCTGTTGACCTCACATCAGCACATGACCACATCAAGAGACTTCCTCTTCTAATCCATGAGAATCCACTGAATGCGTCGATCTACTTGAGGAACTCTATACCTGCTCTGTTGACCTCACATCAGCACATGACCACATCAAGAGACTTCCTCATCTCATCCATGAGAATCAACTGAATGCATTGATATAATTGAGGAAATGTATACCTGCTCTGTTGACCTTACATCAGCACATGACCACACCAATAGAGACATCCTCTTCTCATCCATTAGAATCGACCTTCTAAGCTTTAAATCCACTGAATGCATCGATCTAATTGAGGAACTGTATACCTGTTTTGTTGACCTCACATCAGCACATGACCACATCAATAGAGACTTCCTCATCTCATCCATTAAAATCCACCTTCCTAACTTTGAATCCACTAAATGCATTGATCTAATTGAGGAACTTTATATCTGCTAAAAAATTTATGTTTCTTGTGGATGCTAATACAGAAACATTTCAATCCTCATCTAGAAGATGACAATTAGGAAATGAGAGTCCAAGTGAGTTTATTCTCCTCCTAGACTATGCCTCTGCACATATACAAGTACAGCTGTCGAGAGATGGGCACTGATCATTTAACAAACAAATCTAATCCAAACAAATCTAATAATGGAAGACGACAATCCTGCTTTCCTGTCCGAGGTCAATGCACCGATGATGGTGGGGGAGGATATGCTGATGACATAGGTATTGGCGTACCTTGAGTTTGTTGACCGTGTTGGGGCCGGTGTTCCAATGTGATATACCTGTAAGTGACATAGGTATTCATAGTTCATATAAAAATGTTCTTGAACAAAAAATCAACCTCTACCAAATGTTCGAAGGAATGGAACTCAAGATAAAACGTTTCCAAAAAAGAAACTACGATCTGGAATAGGAACGAAAGCCATGATGGCACCGACCCTGAACCCATCATTAAAACTCAGGATGTGGAATTAGTAAAAACTAAATGCTTCAAATACTTCATTGTATAAATCTTTTATGATAAATTTAGTTTAGGAGATAAGAACATTGGGCGTAGAATAAGCTGCGCTAGAGGTAGCTTCGCACAACACCGGAATTAGCTACAAAACTAAAACATTTCCTGGAAAACTCAAATAAAACAATGTCATGCATGGTGTCAACCCATTCAGAAAATATCTACACTGTCAGTTGCACACAACCATTTGCTAAGATTAATGGTTTAATGGTGAGGAGTAAGCGAGTGAATTCTTTGTATCTAGGCAAATACCTTCCTTCTTCGAAGTTTGTGGACTGGCGCTACACAATCACAAATAAGAACTGTACCAGATAACAGAAATTCCATCACTTGATGACTGACTACCAACGGCAGCAATAACTGAAAGGGATAGCTCATATAAGTTACTGAGAAAATGGTGACATCATCAACCTAC
The DNA here is from genome assembly GCA_037127315.1 of Ascarosepion bandense. Taxonomy (NCBI): domain Eukaryota; kingdom Metazoa; phylum Mollusca; class Cephalopoda; order Sepiida; family Sepiidae; genus Ascarosepion; species Ascarosepion bandense. The sequence goes on from JBBBDQ010000416.1 coordinate 2,057,383, forward strand.
TGATTTTCCACAGGAAAGGTTAGGAAGGAAACCCCCATCAGTACTGGAAAGAGCGATAACAGCTACTGGAATTGAGAAACCTGTTTTCCTGAAGAATTGTTTTAAGAGAAAGAGTTTATAAAACTCAACTGAAAGAGAAAATAATGACATAATCAAGATGTTGATATTCCACACTACTTCAAACAAAAGGTTAGGAAGGAAACCCCCATCAGTACTGGAAAGAGTGATAACAGCTACTGGAATTGAGAAACCTGTTTTCCTGAAGAATTGTTTTAAGAGAAAGAGTTTATAAATCTCAACTGAAAGAGAAAATAATGACATAATCAAGATGTTGATATTCCACACTACTTCAAACAAAAGGTTAGGAAGGAAACCCCCATCAGTACTGGAAAGACCAATAACAGCTAAGGAACTTGGGAAACTTGTTTTTACTGAAAAAAATTTTAAGAGAAAGATTTTATAAATTTCAACTGAAAGTAGCAATCGCTATTTTGCCAAATGTTTCCTTATAAGGAAACAGCCAATATTACCGTTACCATTGTTAGATTTGTTACAATAATTTGTCTTCATGATTCCCCTCTTTGTCTGCTTTGTCATGTGTCTCGACCGGGGCTGTTTTACGCCAGACTATCTAGAAAGCCAGATTTAGGGTTGACTTGAAATGAATCCATCCGAGGTTAAGAGATCAGCAATACTCCCATTGTTAGTGATGACCCTTTAGGTGAACACCTGTGTGTTTAACAACATCTGATATGTGAAGTGATGGATAAACAACCAATCCGGCGAAGAGTTGGTTAGTCTCTTTTGCATTACACACAATAACATGTGGACCACATTGTTGGATTAGGTTGTGGGACCACAACCTAATCCAATGGCTGAGAACAATTGGTGAAATCGGTAGTTCAATGAAAGGTGATGCTAATTAAATAAAGTTTCAAATCTCATTTGTGCGCACATGTTTCTTACTCAGTACAATGATCTCAATTATATTTGATCCCACTACATAGAATCTAGTATCATTATTGCAAGGGAGGTTGACTTTATTTGAGATTATTATTAGTATTTTTAAACAAGTCCATGTCAAAATCGGATATGCGTTGTGGGGCAGGGGATATCAGCTCGGAACAGGAAATCGGAGAGCGGAGTTCGAATTCCAGTTGAATTCGTTGCATTCACTTACACACAAATACCATTGGGAAATTTATCCATTGCTTCTTCCTTCAGCTATGGGTTAAATAGTAGAATAGATTGAGTTCTCTATTCTTGGTTGGCAACCAGTCTAACGCAGATAGTAATGCAAACTTATTGCGAAAAAATTTTCTGTCTAGTCAGTCATGTCTCTTTCGAGACATGATCGCCCAAGGGTGTAACACGTATCGCACTTAACTCACTGAACTGACCTGTCAAAATAACAGGATTATTTACATATTCACAGGCACTTTAGATTAAGACAGAATATAATACCTATGCATTCTGCTTAGAAACAATGAGTTACTCCCCAAAAGTTTGCCTAAAATTAAAGTGTAGTATATGTGCACTCTACCAAAGATCAAAGGGTAACTTCCCAGACCTCCGACTAGTATTAAAACATAGTTCGCATTCCAGTTGAATTTGTTGCGTTTACTTATGCACAAATACCCTTTGTAAAGGTATCAATCCGTCTCTTCTCCCTCCAGCTATGTGTTAAATAGCAGAACAGATTGGGTTCTATAGCTTGGTTGGCAATCAGGCTACCGCAGAAAGTAATAGCAATATACTGTGGAAAAATCTTCTGCTTTGAAGACATGATCACCCAAGCGTGTATCGCGTATGGCACCTAATTGAATAAATGCTGCGGATATCATGGATCGAGCATGTGAGCAATGATGAGACCTTAGAAATGATGGAAACAAAAAAGGAAATTAATACTGAGCATCAACAAGAGACAGGGGCATGTATTGAGGAAGGAGGGCTTGGAGAACCTGATACTAACAGGCCAGATAGAGGGAAAAAGAGACAGGGAAAAGCAGTAAACATTTTCTAGAGAAATATTTTTCAGGGAAATTTCTTGATGGTTTAATGTTTAAGAAAAGTACTTGATTCGGATATGTAATAATTACAGGAGTTATTTTGGCACTTTTCTTCCTTGTTACGAACTCTGCTTCTATTTAACGTGTCCCTTCAGGACGTAGGATATCACAGTATCCTTCCCCTTGTAGTTCTTAATTCTTGTCTTTCTGCCATCCCCAGAAATCTTTATCCGCTATCCATTCACTCGAACAAGGTAGGTAGATTGTGCGTTGCTTTTCTTTCCTTCAATTTGTCATGTGTGTATCAAGTTTTCCAAGCCTTCTTCCTCATTATGTGTCCCAGAAACATCAACTGCCTATTTTTGATGTTAAGAAATGGCAACATTGTTACCATTGTTTCTAGAACTTTGTCGTTGCTCACATATTCAGTCTCATCATCCTTCTGTAGAACTACATTTCTATTGCTTTAAGTCTTTTCTTCATCCGTGAAGAGATTGTCCTGTAATCACTGCCATAGAAGAGGGATGATACTAAATAGCAGTTTTAATTGTTTCTAACGAGATTTTCCTGTTTCTTAATACTTTGTTTAGTTTTGGAAAGCATTTTTCTCTATTCGAATGCGCCTTCAAATTTCTGTCGCACTTTCCGTCATTTGTTAATACTCTTCCCAGATATTTAAATTGATGTACTTGTTTGATTTTGTTATCCCCAGTTTGTTACTTCATTGTTGGCCTATCTCTTTTGCTCACAGTCATGTATCCAGTATTCTTACAATTTATGCTTAGTCCTTTCTTCTCACTTTTTATTTTTTTTAATCAATTCTTCTCAAGCAAGGCGGTAATGCCACTAAAAATTAAGAAGCTACTGGAAGCGAAAGATTATGAAATAGATTCCTTAAAGAAAACTCATTATTAAAAAAGAAAACAAGGGATAAACCTCTACTCCTGTTCAAAAGATCGCAGAAGAGTGTTAACCGGACGAGAGGCCAATTTATCTACTACTATTGCGGAAAAAAAATCTTGAGCTCCTTAATAATGTCCAAAGATAAATCGGTTATATTATTGGTCCTGATCTGGCGGCTCGACTTCAGTTAATTACGCGTTTTGTTTCCCTGTGTATTTTTTATAAATATTTTCATGGTAATTGTTCGCTTGAATTCTTCGCTTTTGTACGTAGACTTTATGGATTTAAGCTCAATATTAAACTGGCATCGAGTTCTCATAAATTTACAGTTCAGCTAGGCAGATGTAACAGTAAATTCTATGCTAACAGTTTGTTTTCTCGCACTTCTAATTTTGGAACTCCCTTCCGGCTCTATGCTTTCCAGCCAACTTTAATCTGCAAAAAAATTAAATGCAATGTCAATTGCTATCTACTGTCTTCCTTGTTATTCTTTTCTCTTCGCACTCACTATTAATGTTTCTGTTCCTAATTCTCGCCTACCCGGTAACCCTTTGAGTGGCTTTACTGATTTGCCTGGGGTGATAACGATTTTTAAAAAGAAGTAATAAATAAGATTTCAGGGTTTAGGCGGAGATATTAAAAGTGAAGAGTTGAAGTGGACTTTAGATGGAACCAGAAAAAACGATCCTAAAAAGGAAACATGTGATAAACCTCTACTCCAGTTCAAAAGACCAGGAAGGGGTGTGAACCGGGCGATAAGCTAATCTATCTACTCATATTCGTTCACTACCTTCAATTTCTTCAGGACCTAGGCGATCACGGCTTTCCACATCTCCTTATCCCTGGTGGCCCTTAGCACACTTTCTCTTGTTGCACCATGTAACCCTCGTTCTGTCATCCACCTGATCAAGTCCTTCAAATATGTTATCTGCTGCTTTCCCCTGTCTCTTTTTCTCTCTATCTGACCTGTTCGTATCAGGTTCTCCAAGCACTCCTTCATCATTGCATGTCCCAGAAACTTTACTTGTTTCTTCCTGATGCTCAGTATTAATTTTCTTTTCGTCTCCATCCTTTCCAAAACCTCGTCATTGCTTACATACTCAGTTCATGATATCCACAGCATCCTTCTGTAGAACCACATTTTAGTCGCTTCAAATTTTTCTTCATCTTCAAAGATATTGTCCAACATTCATTGCCATATTGAAGAACTGACATCACATAGCAATCCAGTACTCTCTTCATTCTTTCTTAATACTTTACTCAACTTCTGGAATGCATTCTTCGCTATGCCAATTCGCCTTCGGATCTCTGTGTCGCACTTTCCGTCTTCTGTGAGAACACTTACCAGATATTTAAATTTTTGTACCTGCTTGATTTCAGTATCCCCCACCTGTATTTGGCATTTTAGTCTGCCCTTTCCATTTTTTTTTTTAATGACTGTTTACATGACAAGATCTAGTTTTACTTCACAGTTTAACACATTTTTATTTTACTATTCCACATATAAAGGTATCCTCACTCCTTTTCTTTGTAAACCAAATTTTGAGCTACCTCTTATGATTTATTAGTCACTACTAATGCAATTCTCCCCCCCTCACCCCCACTCTCTCTCTCTCTGTCTCTCTCTCTCTATCTCTTCATTTATCTCAACATTCGTCCTCTCCTCCTGAGAAGGTAAGCTTTACAACAACGCACAAGTATCATCAAAAGATCTTTTCTAATGATACAATTATTGTAAGTCCGTAAATTCTGTGTCTCGTTTGCCTTTCTAGACCAATGCCCTATTTTCTGCTTCTATTTCCCTATAAACCTGTTGATTACCTGCTGGTCGTCAATGTGATTAATGGGAATCAAATTATTTTTTTTTTGACAGTTGAGCGTACAAAGAAAGGAGAGACCAATACAAAGCAGTGGACGAAACACCGTCTATCGCGCACAGAAACGACAACGCAACAAACTATAAAAAAAGAAATGTCAACAAAAACGTCAAATGATCTTTTGGAAATAAGATAAAGTAAAAAAAAAGATGCAAACTTTATATTCCCCGGAATTTAAACAAGAGAAAACTTCATAGAAAAGCAGATTTAGCAATTGTCAGTCAGTTAAGTGCCATACGTGATATACGCTTTGGGCGATCATGTCTCGAAAGAGACATGACTGACTGGGCAGAAGATTATCCCGCAATAGATTGCCATTACTTTCTGCAATAGACTGGTTGCCACCCAAGGCTATAGAACCCAATCTGTCCTATTATTTGACTCATAGCTAGAGGGGGGAAGAGATGTATTAAGTAATAATTAGTGGGGGATCAGTTTATTAGTTCATAACAATAAAAAATGATCCCCACTTTATGCCTAGTAAAAGCTTTAATCATGTTTTCAACTATTATATTCAGTCAGTCAGTTAAGTGCCATACGTGATACACGCTTTGGGCGATCATGTCTCTTTCGAGACATGACTGACTGGACAAAAGATTACCCCGCAGTAGGTTGCTATTACTTTCTGTGTTAAACTGGTTGTCAGCCAAGGCTATAGAACCCAATCTGTCCTATTATTTAACCCATAACTGGAGGGAAGAGACGGATTAATACCTTTCCCAAATATATTTGTGTGTAACAGCTGTCCGAAACATTAAGTTGATTCTTCCGAACTAGTTTATTGATCAAGTGATTTGTCTTTTACGATTTATTAGCCTTTTTGGTGTTATTTAAAGCCGAAACATATTTATGGGTTGTAAGAATATTTCGGAGAATATAATGATTTTCTGAGACAATCTTACTATTTAATCCATAGATAGAAGAGGTAGAATCATACCTTTCACATGGATATTTGCACATAAGTAAATGGGCTTACGGTCTATCACGTTGAATACACCGGTTCTCGCTCGATCACCGAAGTTAAGCAACGTTGAGCCTGGTCAGTACTTAGATGGGTGAACGCTTGGGAATACCAGGTGCTGTAAGCGTATAGTGGTGGATGTGCGTTGTGGTGCAGTGGATATCGGCTCGGAAAGAGAAATCGGTGAGTCGAGTTCGAATTCCCTGCATTCACTTAAGCGCTGGTGCCCTTGGGAAAGGTATTAATCCGTTCCTTCCCTCCAGTTATGGGTTAAATAACAAGGGTAGGACTTGGGGACCCTGCTCTTAAAAACAAATCCCAATGAATCTTGATACTTGAAAAGGCAACTGTATTACTATAAAAACAAATCCCAATGAATCTTGATACTTGAAAAGGCAACTGTATTACTAGACACAAAAACTTATATAAACAACAATAAATTGTTGAAAGAGAAAGGTATTACCAGCAATAAATAAATAAAGTTTAGTTGGCAATAAATGACCCACCGAGGGTTATTTTTCCATAGAAATATAAGGACTGTAATTCGAACTCGTCTCTCCGACTTCTCATTCTGAGCCTTTATACTTTGCACCACCCGTCTGGGTACTGACCAGGTTCAACGTTGCTTAACTTCGGTGATCGACTGGTTTTTCAATATGATATAAGCCTTGGTAAATACACATTTTTTTTCAAACTTATGTCAAAAAATAATTCTATGCCCACAAAGCGCAAAGTCTTTCATAAGCAGAAAGGTTTTCAGATGGTCTTTTCTCGATATGCCTTGAATTTGGAGTTTATTTTTGACGACACTGTCTGGCTCAAGGTAATAAAATTCGAGTCTCCCAAAGAAAAATGGACTGAGAATGAGAATTTTGCCTTTGGGTTATTACAAACCAATCAGAAGAACAGTAATTTGAAATGGTAACTATGTGGTGTGATGTCTGTCCTTCAATATGGCAGCGAATGTTGGACAACCTCATCAGGGATTAGGAAAAGACTTGAAGCAACCGAAATGTCGTTCTACCGAAGGATGCTGAGGATACCATGGAACACGCGAGCAACGACGAGGTTTTTGAGAGAATGTACACGAGAAGGAAATTGATACTTAACATCAGGAAAAGACAGCTGAAGTTTTTGAGACATGTACTGAGGAAGGAGGGCTTGGAGAACCTGATGCTCATAAGACGGACAGAGGGGAAGAAGGACAAAGAGAAGTATCATATGATATACTTGATGGACTTGAGCAGAGAGATGGTGGAGCGGGGATTGAGTGAGATAAAAGGAGAAGGGGTATTTAGCAGAACATGGAATAGGGAGATGTGGAAGGCCATGATCGCCTACGTCCTAAAGGGACACAGCACATAGAAGAAGAAGAAGAAGAAGAAGAAGAAGAAGAAGAAGAAGAAGAAGAAGAAGAAGAAGAACTAAGTGATCCTAACAGCCTAAATATAAACAAGCACATGGCCGGTGAAAAGTACCATCTTTATTAGTTAAAATTAATATCGGTTCAAACCTTAGGAGACCATCTCTTCAGGCAGTGCCTCTCCGATAGACGCCTGAGGTGTCCACAGAATGGAAAGTTCCGGGGAGCTTGAGCAATTGTGTACGGCATTTCCGAAAGCACACATTAAAATCCGATTTGTATCACATTCTGTTGTGACGTGACAAATACGCGGTCAGGATGGATTTTTACGAAGACAACCTTAAAAAATGACATTTGCAACTGAAGAAGACTCTGAAGCTCCAAGAGGCCAACCGAAACCTCCAGACAATATAAGCGAAATAAAAAAACTAAGAATTTATTCTGAAACAATTGCAAACAAATGAAGATCAATCTTTTGTCACATCCCTGCTACAAAAATTCTACTTTCAGCCTCTCTCGCCAACAACCTTATTCGACAACTGAAAAAGTGCCACACCCATTAGAAGGCACGGTTGAGTAATGGGCAGCGGCTCGGGCTGAGGAATCAGAATTCCAGTTGAATGTTTTGCATTCACTTACGTGATAATACTCTTCTCCCCAGCCCCAGCTATAGGTAAATACGAGGCAGACTGGGTGCTATAGCTTTGATTAACAACCAGTCTACCGCAGTAAAAATTGGAAACCTACTACGAGAAAATCTTGATGCGACTGGAGACCGCTTGTGAGGTTACCGAAATCTCATGAACCTTCTTATAGAGAAGGAGTCGGCTCAACCTGTCTATGGTGAATATCGCCACAAATATAAGTACACCCATTAGAAAAAGTTTTAACATTTTAATCATATCAATTATAAATTTCACTTTCGCTGAACATATTTTATGCCCAGCATAATTTTTATAAGGGATCAAAGGAATACTTTTAGCCATCCTTTACACCAGGGTTTTCGTAACCTGGGTGATATTATAGTTGGGTAGAAAAGAGGGCTTGGAGAACCTAACACTAACAGGCCAGGTAGAGGGAAAAAGAGACAGGGGAAAGCATATTTGAAGGACCTAATCAGGTGGATGATGGAACGGGGGTTGCATGAAGTAACAGGGGAAGGCGTGCTAAGAGCTACCAGGGATAGGGAGACAGTAATAATAGCCTACGTCCTGAAGGGACAGGGCACATAGAAGAAGAAGATTTCAACTGTTGTGTGGTCGATGAGCAACTGAAGAGAAAACTGTGGGCGACTGGAAATTTTGATGAGTGATATGGGAGTTTTAATGATAAAAATGTATTTCATCGTATGCCACCTGAAAGAATATTTAAAATAGATGAGCAAACAACTTTTATATATAAAAAAAAGCTGAAGGTTAAATGGAAATAACTAGGTCACATTCCTAGATAAGATATAAATATATCCGTAAACATGGAATATTTGGGTATCTAAACTTATTTATAAATGGAACTTCGTCTGTGTGTATGTGTCTGTGTGTGTGTCCCTTACTATAGACTCCGAAACGGCTGAACCGATTTTCTTGAAAATTTACACAGTTGTACTATAAGCGTCTGCGAGTGTTCTTAGCTAGGTTTTGTGTCGAGGTAGCCCCGATAAATATCGAAAATCGATAATCGAAAAAATCGGGTTATAGAAGGAGTGGTCCGATTTTAATCAAATTTGATACACTCATAGACAAAGACATAAGAAACGATATTCAGAAGTTTCAAGCTTGCAGTTCTAACAATAATGCAGAAAATCGATAATATATATATAAAAGGCAAGATGTTTGTGTGTATCTGCTTATCTGCCTGTATGTCTGTATTTTTTCAGTCCTTTTATTTTAGTCTTTGCTTCGGGTTTGGGTCTAAGTAGATATAATTGTAGTTCTTAGTCTCAGCGATGATACCATTTACTCAGAGGACTTATTTAGCCTTCAAAATTCAGTTTACGACGAAAAACCTTATTTGATATCGATACCAGGAAATCAAAATTTGACTTACATCCATTAATTTTTCTTTCAGTTTAGGGTTTCGCTTTAACTGGAAACAACTATTGCATTTTAGTCTTTCGTGCCAACGTCCAAAGAGTCTGAGCTCCAGGACCATGGATTACTTTTAAAGCTTTCATTACATCCGACAACGCCGGGCTATACTGCTAGTTTTCTACAGTTTTAAGAAGAGTCAATAACATAGAAATGCATATTCTTTTTAATATTACAATAATGAAAAAAATTTGATTATTTTTTATCAACACTTGTAACGTTAACCGTAGCCCTAAAACTAACTTTGTACATAAAACTGAATTTGTAGTTTTCAATAGTCAGTGATACACGCTTTTGGGCGATCATGTCTCAAAAGAGACATGACTGAGTGGGCAGCAGATTATCCCGCAGTAGTTTGCCATTAGCTTTTCTGTGGTAGACTGGTTGCCGACCAAGACTATAGAACCCAATCTGTCCTATTATTTAACCCATAACTGGAAGGAATAGACTAATTAATAGCTTTCCCAAGGGTAATTGTGCGTAAGTGAATGCAAGGAATATCAGCTGGAATTCGAACTCGGCTCCCCCGATTTGTTGTTCCGAGTCGATATCCACTACACCACAACGCACAACCAGTGCGATAGTAATATTTGCTTTTTGTTTCGTTTGTTTTTAATCCAATAGCAGCAAAAGCTGCTTAAATCAGCGTTTTTTTTTGTTTTTTTTTTGTTTTTGTTTTTTGTTTTTGTTTTTGTTTTGTTTTTGTTTTTTTACAACATCCTAAATTCAGTTTACGAAATAGTAACAAACATTTACCAAACAATTTTGGGGTGCTTTTCAATATTAACTATATACATTTGGGAACCCCTGCTTTATACTCTTAGTCTTCTCTCATTTCTAATTTCTATTTTAAATAAACAAATTCTTTCTGTTTGACTTCAAATAGAGTAAAAGTCCTTTTCTTTCTCATTAATATTTTTCTTTTCTTTTCTTTTTTTTTTATATGAGAAAAATCTCTAGCTCTCATTGAGATAACCAAGAACATGGTTAAAATAGGGTTGTCTTGGACAGTTTTTCCCAAAAGCTGCTTCCAATAATAACGGCTGTTTAGACGGTGAGCGTAACAATAAAACGACATAACTGATTAGAGCCACGAACACAGCAGGATCTGTCTTTCATCTGCACAAAGAATATCAAATGAACTGGTGATTTTCACACTTAATAGTAAAAAAAAAAAAAAAAAAAAAGAGGCTCTTACATCTATTTCTGTTCATATTTCCAGAAAGAAATGACGCCCTCAACAGATCTTGGTGATAACATTGTACATAAAATAAAAATCACAAAATTATGTTATTTCGGTTTCTTATGTCTTAAAGTACTCAACAGTAGGTACATCAATATATATGTTGCCGTCATTTTAAACGTCATATCGAAAGATAAATATTTTACTTACTTTTTTCACGATACGGAACTAGTAAATATATGGATGACGAATATATTATGCTCTCATTACGATTGAGCTCTCTAGAGAGTAATATTTAAAAAAAAAACAGTTACCACTTAACAATGCAATTTATGCATTACTTTTCATCAATGAATTGAGTTCTTTCGGTAACTGGCGTGTGTATACCCCACTTATATACAATATGCTAAAATTCCCCTTCTCTAATTCCATAAGCTACCATGTGATCTGGGACGTCTTAGACCTCTCGACCACGAATGAACACTGCGCTATATAGGCTTTATTAAAACCTCATTTAGACTAATAGTCATTCGTGGTCGAGAGGTCTAAGACGTGTCAGATCACATGGTAGCTTCCCCCATGTGGATAGGGGTCGCAGGTTCGAATCCTGCCGAATGACACACATTTTCGTAATAAAAAATTATCGTAAATAATCAGGCCAGTAGATATAAATATATAATACTGTTTGATTAAAAAAAAAACAGAATATCTACTTAATTACGAGTATCGATAAAAAATAATGTTCAAACAAATCACTTCATATATATATATATATATATATATATATATAAACAGTAGCTACTCTAACAAATACGTATCGTTCATTTAGCAATGAATTAGAACACTCTCCGCTATTGAGAGTGTATAATGATAATATATGCGCTAAAAAGTCTACCTTCTTCTACCGAGCGCCCGTAGCTCAGAGGTAGAATCGCCGACTGACGCCATTTCGGTCGGGTTACAATCCTGGGTTAAAAGCAATCGGAGTCTAACCGTACTGATGAGCTGTGATACAGCGAAACAGATCTGTCTGCGGATGACTATATATATATATATATATATATATATATATATGGGGAGAGATAGGTGTGTGCCTCGGCATGGGGAAAATGCTTATCATGCCAGTAGCTTTGATCATTGTTAACGCCTTGTGAATATGGTCCTCATTAAGTGCTCTAGATTTGTATCAAAACTAACCGAATTTTTCACCCCCCCCCCCTTACTGCAGTGGGACGTTTAAATAGTTCCCAAATATTTTCCTTAATAAAGTGGCTATTCAATTTTTCATGATTAGATAAGCCGCATCTCTAAATGGCCCTGTAAAGTGACCGCAAGAAATTTATGGTTTTGGTTATTATATTTGTAAGAATTTATCGGATACAAAAATCCTATATCATCCAACAATTAACTGAAAAGCAAAAAGTATAATTGCACACCCACAAAAATAGCTCAAAATGACTGAAAACATTTTGGAAAAACCCAGACCAAGGCGAATTTCACAAGTCAGTGTGAAAATTAAAATTCTGGATTCTGATTGGATAGGAAATACCAAATTGAACTCTGATCCCAGACAAATTTTCTTAACACCTAGAAAATGGGTATGCAGTTCCAGCCAACTATGTAACCTGATCTAAGTACTTATCCATGTCTCTTGACAGTCGGATGGGAGCAGGGATCTGATAAGGACCTCGTCACAATGTAAGGAAGAAATTTCAAAATCCCGAAACTGACATGTCTGGTCGACATCCATTCATTCTTCCTCTCCTTCCTATTTTCCTTTCTTTGTCTTCCCTCATATGTCAACGAAACAACAAAAAAAGACATCTTCAATTGACTCCTGAAAATTAACTTCAATAAGTATAACTTTCCTTTATTACTTCCCCTTCCTTTTCACTTTCTTGTGGCCATAAAAAAGGAAAGGAACACAAACATTATTAATATCCTGATTAATCTTTTCCACATACACACATTTTGCTACTTAAAACTATAAGCTCTGGATTCATTTAACTCCTTACTACTATTTCTCTGGAACATTTAACTACGTACATTTTCTCTTTGAACATTTTCTCTTTGAACATTTGACTCTTACAAATAAAGTGACTACATACATTTTCTCTTTGAACATTTGACTCTTACAAATAAAGTGACTACATACATTTTCTCTTTGAACATTTGACTCTTACAAATAAAGTGACTACATACATTTTCTCTTTGAACATTTGACTCTTACAAATAAACTGACTGCATACATTTTCTATTTGAACATTTTCTTCTTACAAATTTGTTATTCTGTTTAGTTAATAAAAATTTTACTTTAACATACAAAACGAAATATTTTATTCTTCCACATTCCAACATCCAACCTTCAACCTTCTGATATTTTAAATTGATTCGTGATTCGGTTGTGTTTGGCACAAGGACAATTGGATAAAGATCACCTACAAATTACAACCATGTTTATTTGTTTACTCATAATGAAATGGAACATATTTTTATATTCAGTTTTTTTAACCTTACATATTTATTCTTATTGACTTTTAAGTTCGATTTTTGAAAATAAAACCATTTTCTTATTTCTATTTATTCTACAAAAACTAGAAAGACAACTCATGACAATTGATAAGTCAATAATTTTAAATGGGTTGCTTGAGAATCCCACATTACTAATTCTGTGACTATGTCCTATTGGGTTACAAAGAGAAACACCTCGTCATTGTGTAATAATAAGCAAGCTAGTCCTACACTCTGTCAGTAGGAAATTCAGTCCTCACTGGGCGTTTCATATTTGCAGCCTTGTGAAAAATATGCTAAACGTAATAAATGATAAAAGAATCGATCCGTTTGATGCTTAGTGCCACGGGCCACCGACTGATAGACTTCAAAAGAAAAATGGCTGCCATTAAATCCACTTCTTAACTTTTGTCTCTAGAAATATTTCTTTCACTCAAAACTGAGCTTATCGACTTAAATAGTGACTTTCTGAACACGTTTCTTCGAGAGAAAAAGCTAAAACAAATTAGGAACATTAGTAAAATTGCTGAAAAATCATTTTAAAAATTCAACAGAATCATTTTCTTTAGATATGGTGAAAAGTAAATATATCAACCAATAGTGGAATACTACGAGTAATAGAAATGGTAATGTTGTTTTCTTATAGGGAAACATTCAGCGTTCAAGCAGCCAGTGCCATCCTCAATCGAAATTTATAAAAAAAATTCTATTAAAACAATCTTTCATGAAAATAGATTTTCTTCGTCATGTGTTGTGGCTCTTTCCAATATTAATGGGGGTTTCCTTCCTAACCTTTTGTTTCAAGTAATGTGGAATATATTGATTATGTCATTATTTTCTATTCAAGTTACATCTGATATCCATTTTGGTTATTGCCACTCTTAATAGTTCCAAACGGTTTCTCTTATTTGGTAAAATTATGTTTTTGTTGGGGGGCGTGCGTTGTGGTGCAGTGGATAGCGACTCAGAACGACAAATCGGGGAGCCGAGTTCGAATTCCAATTGAATTCCTTGCATTTACTTACGCAGAAATACCCTCGAGAAAGGTATTAATCCATCTCTTCCCTCCAGTTATGAGTTAAATAATAGAACATATTGGGTTCTATAGCCTTGGCTGTCAACCAGTCTACCGCAGAAAGCAATGGCAACCTACTGCGGGATAATCTTCTTCCACATTCAGTCATGTTTCTTTTGAGACATGATCGCCCAAAGCGTGTATCACGCATGGCAATTAACTGACTATTTCTTTTGTGGGGATTTTCTAGCATTATCTCACGAGGTTCAAAAAAGGATGGTCATCGTTAAGACTTTCAGGCTTCATTCGCTCGAAACCATTTTTAATCATTGATCTAAGAAAATGAATATATATATAGCTGACAGTTTAGATATTTCTGAGCAAGTCTGGCGCCTTGCATGATATTCAATATGAAAGTCTCGATGTGACGAGGCAGTTTAAGAACATGATTCAAGGTTTTTAGTTGCGAGAAACTCCCTCTAGAGAAGATTATTTTATGTTTAATTTTCTTATTTCCTCGATTAATTTTATTATATTTGTTCCATACACCGAGGTAATTTGACGGCTTCTGCTCCGATGAACTTAGCTCATGGTGCCCAGTACATATGAATTGACTCGAGCTAAAAGATCATCAAATAGCGCCCATCCTTTTACTGTGAAACCAATAAAATGTAAACGCAAATTCTACTCCAGCAGCTTCTTTTCTCGCACTTCCTACCTGTGGAATTCCCTTTCCGTTTACTTGCTTCCCCGACAACTACAATCTCCGAGAATTTAAATGTAAAGTCAATAGTCATCTTCTATCTCACTAACCTGCATCCCCCCCTCTCTCTCTCTCATGATCCTTTCTCCGCCCCTTCCACTCTCATCAGTATTCTCATCCTTCTCTTACCCACTTCCTGACACCCCCTATAACCTGTTACTCCTTCTCATAACTTTCCTCCTATGTGACCCCCTGCAAATCAGTGGTAGTAAAATGCCTTTCTTGGGGCGATATGATTATATATATCTATATATAATATAGGTATAAGTGTCAGTCCGTAAACGATGAGGATAATCCAACAAGATTACCTTAATATAAAATATTAATTGGTAAATCCATACAGAGAGCTCGTTAACCAGAGCGATATGGTGTTAACCAGAGCGATATGAAGTTTATAAAGGAAAACTCAACACGTAATGTCACTAATCTGCATCCTCTTTCATGCCTCTTTCTACGCCCACTCTACTCTCATCAGTATTCTCATCCTTCTCTTACCCACTTTTTTGACACCCCCTATAACCTGTCACTCTTTCTCATAATTTTCCTCCTATGTAACCCCCTGCAAAACCAGTGAGTGTTATTCACTAATTGCAAATCCTAATGGCTAATGCGAAACTTGATTGTTACTATGCGAGTTGTTTTTTGGTTAATAAAGGAAGAAAAGGTGAACGAAGAAAAGGTTTAATCACAGAGGAAACATGGATTAATAATACATGGATTAATAATACATGGATTAATAATACATGGATTACTAATACAATAATAGTGAACACCGTTGTTCAGTGCGGCAATGAGTGCGACTTAACGCTAAACCAGGGGTTCCCGATTTTTTTGTTCTTCTGCACCCTTTGGTATTTTTTATAGATTTCTGTGTACCCTTAAAAATTGAGACTGAAAAAGAAAAACAATGAAATTAAAATTTTCATATTTTATTATGAAGTCTTTTTGAGTAGCGTTAATTACTCATAACATCAGTGAATTAACCGCAGATAATTTATAAAATAGTTTGATCTTTCATACATATTTTCTTTAATTATCTCTAATGATCACTACTAAGTAAAAATACACAAAACTATTCAAAACTATGTACTAATAACCAAAACTAAGCAATACTAATGAGATGGATGGGCTTGACTTTTTTGCAATAAGCTCATTTTATTCAAGGGGAAACTTTAGCAATGGCACAAAGATTGTGCTCAGAAGTTTTAAGTTTCGATGTACATACATGTTCCGTACCTGATCATTCAGGTTTGGTATGGCAACCGAACACGGCAGTGAAAAGTTTCATAATAGTGAAAATTCACCGAACTCTTGACATAACGTAATTAAAAGCTTTGCTTAGTATGTAGCGGATGAGAAATTAATTAAAATCAAACCTCTTCTACACTTTTACAAAAATTCACAATGACGTGTGAAATCCTGGTTTTCCCAAATAGAAAAAGGATTGACCATGTGCTTAACGAAAAAGTAGCAAGTAGGTGTTAAAATGATTTTTAATCAATGGGAGCGACTTGCAAAACTTGAGGACTTAGCGATCCAGTGCTAAATTCAAAAAGACTATATAAATGACTTCGGCGTCAATCAAGAATGACAGATGGAAGCCGAGAGACGAAAGAGCTAAAATGTAGCCAACTTCAAATCGACCCGAAGATAAGGTTAGGTCGCACCTTGTTCTCTTTCTTCTTATCTCTTTCAACAATTACTACTACGAACATTTTGTACGAACTCTTGATATCCTTAACTTTCTCATCGAACATTAATTTCTACGAATTTCTGTTATTCCTCCTTTAATAAATTTCTATTTTAAAATGCAAAATGTAAATTTTATTCTTCTTACACTATTCCACACAATTCCTCATGTTCCAACCAACTTTCTGATGATGATAATTCTGCATGAATCCTGTAAGCTGTAGGGAGTTCGGTTAAGTCTGACACAAGGCCGAACCAAGAAACATTAACCAGCTCCCTACGCTTCAAGTAAAATGAGAAAATTGAAAAAGAAATACGCTGTGCAATCTGGATGGAGATGAAATCATATACAGTAGTTGATATTCTCTCGTATTCAATGTAACTCCTGAAAAGTACATGTACCCCAGTTTGGGAACACCTGCGCTAAGCCTTGTTCTCCCTGTTTTAATGAGCAGACACCCTACTCATAGTGAATGGGCGAGTCTATGTTCAATAATTAAAGTGGAGAGGGTTGATCTTCTTTGTACTCAACATCGATCTTAAATGGTAATTTGAAATCAGTATGATATACCTTTTTCTTTTTTTTTTTTTTTCTTTTTAGTTCATCAATACCTGAAAAAAGTTCATGTTTAAATTATTAAATTAACTATGTTGCACTAGTATTTTGTTACAGGAGTTTTACTTTTGGGCAATTAGTATGTCTCTTTATCGAAGAAATCCCATGGATTTAATCGTAAGGTAAACTCGACTATCTAACCATGGACGACAGACAGGCTAAGAGAATTAGTACTTGAATTTTAAACCGTGGAGAAACTAACGAGAAAGCACTCTGCTATCTTTCCCAAGAATCAGTGAAATGGATAATCAAGAAAATAAAATGCTCGCCTACGTCTTTGACAGACACCGATCAAGTTCAATTTACTGACTTTTAGAGCGAGTTGACGCAGAAAACAAAAAGCTCAAAGAGAAAATAAAAAAGTATAAGAGAAAGGAGAATATTGTCCTAAAGGACTCATGACCCAGTAGGTAAAAACGTTGGTTATATCCAGTGATTTGACTCAAAGAGTTGTGAGTTCAATACCTGGCTAAAGCAGTAGTGAACAAATAACTTAGTTGAGTTAAAGGAAGATAACTAAGACATCCGGAAGTAGCTTGATTCATGAAACGAGAACAATCTACTCCAGTGATAGAAATAAAGGGTTCAGTTCGAAATTCCAAACACCTGAAGAAGTTCGGAGTGTACAATGGCCGAAACGTAAATATGGCAATAAAGATGTGGACAAGAGTCCGAACAATGTAAATAATTACAATAACTCATCTCAGAAATATAGACATATTTTTAGGTACTACGAAATGGTACAAGTAAACGTTTGTTCACCTTATTTCACAATTTCTTTAATGCCATATCTATTCAGGGCTTAGGCGATCATGGCTCTCCACATATTCCTTTAGTGTGCATGAATTTCATGATTTCATGTGAAAGATAACGAAGCGGTTTCGCGTCGAATTTTCCACACTTTTTTTAAAAATTAGAGTAGACTTTCTAGAATTCAAGCCTAAATATATTTAGTTTCAGACATTGTTCATCAAAATCATTAACACAAAGAACATGATTTTGAGTGAAGACAAAAAATCAGATTAGATACATAAAAAGTGCGTTTCATAAGAATCACAAAAAATAAAACACACACACGCTAAGCTGTAACGTACCTTCCCTCTGCCTTTTCTATAAAAACTAATGTTAATTGTTCTAATGAAGTTTCGTCTATGGTACCTAGAATTTATGAGCGCAGTACTAGATTGTCTAATCATTTTACAGTTGAAATAGCTAGATGAAACCGTAAGTTCTATGCTAACAGTTTCATCAATCATTAGCTTGTCTTTTTGTTCTTTTATTGTTCTCGCTCATTAAAAGTGATGTTCCATACTCTCTAACACTCAGTAACCGTTTTTGTGGCTTTATTTGGGTTGAATCAAAATATATATATATTAGTCATCCACATACAAACCTGCTTCGCTGTATCACAGCTCATCAGTGTGGCAAGAACGCATCCACTCGCGGGGATCGAAACTCGCCCGATTTGGTGTCAGTCGGAGTCGCTACCCCCTAAGCCATCGGCGCATGGTATCAGAGAAGGGAAATTTTAACGTGTTGTATGTCAGCAGTGTTTACACACGCCAGTTCCCGAGAGAACTCAATTCATTTCTGAAGAGTCACGCATATAGCTGAAGTGGAAACTGTTTTTAAAATTTTCTTCTCCAGGGCGCTCAATCGTAATGAGAGCATAATTCTACTTGATTAACTTAGGGTCTACAGATAATGTGAATGCGCATAGATAGATAGATAGATAGATAGATAGATAGATAGATAGATAGATAGATAGATAGATAGATAGATATGCATTCATACTATCTGTAGACCCAAAGTTAATCAAGTAGAATCGTTCAGTCTCATAGAATCTTTTTCTCTTCAGTTTTTAGTGTAAGAAAGGGCTATGGTCTCTGTTTGTGAAGTCGTAGTAGGAATGACTTACTGGTTGCTGAAATTGACTCCCTGATATCTACGTTGTATTCTAGTCTTGACTGTTGTTGAAAGAAAAAAGTAAGTTTTCTACTTGCTTTCTTGCTATTTATAGATTTGAGGAGATTCCAGGAACTGTAGAGCATAATTTATTTACATAAGTCAATAAATCAGATCATGCCTCATATGATTCCTCTTCTATTACGTTCAACTTTATCTGCAACATCTTTCGGAAAAGAGAAACAAGCGTTAAATTTCAATAGTGTTTTCAGGGATCTGTCTACACAGGCAATGGCGGTTAAACCTAACATTATTTAACTTCTCTTACTAAATAGAAATGAAGACAGGTTTCGAGAAAATTATAGCTGAATGTCCTCAGAAGTATGTGACGTGGAAAAAAGCAAAATGATTTCTAGGAGTAGTTAGGCATATTCCCCGAAGCCTATTCAAACCGGAAGTTCTCGCTACTTCGTCCGCGCGTTACAAATATAAGCTAACGTTAACAACAGTCAGTCCGCAAAAGACCTTGCTAAGTGGTATGTTTGCCTGTTTTACACACCAGGCGCTGAGGACTGCCAAATTGTCTCCCACATAAGTCGACAGTCCATAATTTATCTTCACCAAAAAGCTGTTATTTTTAAATTAGAGCGTTTTAAGTCTGAACACAGTTCACGTAAAATCAAACAGTGAGCTTGCACACACACACACACACACACACACACACACACTATATTATAAATCTTTGTACAGGGTGGGACAGAGCAACTTGCTTATTTGAATTTGGTGCCCTGAAGCGATGGTTGCTCCGAGGATAGTGAAAAGAAGCTTACTGAAGAGTGCGGGATTTAAAGTTTACTTTACAGGTACCTCAATGCGTATCACAGAGTGGACGAAGTTGGAACGCGCTTTTGCTGTTGAGGCATATTTTTCAAACGATGGCTTAATCGTCACCACGCAACGTGCATTTATCCCCTGATTTATCACCCTGTGACTATTTAGAATATTCTGAGGACCCTAGAAGTTATGCCTAGATTTGAAATCAGAGGCCACAATTTAAACAACCTTAGGTACGCAGATGGTACAGAGCTGATAGCAGACACAGAAAGGAAGCTACAAGACCTCCTACAGAAGGTAGCTGAAGAAAGTAACAAGAAAGGACTAGAAATAAACTGCAAGAAAACCAAATGCATGGTCATTAGTAAAAAGGGCAGCCAAATATGCCAAATACAGGTCAGGGATACTAGAATCAAGCAGGTACAAAAATTTAAATACCTGGGAAGCGTTATAACAGAAGACGGAAAGTGTGACACAGAGATCCGAAGGCGAATTGGCATGGCAAAGGAAGCATTCCAGAAGTTGAGTAAACTATTAAGAAACAGAACAATTTCGCCAGAAACAAGGAAGAGAGTGCTGGATTGCTATGTGCTGTCCGTACTTCAATATGGCAGTGAATGCTGGACAATATCATCAAAGATGAAGGAAAAACTTAAAGCAACTGAAATGTCGTTCTACAGAAGGATGCTGCGAATATCATGGATCGAGCATGTGAGCAAGGATGAGGTCTTGGAAATGATGGAAACAAAAAGGAAATTAATACTGAGCATCAGGAAGAGACAGCTGGAGTTCCTGGGACACACAATGAGGAAGGAGGGCTTGAAGAACCTGATACTAACAGGCCAGATAAAAGGAAAAAGAGACAGGGGAAAGTAACGGATAACATATTTGCAGGACCTAATCAGGTAGATGACGGAACGAGTGTTGCATGGTGTAACAGGAGAAAGCGTGCTCAGAGCCACCAGGGGTAGGGAAACGTGGAAAGCCATGATCGCCTACGTCCTGAAGGGACAGGGCACAGAAGAAGAAGACTATTTTCTATGGGGCTACTTGAAGGCAATTGTTTATAAAAATCGTCCTAACACTCTGGCTCACCTGAAGAACAACATTTGTCAAGCTGTCGCCAACATACCCACCGATATGCTTGAAAGCGTTGACCGAAACTTCAGAGTACGATTAACCCAGTGTATTAAGCAGAATGGACGCCATCTGACTGATGTCATCTTTAAAACTTGTAAAACATAAAATTTAAATGTTGTAATTTATGCTGTTTAAAGAATTACATGTATATCTGCATCACTTTTGTTTTATTTGTTATTCCAAATAAGCAAGTTGCTCTACCCGACCCTGTAAAAAAGGGACAATAAAAATCCACACTTATCCCTCTCAAAAATATAGATTTAAAGAAAAGGGTTTTACCTATCCTGATACAGTTAGTATCTAATCGGGATGACTCTAAAAATATTGGTTCCTATGAGATCGTGGGGAGCTACCATAAAAAAAAAATGATGCCATTTGATTTTCATAAGGAATAAATACAGTTTTCAAAAAGTACATATGGAAAAAGAGGTACAAATATTTTTTGTGGATAAAATATATATTTCTTAGTAATTCAAAAAGCTGTTTATTTATTACTAATTACATTGTTCCATGAATTGTACATATTACTGGCTGTAGATACATAAAGAAAATACAGAATGTTATAATTGAATTTGTAATTAATTTTAAGTAATTGGTTGATAATTTTTAAATAGTTTACTGTAGAATTTACACATTAACAGATGGTTTAAAAGTACAATAGAGCATTGCATGCAGTCCACTATATTAAGAGCAATCATTTGTGTTCACTGGATGGTTGTTCGAATCTGTCAAGAATTGATTCTGCATCCAATTCATCTAACAATTCTTTTTCAACATGTAGGATTCTAAATTCTCCTCAGGCATCAAATTTCTTAATCTTGTCTTTAGCTTTGAAAATGTCCTCTCACACTGGACTTTAATAACTGATGGTGTGCAGATGACTTTATAAAGTGCTTTTTTTTATAATCATATCGCCCCAAGCGAGGCATTTTACTGCCACTGTTTTGCAGGGGGTTACATAGGAGGAAGGTTAGGAGA
Organism: Ascarosepion bandense; assembly: GCA_037127315.1. Lineage (NCBI taxonomy): Eukaryota > Metazoa > Mollusca > Cephalopoda > Sepiida > Sepiidae > Ascarosepion > Ascarosepion bandense. The sequence goes on from JBBBDQ010000416.1 coordinate 2,079,214, forward strand.
AAGAGTGACAGGTTATAGAGGGTGTCAGCAAGTGGGTAAGAGAATGATGAGAATACTGATGAGAGTGGAGTGGATGGAGAAAGAGCATGAGAGAAAGTAATGAGAAAGAGTGACAGGTTATAGGGGGTGTCAGGAAGTGGGTAAGAGAAGGATGAGAATACTGATGAGAGTGGAGTGGATGGAGAAAAGAGTATGAGAGAAAGGATGCAAGTTAGTTAGACAGGAGATGACTATTGACTTTACATTTAAATTCTTGGAGATTGTAGCTGCCGGGGAAGCAAGTAAGTAAGGGAATTTCACAGGCTGGAAGTGCGAGAAAAGAAGCTGATGAAGTAGAATTTGCGTTTACATTTTATTGATTTCACAGTAAATGGGTGGGTCCCAGTTGCTAATCTTTTGGCTCGAGTAAATTCATATATAGGCGGTACTAGTAAGCTAAGTTCATCGGAGCATTTTATAAACAACTGTGTAAACATCTGTTTCTTTAAAATGATAAATACTGGTTTTTCACAAATATATTCCTGTCTTATAGAAACTCCGTCCTCAGCTTTTATTTACTGACATCGGATGATATAAAAAGCAGTTTTATGTAATAATAAAGTCAACAATGGATCTTAAAACAATGGGCGACCGTGTGACAGTAAAATCATTGTGGGCGTTGGGTAATATTTAACGAATTGGTTTGGTTGACTATCGCTTATGTGTAGCGGACTAGAATCGCATTGGGTAACCTATAACTGCAGCATCGTACCAAGATAAGTTGACTCTTTAGGGACACTTCGGCATGAGATAATGTTTAACGAGCAAGTTTGGTCGACCATTGCTATTGAGTCGTGAGTTCGATCTTCACGGGGTACCCCATACTTGTGACATTGTGCCAAATTAAACTAAGCTTAGTAAATGACGACAGCTTATTAATGGCAATATCGAAATCGTTACGCTCACTCACCTACATTTTTTATTATTATTCACCCAATGCAGAATCCAAGTGTCACCCGAGCTAGAGCGTAGCTAACTGAAGTTGCTGTAAGGATATACAAGGAGTGAGCAAGAGGTTCATATTATGAGGATATGTGGGATATATAATGGCTGATCATAGGCTTGAAATAGTTCAGATCGTAGTGATCATGGATGCATTTTCTTGATTGTCTGTTTCGAAATGCAATATTGTTCTACAGAAGAAGCACTCTAAGTGAAACGTACTCCTTACAAATGGAATATGAATGGAATGATTCTATGTAAATGGCATGATGGATCCTAGATGTGAAGGTCGGAATTGGTGGTATTAAGGAATGTAGTTCACTCGAACATCATTTATGAAAAAACTATAGAGTAATAGATTCCTATTGAGCAAACAATATGGCAAATAAATATCTTTGAAAATCGTGCAAGAATAGATAAGTACAATGACTTATTTTAGTGTACTTATGTTAGCAGATTTCCCTGCATAGATTTACATCTAATTTTGCATGCATAGACATACTAACGTACTATTCTCATTTATTCAAAGAAAAAGGCGGACATTAATTTTATTTATTGAGAAAACGGAGTTGTCTACTCACATGTATCTAATAAAATAGCCTTTCTAGTAATAGAAATGTACAGAAATATAGTAAGCAGATATAGGCGTTAAAAGCCGAAAGAAGAAGTGTGTACTTCTTAAAAGAGGTATTTGAAGCATGCTTTGTTGCAACGTCCTATATGGCCGAACGTTAAAGCAAATCAGGCTAAAAATGGCTTTCTCCTGCTATGTGAAAAGACGTGATTCGATACTCAAATACATGTATCCACTACTATAATAATAATAATAATAATAATAATAATAATAATAATAATAATAATAATAATAATGTCACCATTCGATGGTGACATATCATTATTATTACCATCTATTACCACCATTACCAAGGATTTGCGTTGTGGTGCATTGGATATCGGCTCGGAACGAGAAATCGGGGAGTCGAGTTCGAATTCCAGCCGAAATCATTGCATTCACTTACGCGCAAATACCCTTGGGAAAGGTATTAATCCGTCTCTTCCTTCCAGTTATGGGTTAAATAACAGGACAGATTGGGTTCTATAGCCTTGGTCGGCAACCAATCTACCGCAGAAAGCAATGGCAACCTACTGCGGGATAATCTTCTGCCCGGTCAGTCATGTCTCTTTCGAGACATGATCGCCAAAAGTGTGTATCACGTAAGGCACTTAACTGACTTACTGACTGATTACCATCTACACAAACAGAAAAATTGAAGCAAATAGGCCAGACATTATTGTTAAAAACCAAAAAGAAAAAAACTTACTTATTAATTGATATGGTTTGTCCAGCGGATTGTGATATAACAATCAAGGAATTCGAAAAACTTGTCAAAATATAAAGACCTGTAAATTGAAATAGAAAAAATGTGAAAATTGATAACAAGTATCGTACCAGTGATAGTGGGTGCACTTGGAATGATAAAAAATGGAACAAAAAACAACACATTGAAAGAATCCCTGGAAACCCCAGCTTAAGAGATATTAGCAGTATAGCCCGGCGTTGCTCTGGTGTAATGAAAGCTTTAAAACTAATCCATGATCCTGGACTGAGCCGAAAGAATTTGTGTGAAGTTTGGTGAAAATCGGATAAAAAATGCGGATAAAAAATGCGGATTCGTATAAAGGACATATAAACAGACGCACACTCAAACATCTTGCCTTTTATATATATATTCTGCACTATTGTAAGAACTGCAACCTTGGAAACTTCTGAATATCGTTTCTTATGTCTTTGTCTATGGGTGTATCAAATTTGATTAAAATCGGACCACTCCTTCTATAATCCGATTTTTTTCGATTATCGATTTTCGATATTTATCGGGGGTACCTCGACACAAAACCTAGCTAAGAACACTCGCAGACGCTTATAGTACAAATGTGTAAATTTTCAAGAAAATCGGTTCAGCAGTTTTGGAGTCTATAGGTAACGGATACACACACACACAGACACACACTGACACACACACACACACACACAAAATTCCATTTATAAATAAGTTTAGATACAAAAACTTGTCTTGTTAAGTACAGCCAACACACTAAGGAGAACTTTGTCTATGTAATGCTAGGGATGTTAGGGGAGATAAGAAAAACATGAAATGGAGTCATAACAACACACCCCGACCTGCCTTACGTCTTCCTGCAGACTTGGTAGGTTGTGCGACCATAGCAGAAATATAATTATGATGAAAAATAACATATTAATAATATGTATGAAGAGAAAAGAAACAAGTAAATCAATTTAAGGCAAATGACGAGATACCCCGCGATAAATGTATTTTTTCTATAATGATTGACCACGGAGAATTTTTTTCCCTTTGCCTTTACTCTAGCCACGAATTGAACAGTGATTCAAGACAGTCCGTAAATAGCTATGAAGGAAACAAAAGAAGATGGCTCTGGGGCGGCTAATATCATGTCGCACAAAATTATCCCGATTCAAAAGAGTTAATTTTTAAAGACGATGACTTTGTGTCACAAAGAACTGTTAGAACTGCCTAGTAACCATCACATATTTAGAAAGTATATTAGAATAATCCAGAACAGCAAACCCCCTTCATATATACAAAAATAGAAAGCGGTATAAGACAAGGACATGTTTTCACACTGGACTTATTCAACCTATAAATGAGGCAATTCTGAGATATTCATTATTGGCAGTAAAAACCTTAACGTAAGATATGCAGACAGGGTTGATAGCAGACACAGCAGATAGTGAAGGAAAGTGCGAAGAAAAGACTAAACACCAATTGAAAGAAGACGAAATGCATGGTTGTCAGCAAAAAGGAACAGCCCAATATGTAAATTAGAAATTGGAGACACCAAAATCAAAAAAGTAACAATTTAAATATCTGGTAAATACCATACGGAAATCCGAAGGCGCGTTGGGATAACGGAAGATGCCTTCTGAAAGCTAATCAAAGTATTAAGAAACTTGAAAAATTCGTTAGAAACAAAGGAAAGAATACTGTTATATAATATCAGTCCTCCTCTATGGCAGTGAATTTTGGACGATCACCTTACAGATAAAAAGAGTTGAAACAACAGAAATATGGTTCTACAGAAGGATGCTGAGAATAGCATAGACGGAGCAACATTTACATTCCGGCATTAAATAATCCATGAAGGTTGATATGCCTCGAAACAAAAGTAACAAACTAACCAGTATTTAGCCAATAACAACTTTATGCTAATTTTTCAGAAAGTATTAAACAAAGAACATTGCAGAAAAAAAGAAGTAAAGTTTTAAAAAAAAGGACATTGCTATTTTTTATGTGGGGATGGGGTCGGATATCAAATCCATATTTAAAACTATATTTTTATGAATTATTTAAAAAAAGAAAGACAAAATCTGTTTTTACTTTTTATGACCCACCGTGGAATTTCTATATGTTCTATAAGTTATAATGGCTTAAATTCTATGACTGTAAATTTGAACAACACTTATTGAATAGAAGCATGGAATCAACGATGTAAGTGTATAGTTGCGATTGATTTTCATGGAAAAGCTCTTGGGGATAGTCATGAGCCTATTTCTGTGTATCTTCTCAGTTCCAGCATGAATCATCCTCTGATCTGGGTCTTGCCAATAGTGCAACTGTGATTCCACGGCAAGAGAAACTTAACGACTAGATTCGCTGTTCGTTTCAACCAACAATAGTCAATACAATATGAAAAATAGCTGAAAGAATTAAAGGGGAAATACGATCATTAAATTTGTCTATTTTCTTGTGTTCTTTCAAATTCCCTCTTGTACTGCTCCCAGAAATCATCCAGAATCGTTAACTACAGAATACATAAGTAAATACATTATTGCACCAGATCCGATCAACCGATCAAAAACTTGTTCGAATATTACATGCTATTGATGGAAAATTAAACAGTTTGAACAGAAGAAAAATCTACAAACAATTATCATCCTTATTATAATAAAGATCATAGAGTATATATATATATATATATATATGTGTGTGTGTGTGTGTGTGTGTGTGTGTGTGTGTGTGTGAGTTTGTAACCCTGGGTTTCACGCTCTTGCGATTCCCAGACAAACTGATTAATTTTTTAAAAATTGGTTTATATGTAGGGTTATGTACTTATGATGGGTTCTGTGTGAAACTATGATAGGTAAGAATTGCTATTATTTTATTTAAGGCTGTATTGTTATTTTTTGTTTTAAAGTCGGTTATTGGCTTGTTTTTTTTATTTTTTGTGGTTGCGTATATTTAAGTGATAGAAATTCTAATTTGTAATGCTTGTTAGTGTTTATGTGTGGTGTATTAATTTTACTACGGCAGAGATGGGTAATTTACGTTAATGTTAACTAGAGAACATTAACTAGAGAATATTTGATAGGATTATGAAATCAGCGTTCCCATTTTTTTTTTTTATCCGTTTGGTATAAATTGTGATAATAGGTATTTATTTTCATGTCTGCATTTGGAAATAAATGTCTACGTCAGTCATGATGACGGATTTTCCCCCACTTCCACAAAAATGCACGAATATACGCAACCCTACAAATAACCAATTTTTTTTAAAAAAATTAATCAGTTTGTCTGACGATCGCAAGAGCGTGAAACCCAGGGTTACAAACTCACACCTTATCTATATGAATATGTCTGCCCTAAAACTGATATTGAGCGCTTTTAAATAAGTACCACGCATATATAATATATAAATAATATAATATATATAATAAATTGCATATATATATATAGATATTTATAATTATATACATACACTTTTCACACACACACACACACACACACACACACACACACACACACACACACACACACACACACATTCCACTGTTAAACGAAACGAGTTATTTCGCTAGCTACCCAGGTTTCTACCATGAGTGGTGTCTTCAGGCGATTTTTAATAAAAAATAAAAAATAAAAAAAAATTGCTTAAAGACACCACTCATGGTAGAAACCGGGTAGCGAAATAACTCGTTTAAAAATGGAAAATATTCAAAAGTTCTACAATATAATTGTATCGAACACTTTTTAATACAGTTGTGTACTGGTTTAACCCTATGACCAAAACTAAGTATTAAACAATATATATATATATATATATATATATGGTTCTCTTCACCTGGATTTATATATATATATATATATATATATATATATATATATATATAAATAAATCCGGTGAGAACCATAAGTTTTACAATTCCGAGTACAATAAATATTTTAGAGCATAATATAATCATATAATTAAATTTATTTTTTAATTAAAAATACATTATGACACGGAAATTTCTGTTTCGAGATAGTTTTATTTTAAATATCATGCTATAAATAACTAATACTTGTGAAAATCAGATTAATTTAACATTAAATTTGCTAATTTTCTAAAAAAAATGATGTCGCAGATGTATATTTTATTTTGCAAGATTTTTAAAACCGAGAATTAACTTTACAAACATCATGCCTTTTATATATATATATATATATATATATATATATATACATATATATATATTATCGATTTTCTGCACTATTGTAAGAACTTCAACCTTGAAACTTCTGAATATCGTTTCTTATGACTTTGTCTATGAGTGTATCAAATTTGATTAAAATCGGACCACTCCTTCTATAACCCGATTTTTTCGATTATCGATTTTCGATATTTGTCGGGTATACCTCGACAGAAAACATAGCTAAGAACACTCGTAGACTCTTATAGTACAACTGTGTAAATTTTCAAGAAAATCGGTTCTGCCGTTAACGGACACACACACACACACACACACACACACACACACACACACACACACACACACACACACACAATGTTCCATTTATTATATAAGTTTAGATATTGAATGCTCTTAATGATCTACGTTAACTGTTATAAAAAAACTTAATTCAACGCACACAAATAATATCTTCTTCCAAATCCATATTCTATAAAGAATTACATAACATTAAACAAACACTTGTTAACAATGGATTTGCTAACTCCGTTATTGATCAACAAATTAAAATATGTCTCAATAAACTATAAAGTTTATTGTGATACATTTTAATTTGTTGATACCTCTAACAATATTGAGAATATTAATAATATAGTGTTTACGTCGATAATATTAATAATATAGTGTATACGTCAAAATAAACATAACACTATTAACTTATATTATTGCAACCAAAGGCATAATAATTACAAACATGATGAAATGACACTCAAAAACATAATAGGCAGAACTGTTAAACCAATTAATAATAATAAACAAATTAAGCTCATATACTATAAAAAATTTAAAACAATTCACCTCATAGTCTCTAATGACCCTACGACCACACAACTAAATTCTCTACAGAAAACCAATGTAAGTGTATCAATTTAAATGCCCGTTCAGAGATTGTATCTCTGGTACTAATAATAAACCCACTACATATATTGATTTTACTACAATCACGCTCTTCCTTTATACTTATCTGCCACCTTTCTGATTATAGTTCAATTAAATAACATTTCTTAGAAACACATAGCCATGTATGTAATATTAGACAGATTTTAGTCGATAACACAATAATACTCACATATACACACAGTAAAAAAAACTTCAGATATTGGAGGCCATCTACATTAAATTAAAGCAACCCACACTCAATAAAATCACATTTAAATCTATTCACAACACAAGATATTATTGCATTTAGACATATTGTTCTGTTTTTAACATTTTGGTCTCTCATGTGATGTGACGTCATAGAACCACATTACAAATTTATGGCCTGCATCTGCTATTCAGTGACTGTTATCGTTTCATAGCAATGTTTTATGTCAACACAAGAGAATAACATTTTTGATGGTGGATGTCTTTATGTTAACGTACCTGCAACCACTCGGAAGATGACTTATGTTAGCCGAAAGCTTAGAACCAGCGTAATAAAACAATATCCAAATGTTGGACAATTTTTGTCTTTATTTTCACCCGAAATCAAAACCAAAATACGATGTTTTGAACGGCTCATGATTAAAAATAATAATAATAGATATTCATTGTCTGTTATATTCAACAATATATATATATATATAAGTTGGAAAACACTATATAAAATTCAATATTTTGTATCCATAATGTTGAATGGATTAAAATTATTCGACTTTTTAACAAGAACAATCTCAAGTTGATGTTTAAAATTGCCGCAAAATCATATATTATTTATTTAAGATGGAATAATCTATTATGACAGGTCTCTAATTTGGATTTTGGTACATTATATTTATTTTCAATTTTTCTAACTGAATTGTTCACTTATATTTGAACATATGATGTTCTTTATTTCATACGCACATTGCCTATCTATCTATCTATCTATCTATCTATCTATCTATCTCAGTTAATATTTTATCAATAAGCCTTCCCTTCTTTTTGTTTAACCTCGAAGTAAATTAAAAAGTGTTCACTTATACTGTTACACCTTTTTGAAGATCCCAGCCATTTGTTGAATAGCAGTGTTGTCAGTCAGTTAAGGGCCATACGTGGTACACGCTTTGGGCGATCATGTCTTGAAAGAGGCATGACTGACTGGGTAGAAGATTATCCTGCAATAGCTTGCCATTGCTTTCTGCGGTAGACTGGTTGCCGACCAAGGCTATAGAACTCAATCTGTCCTATTATTTAACCTATAAAGGGAAGAGACGGATTAATACCTTTCCCGAGGGTATCTGTGTGCAAATGAATGCAAGGAATTCAACTGAAATTCGAACTCGGCACCCTCCGATTTGTTGTTCCTAGTCGATATCTGCACCACAACGCACATCCAACGCAGTGTTGTACTGGACTCATAAGCCTTGGTTGGCAACCTTCCGAGAAGGATGTGGAAAGTTTATTAAAAAAGCAGTTCCGACAATTTACATATCGCACATGTCATAAGTTCAGATAGAAAAAAATTACATTCGTACAAAACTTACTTCAGAACGATAACTAGTGTTTATTAAGACAGACGCTGGACTGAAAAACGTAAATTTTGAAGGTCGCGTTAGTTTTCGCTGATTGGTCAATAAATCGATGGCCCGTGAGAACACATCAAAACACGGTTTGCCCGCACGAATTTCCAACAAGTGATTCTGATCCTATTTACTGTATAACAAGGAAGAAACTTAGCGAGAAACTTCACTTCGGGAGAGAAGCAGGCGTCCATGCAAGTCGCCATGTAAGAGACAGAAGCACAATCGCCCACTTCGTTCGCCATGCGGCGAGGACCTCAAACGAGAAATATATTTTTCAAATCTCTCTCTCTCTCTCTCTCTCTCTCTCTCTCTCTCTCTCTCTCTCTCTCTCTACCTCACTCACTCACTTATTTCAATTCCAATTCTCATTCATACAATTACTTATTCACTCACTCAATATTAATCCTTAGTGAGAATTCGAACGTCCACCGAGTGCCACAGTAATCCACACAACTACGAACTGCTGAATTTTTGCCAAGTTAAGTAATTCTTTAACGCACATACAAAAATTGTAACACACTCACTCACTCATACAATTAATATATTCGCTTACTTACTCACACAATTATATTAATTTGCTCCAAGGAAAAATCATTCAACATTTCCTACACACGCTTTTGAACTCACTGTAAAACAACCTTTTCTCGACAAACTGTTTTGTGTAATTGCTTTTTTATTAAACATAAAAAAGAGAGAGAATTTATTTTTACAACAATTCATGAACAATTCATTTTAAAGCCACAATTACTTTCTCTACTCATTCTCTCAGCACATAATTTTAACTTCATATTTTGTACATTTTATGAATATAAATATTATTTGTTTTGTTTTTACCAAAAACCGGAATTTTCCTCGTTCATTATTTATCCGCGTGTTTGTTGTTATTCACCTAAGCTACAAAATTTCAATGTGTGGAATATAAAAGGCCGTATTCGACGACATGATAATTCTGAATTAAAAAAAACTATGGAAAGGGTGACGAGAAACCACTTCAATCTTTTTCCTTAGGAGCAATGCAATACACAGTTTACAGAGATATTAGAAAGGAGGATGTTGAGGACTATATTGCCTGCGGGGACATCACATTGAATGTTGATTTATTTATGAAGAAATGGTCTATTAAATTATTATGGCATGTTTCTCAAATTTCTATTTAGATAAATTGCATTTATTTTCAATTTTTTTTGTAGAATTGTGCACATATATTGCATTGGCTCCATCTGAATCTAATGTAAACTTATTTATAAATAGAACTCTGTGTGTGTGTGTGTGTGTGTGTGTGTGTGTGTGTGTGTGTGTGTGTCCGTTACCTATAGATTCCAAAATGGCTGAACCGATTTTTTTGAAAATTTACACAGTTATACTATAAGCGTCTGCGAGTGTTCTTAGCTAGGTTTTGTGTCGAGGTACCCCCGATAAATATCGATAATCGAAAAAATCGGGTTATAGAAGGAGTGGTATGATTTTAATCAAATTAGAGACACTCATAGACAAAGACATAAGAGACGATATTCAGAAGTTTCAAGGTTGCAGTTCTTACAATAGTGCAGAAAATCGATAGTATATATATATATATATATATATAAGGCAAGATGTTTGTGTGTGTGTCTGTTTATCTGCCTGTATGTCTGTTCTTTTTTTTTTTTTTTTCAGCCCTTTTATTTTAGTTTTTGCTTCGGGTTTGGCTCTAAGTAGGTATAATTGTAGTTCTTAGTCTCAGCCATGATACCATTTACTCAGATGAATTATTTAGCCTTTAAAATTCAGTTTACGACGAAAAAAACTTATTTGATATCGATACCAAGAAATCAAAATTTGATTTACATCCATTCATTTTTCTTTCAGTCTATGGTTTCGCTGTAACAGTTGCTTTTTAGTCTTTCAGGCCAACGTCCAAAGAGTCTGAGCTCCAGGACCATGGATTAGTTTTAAAGCTTTCATTGCACCCGAGCAACGCCGAGCTATACTGCTAGTTTGTACATAATTAGGTTACAATTAAATTTTCATTTTATACGAATACTCCCTTACGAAAATTGAGTTGTAGTAGAAAGGGAGCATATCATAGATTCAAGTGGTAACGGCCCTTCTCGAATCAACAAATTATATTTAATCATCAGCATTGTCGCTTTCCGAATTTAAAACGTTACAATCGGAAATTTATCTGCAAATTACATGCCTCCGTTTTGAATGTTTTTCAGGCGACCAGTTGGAAACGTTTCTTTTTTTATTGGGTCATTCGAACTAATTTCCTCGTCTTTCTTCTCACGTTTGACTGCCATTCATTTTTTCCGGGATATTTCCTGCTGCTGATCTTGAACATCAGCATGGAATCAGCTTCAAAATAACACATATTTCGTCCCATCGCTGTAATTACCACTAACAGCAGCGGCAGAAGCAGCAGGAGCAGAAACAACAATTATGGGAATTTGATTCTCACTTTTCTGTGGCTCGCAAAAATGGAAATAAAGTACTCATCACGACAATGATGAAGTCAGCCTATTAACTGCAAATGACGAACATATCCGACGTAGTTAATGAATAAAAACCGGTTTCAACTCTCTTGAAATATGTAATAAGAATAAGAGAATTAATTATTCATGCGTAAAATAATTGTTTATTCACTTCTGAAATCCGACAAGTTTACCTCAAACGTCGAAGGTATGTGGTTTCGGAAAACTTTCTTTAAAAGTTCGATCTTCTTCACGTGAAGATGTGAGAAATTTTGCTCTCTCCATTTATATAACGTTCTGCTATCTAGTTTGTCTTGTGTTTGTACGAGTACATTCCAAATTTATCTGGGTTTACCAGCCGACACCCTTTGATGCCTGATTCTGCACTCGGTGACACTGAGGTTACTTTCTAGGTCAACTCTCAAGGCACCTAGACTCCGATTGTGGTTCGGAGATGGCACTGAATACTTTACTTTGTTATGGCTTAGTGTGAAGCCCAAAATCAACGCTCCTTAAGGAAGATTTCTGGCGAACATTAAATTCGTTTCAAATCTCTGGCATTTCTAGGTCATATTCTCATATTCTATTCCGTATTCAGTCAGTTAAGTGCCATACGTGAAACACGCTTGGGCGATCATGTCTCGAAAGAGACATGACTGACAGGACAGAAGATTATCCCGCAGTAGGTTGCCATTGCTTTCTGCGGTAGACTGGTTGCCAGCCAAGGCTATAGAACCCAATCTGTCCTGTTATTTAACCCATAACTGGAAGGAAGAGACGGATTAATATCTTTCCCAAGGGTATTTGCGCGTAAGTGAATGCAATGGATTCAACTGGAATTCGAACTCGGCTCGGCGATTTCTCGTTCCAAGCCGATATCCACTGCACCACCCACGCACATCCTATCCGTATTACATCACATAAATGATGATGATGATGCTATTACCGTAATTACAAGTGAACTTCTAATTTCAAGCTATAAAATTTCGAAAACAAATATCTTGTGTATAACATGCACTGACTTTTTAGAATTTGTAACAGACAGATATAGTTTACATTTAATATTTGCCCAACTTCATTATCCGCTTCGTATCAACAAAACAATAATTTTGTATTGTTTACTGTCATATGTGAATAAATTATCGCTACTGACATTTGTTTGAACACGGATCGCCAGAGAATAACTATAGTCGACCTTGTTTTGATATAATTAGAGGATCCTGCTGATGGGATCACGTGACGTTGTAAAAATAATACAGAGTGAGTCAGGGCAACTTGCCTATTTGAAATCTAAACTTATTTATAAATGGAACTTTGTGTGTGTGTATGTGTGTGTCTGCGTGTGTGTGTGTGTGTGTGTGTGTCCGTTACCTATAGACTCCGAAACAGCTGAACCGATTTTCTTGAAAATTTACACAGTTGTACTATAAGCGTCTGCGAGTGTTCTTAGCTAGGTTTTGTGTCGAGGTACCCCCGATAAATATCGAAAATCGATAATCGAAAAAATCGGGTTATAGAAGAAATGGTTCTGATTTTAATCAAATTAGAGACACTCATAGACAAAGACATAAGAGACGATATTCACAAGTTTCAAGGTTGCAGTTCTTACAATAGTGCAGAAAATCGATAGTATATATATATATATATATAGGGCAAGATGTTTGTGTGTGTGTCTGTTCATCTGCCTGTATGTCTGTATTTTTTTTCAGCCCTTTTATTTTAGTTTTTGCTTCGGGTTTGGCTCTAAGTAGGTATAATTGTAGTTCTTAGCCCCGGTCATGATACCATTTACTCAGAGGACTTATTTAGCCTTCAAAATTCAGTTTACGACCAAAAAACCTATTTGATATCGATACAAGGAAAGCAAAATTTGACTTACATCCATTCATTTTTCTTTCAGTCTATGGTTTCGCTTTAACTGGAAACAACTATTGCTTTTTAGTCTTTCGGGTCAACATCCAAAGAGTCTGAGCTCCAGGACCATGGATTAGTTTTAAAGCTTTCATTACACCCGAGCAACGCCGGGCTATACTGCTAGTAAGAAATAAAACAAAAGCAATGCAGATATACATGTAATTCTTTAAACAGCATCAATTATAACATTTAAATTTTATGTTTTACAAGCTTAAAATATAAAATAACATAAAATCTCGAGTAACCCCGTCTCTACTATCTTCGGAGCAACCGTCGCTTCAGGGAGCTAAATTCAAATAAGCAAGTTGCTCTGCCCCACCCTGTGTACAACGGCATGTCAACTCCTTACGGGTCATTTAATGCCGAAATTTAATTTTCTTGCAAAGCTTGAGTATTTTTTTTTCTTTTATCAAAATCTGGAATTTTTACTATGAAAATATATTTTTATACTTTCAGATTTTTAATCCATTTTGGGGATTCACTGTTTGCCGATAGCTGGGACCCAAACAGGTGCTACCACACCGCGTCAGAATGGACCTGGGAACAACAGTATTTAAGAGATTGTTCCATACTTCTCAAATGCTCCCAATCATAGGTCTTACTGCTGAGTGTATTTTTTCGTCATACCAATGACCCCCTCCCCGATCAGTGGCCTTGCCTCTGGATGTACCCAGGACGGTACACGAACAGCATTAGATAAAAAGCTGACAAGCATTTATCAGAGCTTTCCGCTATATGGCCCTAAATGTTCACAGCCTGACTGAGCAGACTTGACACTATTGTAAGAAAGGCTTTCAAAAATGCTCTCCTACAAAAGTGCTATGAATATGAAATCTTTTTTGAGGAAGAAGGGGAACAATTGGCTCTATAGACAACATTGAAGACGACGGAGATCTCTACTATGCTAATGACGCAGATGAAAGTATGATGCAGTCTTTGTCACGGAAAACAGTGAAGCAGACTAAAATGTATTTAAAATCTATATCTATTGTTGTGGGATCTCCCCTTTTGTATATGATAATGGACTCGACTGAGTATACATATACTCCTGCCACAGAGAGAACACCAGTCGAGAGTTGAGGGGAATCATAGAGATTCGTTAGTTTTATCGGAGAGTACCGGAGCTGATACGTAAGTTACCGAGAGATACCGAAGTTACCCAGAAACTACCGCATCAGAAGTCGGACTAGTTCTGAACTCCACTCAGCTAGAATAATATACACGGATATACTATTTCCAACGACTTCAGTTCAAGACTTGTATATATTCGGGTTTATGGCCTATCACGTTGAATACACCGGTTCTCGCTCGATCACCGAAGTTAAGCAACGTTGAGGCTGGTCAGTACTTAGGTGGGTGACAGCTTGGGAATACCAGGTACTGTAAGCGTATAGTGACGGATGTGCGTTGTGGTGCAGTGGATATCGCCTCGGAAAGAGAAATCGGTGAGCCGAGTTCGAATTCCAGTTGAATACCCTACATTCACTTAAGCACTGCTACCCTTGGGAAAGGTATTAATCCATCCCTTCCCTCCAGTTATGGGTTAAATAAAAATGGTAGGACTTGGGGACTCTGCTCTTAAAAACAAATCCCAATGAATCTTGATACTCGAAAAGAAAAATGTTGTAAAAATAAAATAATCTTACCCAAAATCATTGGTTATGACCTTAAATGATCCCATAAGGATTGATAGGTCGTTAAACCTCGAAACAAACAAAATTGTATATATTTATTTATTACTAATAGTATTTCTGGATTTACTAACCTGCGTTCAAGTTTGTATATTACGTTCAATATAACCTACTTTTCTATCTCAATATCTGTTTTTGTTGTTCATTATTTTGTGCGGTTCCTCACTCGAAATCCACAACATCTATAATTTTTAAAATATTAAAAAATATAATTTCCGAATATGTTAGAATAACGCGCAATTTGACTAAAGCGTCAACTGAAGATACAAGTTCGAGATTGCAAGAATTTTGTACCAAGAATTAGATTAAATGTTGCGTAAAGAGCTTCACTGTCAACGGTTCAAGATTTCAATGTTCTCCAAGCTGATGCATCACCTTACAAATTTATTAAAGTCAATACAGAAGTTTTCCCGCGCTATCTTATGTGAAGAGTTCCGGAAATCATACTGACTGTCTTTCCCGTTTTCTCAACTCTTTATTGCGTTTATACACGTTAAAAATTATTTGTAGTAAGTCGTTAATTATTTTCTTGAAAATTATCGCTTAATATAAAAGTATACATACCACATTTTTATGTTTACTCTCGAAATTAATCTTATGTTTAATCAGCGAAAACTTAACGGTGAATCGCTGAAGCTTGTCGTTTGCAACATTTGCAAATGTTTTTTTTTAAATCACGTACAAAGAAGGATGTGCATTGTGGTGCAGTGGATATCGACAAATCGGGGGGGGGGGGGCGGTTCAAATTCCAGTTGAATTCCTTGCATTCACTTACGCACAAATACCATTCGGAAAGGTATTAATCCGTCTCTTCCCTTTATAAGTTAAATAATAGGACAGATTGGGTTCTATAGCCTTGGCTGGCAACTAGTCTAGCGCAGAAAGCAATGGCAACTTACTGCGGGATGATCTTCTGCCCAATCAGTCATGTCTCTATCGAGTCATGATCGCCCAAAGCGTGTATCACGTATGGCACTTAACTGACTGATTGAATATAATAGTTAAAATCATGATTAAGATTTCTACTGAACATAAAGTGGGGGATCGGTTTTATATTGTTATGAAGTAATAAATTGATCTCCCATTAATAAATAGTTAATAATATAATACATATCTTACCCATCTAGCTATGGATCAAATAACAGGACAGAGTGGGTTCTATAGCCTTGGCTAGCAACCAGTCTATCCCAGAAAGTAATGGCAACCTATTGAGGAATAATCTTCTGCCCAGTCAGTCATGTCTCTTTCGAGACATGATCGCCCAAAGCGTGTATCACGTATGGCACTTAACTAAGAAGATTCTGGATGAACTCAAAATGAAGAAACGCTTAAAGATGCAGTACGATAATAAAAACCGATAAATCAGACGCTGATTTTTTTTTCTTTTTTCGAATAAATTTTTCATATCTTGCATAAATATTTTTCAAAAAAATGAACGGCTCAAAAAGTGCATGCTTTCCGACAACTCCAAAGATTAGGAACACGGGTTTCAAATGAAATTAGGGAAACAAACATTCAGTCACTCATATAAGTACTATATGTGATACACGCTTGGGTGATCGTGTCTTAAAAGAGACATGACTGACTGGGCAGAAGATTATCCTGCAGTAACTTGCCATTACTTTCTGCGATAAACTGGTTGCTGACTAAGGCTATAAAATCCAATCTGTCCTGCTATTTAACCCATAGCTAAAGGAAGAAGCGACGGATTAATATCTTTCACCAGCGTATTTGAGCGTAAGTGATTGCAACTAATCCAACTGGAATTCAAACTCGACTCTTCGATTTCTCGTTCCGAGTCGATAACCACTGCACCATGACTTACACCCTCAATTGGGTAGCATTTATTATTCTTGATCATTTTGAAGTGTCATTAGCGATAAAATAAAAAACAATACAGAAGACCCTTCAATATTTCAGCTTGAGAAACAGACTGATAAAAAATGTTTCAGCGTGTCTCAAAGTGAACATTTTGTTAGGAATTTCTGTAGTTTGGAACAGGCTTGCCTCCCTTAGAGTAAAACACTACGCCTCCTTGGCCTCACACTCTCAGCGGACCTCAAGTGGAATAACTATATCGAATCCATTGCTAAGTCCGCTGCTATGAAAGTCGGTTCTCTGTGCAGGGCCCGGAAGTTCTTTCCGTCTGAATCTATCCTGCACATATATAAATCTACCATCCGCCCGTGTATTGAATACTGCTGCCATATCTGGTCGGGTGCCCCTGCTATTCTCCTCGGGGTTCTTGACAAAATGCAATCACTCTCTCAGTCACTCTCTCACCGGCGTGACGTGGCTTCCCTGTGCCTCTTCTATAAGTACTTTAACGGCTTCTGCTCCGATGAACAGGTTATTGCTGCCGCCTCGGTACGAATTTACACGAGATACTAGATTAGCAACTAGGTCCCACCCTTTTACAGTGAAACAGATAAGATGTAACCGTAATTTCTACTCCAACAGCTTCTTTCCTTGCGCTTCCCGCCTGTGGAATTCCCTTCCACATGCCTGCTTCCCCGACAGCTACAATCTCCAGGAGTTTAAATGTAAGGTCAATAGACACCTCCTAACACACTAACTTGCATCTATTCTCTCAAACAGTCTCACCATCTAACCAACCCTCATTCTCGGTACCCTTACCCGTCTATCACCCTCCTTCTGACATTTCCTATATCTAACCATCCTTTTCCCATCACTTCCCCGACCCACCCTATGTAACCCCCTGCGCGAATAGTGGCAGTGGAATGCCTTGCTCGGGGTGAAACGATTAAAAAAAAAAACAAAAAAAAACTTAAAATCCCAAGGCTACAGTGCGTTTGAATTATAAATTGGAACAAAAGAAGCCATTTTCTAGAATAAGTCATCTAGTGATTTTGTTTCGTGGTAACGTCTTTATTTGTATTTCAAAAGCCACGTAAAAACGAGCATGTAGTTGAGATCGGAAGTTCTTTGACACGAGGCGTGTATTTTCCACATCTGTCACATGAAGACTTTTCTTTGTCCCACAAAATATTTCTTGACAGATCGGCGGTTCCAACAAGTTTTAAAAATCGAGAAACTAATCGAATAAAACCCAGAATCCGTCTTCAACGGTCAAATATACGATTAACCTTCAAATAATTCAATTACTTTCAATGTTGAGTAAAGTCATACAAAACCTCAATATTTACGAAGGCAACCAGGAACTTTTTTTTGGTCATTTCATCTCAAGCAAGACAATCCAATGCCACTATAGGGGGTTACATAGGGGAAGGTGCTGAGAGAGCGATTAGATATAGGAAATGTCAGAAGGAGGGTGATAGACGAGTAAGGAGGTATATAGGAAGAGTGTTTGAGAGAATGGGTGCTAGTTAGTGTGTTAGGAGATGTCTATTGACCTTACATTTAAACTCCTGGAAATTGTAGCTGTCGGGGAAGCAAATATGCGGAAGGGAATTCCACAGGCAGGAAGTGCGAGAAAAGAAGCTGTTGGAGTAGAAATTGGGGTTACATTTTATCGGTTTCACTGTGAAAGTTTGGGACCTAGTTGCTAATCTAGTATCTCGTGCAAATTCACACCTAGGGGGCACCAGTGATCTAAGTTCATCGGAGCAGAAGCCGTGAAAGTATTTATAGAAGAGGCACAGGGAAACCACGTCACGCCGGTGAGAGAGTGACTGCAGGCGGTCAGCCAAGTCGATATCGATCACATTTCGATCTCCATTGCATTTTGTCAAGAACCCCGAGGAGAATAGCAGGGGCACCCGACCAGATATGGCAGCAGTATTCAATACACGGGCGGATGGTAGATTTATATATGTGCAGGATAGATTCAGACGGAAAGAACTTCCGGGCCCTGCACAGAGAACCGACTTTCATAGCAGCGGACTTAGCAATGGATTCGATATAGTCATTCCATTTGACGTCCGCTGAGAGTGTGAGGCCAAGGAGGCGTAGTGTTTTACTCTCTTGGAGGCAAGCCTGTTCTATGCTAATGGGAGGTAGGTGCGGTTGTCTATGGTGGTTAATTGACTACATTCAATTATTTTAACTGGAAGCAAGCATTCAAGACAAACCAAGAACAACACTCTTTTTTAACAACGACTGAATCTATAAAACTATTTGGTGATGTAAAAATTATTTTTAAAAAGAACTGCGTTATCGGTTTTATTAGTGGTGACGATTAGATGAATGGAGGGTCGTTAAAGGTCGCTCATCATGTGGGGGTAATTGTTAAATGCATACTGGCACTGCTTCCCCTTGAATAACAATAATTGGATAATTGCAGAAAACTTTGTTTAAAAACAATTATCATAACTTACGAAGGTTCTATGCTAAGAGGTTCTTCTTTCGCAATTCTCGCTAGTGGAACTCCCTTTCGGTTCCAAGCTTTCCAGCCAACTTTAATCCCCCACAATTTAAATGCAATGTCAATCGCTATTTACTGTCATCCTGATTATTCTTTTTTATTCCCGCTCATTATTGATGTTTTTATTAATAATTTTTTCCCATATTTCCATGGGGATTGTTCTGGTGAACTCTCCTCTATTGTACCAAGACTTTCTAAAATTAAGTGCAGTAATAGATGCAGAAAGCAATGGCAACCTACTGCGGGAAAATAATCTGCCCAGTCAGTCATGTCACTTTCGAGACATGATCGTCCAGGCATGTATCACAAATGGCGCTTAACTGAATAGACTAGTGTCGAAATCTCATCAAAGTACAGTCGAGATAGCTAGATATAGCTGTAAGTTCTATGCTAACTTCCTTTTCTTGCACTTTGCGCTTATGGAACTCCCTTCCAGCTCCATGCTTTCCGGCGAACTATAATCTCCAAAAATTAAAATGCGATATCAATCTCTATCTACTCTTCTTCTGGTTACTCTTTTCTCTTCTTACTCATGACTAATGTTTCTGTTCCTAATTCCTTCCACATCCAGTAATTCCTCCCTGTGTCTTAATGGATGTACTGCCTTATTTGGGCTGAAATCGATTCAAAAATGTTATGATGAGCGGGTGCTTTATTGTTTAAAAGTAAGACGTGACAAGGTTCAGTCTTTTATCATCTCCCGAAACAACATTCGCTTTCGCACTTCATCTGAGATTTTATTTACGTTCTTTCTTTCTTTTATTTTTTTCTCGTGATTGTATTTTTCTTAAATACAAAGAAAAAAGATGAGATTCATTTTTGTTATAATTGAAATACAGCCGAAAATGTGGTCGAAGCGTTTTTCATTTTTGCTGTCATTACATCTACAACCATTTTGTCTTTCACCATAACATCACATTTATCCAAATCTTATAATCTCCAAGAGATTACATTTGGACTAATGGTTCGTTTACCAGGTACGCTGCAAGACAGCAGTAGGATTGAAAAAGAAGCGATGTAACTGGGACAGAAGTAGCAGTTGTCAAGATGAAAGAAACAAGATTGCAGATGTTTAGTTGTTTTAAGGGGATAGAAAATAAGAGTAGAGTGCCTTTTCGAGGTTGTAGAAAATAGGTTCGCTCCTACTCTAGTACCCAGAATTAAAGAGTTCCTGCCAAAACAGGGAACGCGGAAAATATTTTACGAAAGCTAGTTCGTAGAATATACGAGTTCTAATAAAAAAAATGTATCGTCATTGACCTTGAACTCTGTCGCACATACTCACTAAGTAATAACGTTTCCGTTCACTTCTGGTGTTTATAGCAGTGCTTTGAAGGAATGTGCGTAGAGTGTGGTCGCCTATCCACAGCGCAGAGGTTCCAACAGTGACCATGTCTTGTGCAACAGTTTTTGACCAAGTACAACATTCCCCAGGTCCGACAACCACCATGTCCCCCAAACCTGAAAAACACCATATTTTACGAAAGCTAAGTCGTAGAATATACAAGGTCTGATAAAATGTATCGTCATTGACCTTGAACTCTTTCGCACAAACTCACTAAATTATAACGTTCTTCTTCACTTCCAGTGTTTATAGCAGTGTTTTGAAGGAAAGTGCATAAAATGTGATCATCTCTGCACATCTCAGAGATTTCATTAGTGACCATGGCTTGTGCAACAGTTCTTGCTCTAGGACAACATTCCCCAAGACCGATAACCATCATGTTCCTTTGTTTATAGCAGTGCTTTGAAGGAAAGTGCGTAGAGTGTGGTCGTCTCTACACACCACAGAGATTCCATCATTGACCATGGCTTGTACGATAGTTTTTGGCCAAGGACAACATACCCCAGGTTCGACAACCACTATATTCCCCAGCTCTGATAGCCACCACGTTCTGGTTTTTATCCCAGTGCTTTGAAGGAAAGTGCGTAGAGTGTGGTCGTCTCTGCACACCACAGAGAGCCCATCAGTGACCATGGCTTCTACAATAGTTTTTTGGCCAAGGACAACATTCCCCAGGTCCGACAAGAACCATGTTCCGCAGGACCGGCAGCCCCCATGTTCCCCAGGTCCGACAACCACCATGTTCTCTAGGTCCGAAAACCCCCATGTTTTCCTAGATCTAACTCTTTGCTACTTTTTCCCCTTCAAAAATAAAATTGAAAGGAACAAGATTTCAAGACGTCGATAAGATCCAAGAGGCAGCTGCTCACTACCCCACCAAAAAAAAAAAAAAGAAGTATATAATTCTTTCATCAATTAAAAAACGCTGGATAAAGTGTGTGACTTCAAAAGAGGACTACTTTGAAACAGATTTAATGTTGAATTGTAGTATGTTGAAGTTTTCTCATTAAAGCATCAGTTCCGATACTTTTTGATCACACCTCATTTATTCCATGAAAAAACAAAGTCTGTAGACAATAAATTTCAAAAGATTTTTAGAAATGCCAAAAATCTTATCCAACCCAAATTAAGAAGAGAAGTTGCAGGAAGGGGAGGAGGAGAAAAAATAAAGCAAAGTGAATAAGTACAATGATTAAAGGTAAGCGATAAGCGTTTTTCATTCAAAAAATAAGTAGAAATTTAATTCAATTGTTTCGTTAAAAAAGAGATTTATTATGCTAACGACAAATAACCACCAGTATGAATTCTACTGATTACCTACTGATTACCTACCGCCGACTTGTAGCGTGCTCGGTAAACGGAACACTAGCCTATATCTTTTTTTTTTTTTTTTTTTTTTAATGAAAATCTAAATCAATATTTCAGATGTTTTTGAGATTTAAAAGTCAAATGATTAATCTATATATATAGGCAATCTGTGACTCTGTGTGTGACTGTTCCCTATGCACGCCTACATTTTTTAAGCTACGCCATTCAAACTTTCTAGGGACACATATCTACAGGGCAGCCAGGTCGACACATACTTTTTGAGTTTTAAGTTCAGTAATTTTCCCTTTCGCACTTTTTGGCCAATGGTGCCGATTGTTTACATTTGCTCCGTAAAATATATAAGATCTAAGATGGTTGCTGAATTACGTCACAGAAATCAATCACACGTGTCAAACGCCACTAAAATATTTTTTATTAAAAAAAAAATGAACCTTTATATTTAATTTTTCTTCCGACGTTTTAAAAATTCATTTTGTCAAGAAAAAGATGTGAATATTTTTCCCTGTAATTTTGAAAGAAAAGAAATTTTTTTTAAAAAAAAAAAAGTGTTTTTTCAAACAAAAACAAAAACAAAATATGTAAAATAAAAAAGTGGCATCTTCTCCTGCTACTAAAATGTTCTGAGTTGCACGGGCAACGCCGGGTTATGATGCTAGTATATTATATGTTAAAAATTCTCACATAAATATAGTCACATAAATATAGTCACAATAATGCATATATCCCGCCATCATTTAACGAAATAACATGTCGAGATATGGAAATATAAAAAAATAAATAAAAGGAAAAATATGTACAAAGAAACTTTAGGAAAGTAAAAAACAAACAAATAGAAACATTAAAATAAGACTAAAAATAAAATTAAAATTAAACAGAATATCGAATTATTCCCTCATCATCTGAGAATTTCGCTGTCATCTAATATAAAAAGAAAATACATTAATATTTTCTAATACAAGAAAATATGCTATGCAGGCAAAAAGATAGTCAGTGGAAAGGGTTGCTCTTAAGTACCCTGCTTTTTTTAACCATTTCACCCCAGTCAAGGCGAGAATGTCACTAGTACGCAAGGGATTACAGGGAGTTGAAGTGAAAAAGAGGAATGAGGAAAGAACAAAAGATGAACAGGGTTCAAGAAGATAGAAGATGGAGATTGGCGTTGCATTTTTGAAGATTGTGGTTCCCAGGGAAGAATGTAAACGGAAGGGAGTTCCACAGATGGAAAGCACGAGAAAAGAAATCATTGGAGAAGAATTGATAATTGTATTTAACTGTTTCAACACTAAAAGGGTGGGACCTAGATGCCAATCTAGTAGCATACTTAAATTCATGGAGTCGGGGCTTCAGGGAAAGAAAAATTCATCCGAAATCATGAAAATATTTGTAGAAAAGACAGAGGGAAGTCACGTCGTGTCGGTGAGAAAGTGAATGAAGTCGAGATGCCAGATCAGGATCAATTACATTACAGATCCTACTTTGGATTTTATCAGGAACCTCGAAATGCAAGGGCAGCAGGCCGGATGTGGCAGAGTATTCAATTCACAGGCGAATGGCAGATTATTAAATGTGCAAGAAGAATTCTGACGAGTACAATTTTCTAGCACAATCCTTTCGGTATATCCGGCAAGCGATCTAGTCGACTTGTCTTGTGACAGAAAAACGAAGCCAATAACAAATAAAACCTTACTTTTTTCTTAAACTTTGAATAAACTTTAGTTTTCGAATAAACCAAATTAAGTCTAAGATTAATGTGACTTGCCAACCGGAAATTCAACACCTCCTTGTTGAATGAGCTAATAGTAACCCCAAAAACAGGAATTGTTGGAGAGGAGGATAAATGGCGAGACAATCTTAGCAGTAAAATTCGGTCGTTTACTGCTGATTTTAGTCGCCAACCTTCATAGATAAATTAGTGTCACATAAGACATCATAATCTAGAGTAGAGGAGATTGTGAAAAGGAGATGTGGATGAAGTAGCTAAAACTAAATCCGCTTTGACCTTCTTGTTTATCAAGAGGAATCAAGCACAGGCAGATAGAATTAGATTAAAGAGAATGATTGTCGAAGTAACGAATATAGCAACAGAAATTCGGGACGTCATAGACAGGATAGAGACTTTTGATTACAAAGATATATATATATATATATAAGAAATTCCGTGACAAAGTTTTCATCAAGGAGAGCGAGCTGAGCGCTTTTTTTTTTCGTTGAATTTCATTGCCTCAAAGCTACTGTGTGAGGAGTCCATAACAAATGATGAAGTTCGAGAAGTGTTGAAGAAGGTTTGGTATCGATGGCGTTCCCTATGACTTGTATTTATGTCGCATGTTTGTCTTCTTGGTAGTGCTGAACTTACTTCAACAACTGAATGAAACATACGAATATTCCACAGCCAAATATGTGGCAAAAGTGTTACACATGAACAAATACGGAGAGAATAAAGTTAGTAATTTTCAGTCATTAACTATGTTAAATACACAGTTTGTGTTAAGATCTTAGCAAACCGATTCGGTCGTCTAATGACTTCCGAACTGATTTGTACTGTAAAGAGTAGGACTAATCAAAATAGCTTCCATTTGGTGTGCAGATTCTATAGAATGTCGACGATTAAATTTTACAGAATTTATAGGCTGGCCCCAAATGGTCAGAACACTGACGATCCGAACTTTGTGAGAGGGTTTTAAACTTTGTGAGCGTGGAATTCTAACACTGATGGGTTGTCTTTGTTTAAAATTTGATATTTGTTTTTTAATCATATCATCCCAAGCAAGGCGGTAACGCCACTGATGTGCAGAGGGCTACATAAGAGTGAGATGAAATTAAAAAAAGTACGATTGCAAGAATAAAAGAGTGAATACCCCTCGTCGCACTCAGAGACAAGTTAGCGCGTTATGGGTAGTTAGCCAACCGGTTGACATCAGTTCCCTCTATCTCCCTCTCGTGTCCCCCCAAAAAGCTATTCTACTGTCTCCCATGAAATAAAGCGAGTGGAAAGGAAATTGTCCATCATAGATTCACTCTGCAGTGTAGCGTTGTGGTTGAAAGAAGTGAGGGCAAATTGGGACACAAAACGGAACACAAACCTCTCTGATCAACTTAGACCAGATTAAATATTTCGATGACGTTGCCAATCGTCTCCTGGAGTTTACTTTGTTTGGGGTTCGCTTCGAGCCTGTTTTTCACTCCTAAACCTGCCTGTTGTATTCGTCTCCAGATCTATGGTAGAAGCGAACGGTGTTAAATCAAAACTTCATTCATCGATTGCCTGCGTTTGCTGTAATCCTTGAGTTGGAACTTTTCCGGCAAACATGGCCCTGTGCGGAATTATGGTCCATACAGTTACCATCTCTGTCGCCTATTCTGCCTATGCCAAATATATCACTAATGCATGTCACGAGCATCGCTGAGATTGAAGTTGTCGACAAAGAAATCGTCTGAGATGGTAACAAAGGGCTGGCTGCGCTCGAAGAGAGGTAATCTTCTCAGCTCTTGCAGTTAAACGGACGGGCTGTGCATGATATTCGACATCTGGTGCTGTCCCGACTTCAAACTGGGGAAGAATAAGTCGAGGCTGTAGTTAATATGTGGTCTCGAAGAAATTCTTTATTAAGTGGAAAGTCGGAAGTGCGCATTTGACACAATTTCCTCTTCGTCCTTTATCGACTGTCGGTACTTTTATATCAATATAACAAGCTAGCTGAGCTAAAGAAAGCCTTCAGTGTCGCAGGCTTCTCATGCTGCGTCATGAAATTTATTTCTTCCGGTAGCGTTCTTCGGATGCCAAACATCGAGATCCGTTGAATGCATCTTACGGTTATATTTTCTACGCCGGATGTGTACATAAGATAACGAAAACAGGGAGGTGACAAAAAAGACTTTCCGGTTTTGGGAATTGTTTTCTCGAATGATGGTGGAACCCGATGTTTGCCTAAAATGCTGTGAAAATCTTATTTTGTATGACGTCATAGCCTCGACAATACTAATCCGTTATCGAGAAAAGCGTTATGTACTTAATGGAGCCGTGGAAAACAATTTTATCGAAAATCTCGATCGAGCTAGAGGATGTACAGCTCCCTATAATCTCCGGAATCCGAGTTGAAATGCCACAATAACGACGACATCCCTTATCTGGATGGTGATACGAAGTGCAAGCTGGATTGGCAAAAGGTCATTCATAGCAGGACTGGTTGCTTCAGCAAAATGCGCCATCCATGCTGATGTTGAAGGGGACATGGTTCGCGTACTTCAGAGATATTTTTTACCTTGAAAGCTAGTTCTGTTTGCAGCAATACTGTCTGATTGCGCAATAAGAAGAAACGCTATGTGTTGCTGATTTTACTTAGGGTGTTGTGTATAGTGGTATGGAGAAGGTGAATGAAAGAATTCCTCGAATATATGTCTCCTTCTCTTTACTATCTGTTCACATTCTTTAAGCATAATCAGGCAATATATATATATATATATATATATATATATAGAGAGAGAGAGAGAGAGAGAGACAGAGAGAGAGAGAGACAGAGAGAGAGTTTGTTTTTGTCGGACTTTGGTAAAAGGTGGGTGAATGTTGCACGTTTGCGTCGCATGAAATGGGGTAATTTGAATGGCATCTTGAGATGATTGATTAAAAAAAGGATTTTGTACTTCGAGAATGGCTTGTTCAGCCCAGGCTAAGTTAAGTTAGAATAGTGGTACTTCTTTTTGCGAAAGCCAGTTTAACTTAGTGTATGTTCATTAATACAGCTTTTATTTTTTGCCCACATTTCTGTTTCTCACTTATCTCTCCCCACCCCATTAATTGCCAGAAGGTAAATGCCTCCTGTAATGCGGGAATATCTCGCTTATTTTTTTTAAAAAATCGTTGGTTTTTTTTTTTTTGGTTTTTTTTTTTCATAAATCCCTCCAGCGTAGTAATGATATTCCAGCTTTGCTTGGGGTGAAATTAATTAAAAAAAAGTGTTTGGTATGTACCTGTAGATTCGAACGAACTTGATCACCAGGCCAAATTTAAATTGAGGGTCTCGCACGTGCATGGAACTAGGGGAAAAGATTTCTCAGCTCCCTAGGAGTTTCGCTTTGTGATATCTTGGAAGACAGGTGATGTAATGGATGTGAAATGGAAGAGCCTAATTTGAATTCCAGTCGGGTGTGTTTCACTCATTCATGTGCAAATACCCTTGGAAAAGGTATGAATCTATCTTTTCTCCCCTCAGTTATATGTTGAATAGCCGAACAGACTGCTTCCTATAGCACTTGGGCGATCATGTCTCTTTTGAGAAATGACTGACTGGGCAGAAGATTTTTTCACAGAAGGCTGCCATTACTTTCTGTGGTAGACTGGTTGCCAACCAAGGCTATAGAACTCAAACTGTCCAGCTATTTAATCCATAGCTGGAGAGAGAAGCGACGGATTTATACCTTACCTAAGAGTATTTGCGGTTTAACTTTATTACAGATCAAAACTACTTAGAGCTACATTACCAGTTCCGATATGATCAACGATTAAGCAACGTTAAACTTGGTCAGCATCTAGATGGATAACTACTTGGGAATACTAGGTGTTGCATGCTTGGATGTGCGGGTGGTGTAATGGTTAATGGCTTGGAATGAGAAATTTAAGTTAAGTAATGTTAAGCCTGGTCAGTACCTAGATGGGTGACTACTTGAGAATGTCAGGTGCTGTCAGCTTGGATGTGTAGGTGATGTAATGGTTAATGGCGCAGGATTGGTAACCAGAGAGCCGAGTTTCAATTCCCGTTGGCTTCATTATATTCACGTAAGTAAAAATAATATTGGGAAAAGTATGAATCTACCTCTTCTCCCTCAGCTATGGGTTAAATAGTAAGACGTGTATCATTAAGCCATTAATATTTTTTATAATTTTTACAATCTAAAAATATGTAATATCTTTTCATAACCTGCAAAGGGTTGATAATCCATAAAAAACGAATAATTCAATCGAAATAAATTTCGTTGAATAAGAATGAGAAACTACCTTCACAAGGAACAGCAAGTATCTTGGCTTAATTTGTCCGATCCAGTTTTAAATTATCAAGAAAAATTAAGAAGAGGTTTATATGAATGAGTTACGTAAATATATTTGAATAGTGTATAGCACTGCCTAAGAAGCCATCTGCAAACGAATGTGAACTTCACCGAATAACCAGCTTAATGAGTCACATAACAAAACTCATCATCCGAATCCTGATGAATAGAGCGAGGAGTAGAATTAGACCAGAGATAGAACAAGAACAGTGTGGTTTCGTCAAGGCCAGTGGAACAAGGAACGCAATATTTATGATTAAGATGCTATCAGAAATGGCAATACAAATGAAGAAGGACGTTTTCCTGTGTTTTATAAACTACGCAAAGCCGTTCGACAAAATATGCCACAAAGACTTGATAGAAATGCACAGCAACCGAGACATATTTGGGAAAGGCCTTAGAGTAATCAAGAACCTCTACTAGCGGCAAACTGCCTGCGTATAGACAGGAAATGAGTTCAGCAGAGATACAAAAATAGAAAGGAACGTAAGACAAGGGCGTGTCTTTTCAACAAATCTATTCAACTTGCATAACGAGACTATTCTGAAGACCCTAGAAGTCATACAAGGATTCATCATTGTCACAATTTGAACAATATAAGGTATGCAGATGATACAGTGCTGATAACAGACATGGAAAGGAAACTACAAGACCTCTTTTGTTTGTATATAAATTTATATTTTTATTTGTTCAGACAAACATGCATACAAGAGTTTATTCAAAAATTTAGAAGCTCTAGACTCGGGTAGTGGGGCTGTACAGGTGTCTTCTCCCAGGTGATGGGACTGTATGAAGAACTTGGTGTAATTTTAAATTGTTTTTTTCTCTCTGTAAAGCATGTCAGGTGCAAACAAATGTGAACTCCACCAAATAATCATCTTAATGAGCCACATAACAAAACTCATCATCCAAATCCTGATGAACAGAGCACACAGAAGAATCAGGCCAGAGATAGGACAAGGCCATTGGAACAAGGAACGCAATATTTATTATTACGATGCTATCAGAAAGGGCAATACAAATGAAGAAGGACGTTTTCCTGTGTTTTATAGACTACGCAAAGGCGTTCGACAAAATACGCCACAAAGATTTGATAGAAATGCTCTGCAACCGAGACATATTTGGGAAAGTGAATGCTGAATAATCTCGTCAAAGATAAAGGAGAGACTTGAAGCAATAGAAATGTGGTTCTACAGAAGGATGCTGAGGATACCATGCACCGAGTATGTCAGCAATGATGAGGTTTTGGAGAGTATGGAAATGAAAAGAAAACTGATACTTAACATCAGGAAAAGACAGCTGAAGTTTCTGGGACATATAATAAGGAAGGAGGGTTTAGAGAATTTGATACTCACAGGTCAGATAGAGGATGGAAACGAAAAAGAAACTGATACTTAACATCAGGAAAAGACAGCTGAAGTTTCTGGGACATATAATGAGGAAGGAGGGTTTAGAGAATTTGATACTCACAGGTCAGATAGAGGATGGAAACGAAAAAGAAACTGATACTTAACATCAGGAAAAGACAGCTGAAGTTTCTGGGACATATAATAAGGAAGGAGGGTTTAGAGAATCTGATACTCACAGGTCAGATAGAGGATGGAAACGAAAAAGAAACTGATACTTAACATCAGGAAAAGACAGCTGAAGTTTCTGGGACATATAATGAGGAAGAAGGGCTTGGAGAATCTGATACTCACAGGTCAGATAGAGGATGGAAACAAAAAGTAAACTGATACTTAACATCAGGAAAAGGCAGCTGAAGCTTCCAAGGATTAGAGTTCATCAGTTTTTCTTCTCTTAGACTGGCTGCCATCCAAGGCTAGAGAGATCAGTCTACCTTGCTATTTAACTCATCGCTAGGATAAAAACATGGATTCATGCCTTTCGCAAGTGTATTTGTACAAAAATAAACGCAACATGCTGGCCCAGAATTTGAACTGTCGACTAGCCGATTCCACTTTCTCTTGCCTTGAACAGCGGCTAACACTTTTTCACTGTCGACAGCAGAAAAAAAAAACACAACTAACTTAGCCACTAGGCAAACTATAATTTATTGTTAATCTTTTAGAAACCACTTTCTTATATATGGTTTCACACTGCATATTAAAATGAATCGTTAATTCTAAAAAAAAGAAATAAGACTAAATAAAAATTGCTTGTAGTCGTAACTTAGTAGCAGTATAATAATTATTTAGTGTCAAATTAAAATGGGTGCATTGTTGCCAATATTTATCAGAAGTTAAATTTTAAAATAAATAAATAAGGAATTCCACTCACGTCTGCCGCTTTATTTTATTTTTTTAACACAAAGAAAGTAATGTTATTGTTATCTTTTCAATACTGACACGTTGTGAGCAGAAAAAAAATGAATGAATGAAATATTGAAATAACACATAAAAACTAAAAATGGTTGGAAAATTTAAATTAAATGTCAACAAATTTAAATTATTCCGTTTGAACTAAACGCAAAAAAAACTATGAGTTAATTTTTGTACAATTCTTCAAATACGCATGAAAAATCTTATATTTTATTTTCATTATTTTAATTTTACGACGCTGGTATAACAGTTAGTGCGTGTATGGGAAACTATGTCATATTGTACGTGTTGATATAGTTTGTATTTTTTTTTTATCATGTGATACAAGGTGGACTTCATGTGCGTTAGATTCCAATTATTTATGCACAACACTTTGTCAATAAATGTTATCTTTTCTTTCTAAACCACATCATATCGCTATCTTTTTTTTATCTCAAAGTTTTCAATTATGAATGTTGATATATGGCGTGGCGTTCAATGCCCTTGCCTTGCTCCTCTCTTGAGTAAAGAAAGAAAGCTATTGTACACGACTAAAAAATATGTGTATGCAACTAGAATTATCACTAATAATTTGGACTTTATCCCATCTCTAGCTTTTAACGCCGAAGGACAATCCTTATCAAATTCTTAATCATTTTTTACATGCAATGTGAAAAATCCATCTTCGAAGAACGAAGATGGTGGGTACAACTAT
Source organism: Ascarosepion bandense (assembly GCA_037127315.1). Taxonomy (NCBI): domain Eukaryota; kingdom Metazoa; phylum Mollusca; class Cephalopoda; order Sepiida; family Sepiidae; genus Ascarosepion; species Ascarosepion bandense. The sequence goes on from JBBBDQ010000416.1 coordinate 2,110,360, forward strand.
ATAAGAAGAATGACACTAAAAATACATTTTCGCTAGCATTTTTTGTGACAAGATAGACGAAGAAGAAAAGAACATAAGTTTTAAAAAATAAATACAGTATACAAATTATTTAAAAATGGTAAGTGTCATAATCAATACACACGTTTTGTCACAAGAAGTCACTACATTTTACAACTACTGTTTCTTTACACACATATTTACACTTTTAAAAAGCAAAAGTGAAAGAGCTGAAAAAACACCAAAAACTTCAAATATTTCCAATAAAATTCCCCAAAATAAATTTAAAAGTGTATTTGATTTTACAAGTACAAGAAAGATTCAGTATTTCACGGTCGATGTGGTTTTGAAAGACTTGAATAAGAAAGGCTAAAAAAAAAACTGTAATTAAGCCAAGATAAAAATGAAAATTTAATTAAATAAATTAATACGAAAATAATCAACGTTCTAAAATGTGTTGAACAGTTTTTTTTAATCCAATTTTTAACGCGAATTTAAAAATCCTTTTCTGGTTAATTTGATTTGAACAAACTTTTTTTTTCACTCTTTTTTATGTTGTTGCGTCGCGTACTGTGAGTGTTCTTTTTTTCTTTAACAAGAGATTTTGTTTCTTAATCGCTAAAATAAAATAAAATAAACTGTATCGTCAAAGTTTATTACACAAGAGAGACTTTACAAGCAATAATCTCACAAGTTATGCGAAAGTCTCTATATAGAAAGACTCGTCTATCCATCCCAAGAACAAACCCTGGATACACACGCACATTGAGATCTAGAAACATTTCCAGTTGTACGGACTTTGAGTGTTTCACACATACAGGCAACAACACGAGTGGTTGTTACATAAGGTCAATGCTGATTGGATGATTAAAATCTTTCCTCTCTGTTAATTGGTCAGCTTTATCCACACCCCTCAATAAAGCAACATTCACAGTTTCACTCTACTGGGAATTTTAGACAAAAGACGAGGAAATAAATATTACGTCCTTGTAATTTTTTTTCGAGGAAAGAATTACTAATGTTTATTTTCAAATTTTTCGTAAGTGGATCACATATGTTAGCGCTATTGCGAAAAGTTCTTTAAGAAAATCGTTCATAGTGTTTTTGGTTTCGTTTATTTTTATTTTAAGAATTTTTTGTTCGACACTGGAAGTTGGCATAGTCTTTGAAAAAAAAAAATAGTTGAAATTGTGATTTCAAATTCGTATTACAAAATTTAAATTTAAAAAAGTGTAATGAACATAGTCGTCGAACATGACATTGAACGGGAGATTTCAAAATGTAATTCTTCTTGCTGGAATAATGCGTTTTAAAGTCGTTTCGTAGAACAAATATTCGTTTTTCAATCTCAAAAGCCGATGGAATTGTCCGTGTTTTTATTAAAGTTGTCTCAAGCCGCGTATGAAAAAGAAAAATAATTTGTTTAAAAAAAATAAAGGAAAAAAAAAAAAAAGAGATCCTTGGCAAGAACAATAGTACAAAAAACAATAATTTGCCTAATTTTTTTTACGCGAGAAATAAAACCATAACTCAAAGCACAAAAGAGTAATAATAAAAATTTTGTATGAAAGTGGAATATTGTGTTTTGTTTTTTTACGGAAAACACACATCAAATTGAATTAAAAAGTGAAATAATTTCTACTAATTTACAAGATGTAGGTCTGGTTTCCAATGTCAGTAGACATTATAGACAAGATAGGAAATGAAGTTAATTAATATATTTACTAATTAAAATCTTTTTCTTGCATGAAAACTGAAAGTGATGCTTCGCAGTGTTCAGATTTAAAACTCAGTTGTATTTTTTTCAGTATTTAAAAGTATTTTAATAAGACAAAAATGAAAATGTTAATCACGATGACGAACAAGCAAAACAAATTATTTTTTTTTTCAAATTCAAAAGTTGCTTAAAAAAGATAAATTAAACTTGAAAGGCAAATTCTAGGTCGGGGATTTAAAAAATTAAAAAAATGACAGTGAATTAATTCGGCACCTTTTTTTTTTATTTTTTTAGTCTGAAATAAAAAAAAAGTGAGATTGGAATGATGAATGGAAGCGCGATATTAACTTTTAAATAAGTCGTGATGTAAGTAGCCGTTCAGATTAGTGTCGGGTGGGAAAAAAATTAAAGTTAGAAGAAAAAGAAAATCGGCGGATAGAGAGAGAGAGAGAGAGGAAGAAAGACGATTAGGGGGGAGAAGGAAGAGGAGTCAAATCAAAGAAGCTGGACCCGACTACTGCGAGATTTTGGGTGGAAAGCAAGTGCGCTCCCTCCCACTCTCTCTATTCGGTTACCATTTTATTTTCCTTCTTCTTTCCCTGGAAGAGTCCATTTTTCAAGGTTTGGTATAACCCGATTGTTTATACCATTTTACCGGCCCAGGGGAGGAGCAGGTTAGCTAGTTTCAATTCATTTTGCAGCTGCTCCGCTGACGCTAGAAGTGACTAGGGAAAGAATTTTTTTTTTTTTTTTTTAAATACAGATGTCGTTTGAGTTTTTTTCTCTGTCCACATCGTCTGTAGAAAATAATTATGAATTTTATTTTATGCTATCGTCGATTGCCAGTCTTTCGGCACTGGCTTTTTGGTGGCATTTATTAAGTGGTCGGTTTTGTCGAAGAAGAAGAAGTTGTTGTTAAAGGAGGAAAAGGAGGAGAGGAATTAAAAGGGGAGGAGGAGGAAGGAAAAGAGGAGGAGGAGGAGGTGGCCATCCGTGACCCGACAACGAAAAATCCTGCAGCAGCAGCAGCCGCCGCCATCACCACCACCGCCGCCGCCATCACCACCACCACCACCACCACCGCCACTACCACCGCCGCCGCGTCAACATGGCGGAGGAGAAGGAAGGTGTGACGACGGCTTCGTCTGAACAGAAAACGAGAGAAATGGATGGTAAAAAGAACTATGGCCGGCGAAAACTACCCAGCGATACTATTAGAGAATCCGAGGAATTCTTCGAAGTGGACAAAATTGTTGGAATGACTAAAATCAATGTAAGGTTTTCTTTCAAAAAAAAAAAAAAATTGTGCTTTTTTTTTTCTTTTTCACACATGTTATTCTCTCCCCCACCCCCCGTTTAATTTGGTAGTTTTTGCTCCTCCCCATCCACACTCTCTCTATTTATGTAGTAGTCTTGAACACTTTCTCTCCCCCTCTCTCAATTAGTCTGCCTACATAAAGGTCTCTCTTGTGTTTGTCGCTTCGACTTTTTTTTCTCGTATTTTGTCATCCTCCCGATAACGAACATTTATATATATATATATATATATATATATATATATATATATCCCTTGTCTTTTTTTCTTAATTCCGTGTCCCTTTTCTTTTTACACTCTTTTTCTCTTGTACCCCTTTTAACCTCTTTTCTTTTATTTACATACCAGATTTTTCAGTAACACACACACGCAATGTGTGTTTACTACTATAATTTTTTTCTTTTTAAAGAACTAATCCTGTAAATGAAAAATAAATTATAAAAATCTCTACCTAAACGCAAAAATATCATATATGTCAGACTAAATTTCTCTAAAATAAGTATATTTTTTTCACAATTGTATTTTCCAGTAATTTTACATTCGTCCAGAAATTTTTTTTCTTACCATAAACTTGAAAAAAAAATCTGACCGGATTCTGAAATGTATTTTAATTTTTTTTTCTGAAACTTTAACAGGATTGCCTAGAAAATCTGCAATTCACTTCCTAAGTGTTGGTGTTTTGTTGTTCAATAGACACTTCTACCGAGTTTGAAATTCACTCTGGAAAGAAAAGACATAAAAATCTTAAATGCGTGTGTGTCTGTAGACCTCGTCATTATTACGACTACAAACAAGAGTTGGCCTCTTGGATACATAATCAATTTTTTTATAGAAATTCGTTTCTTTGTCTATATGAGAAAAAAATATTCACTTTTTTCTTTAAATTTTTAAATTCTATTTAATCTTTTAAGGGAACGATGGCTCTTTTAACAAAAATGGCTTGATGACTATTAGTATTATTAACAAAGGTTTGGTTACGAGACTTCTGAAAAGATGCTTTGTTACACATGGCAGTAAAAGAACTGGTGTTTTTTGAGTTTCTTCTTGGTTTATTTTCATAAAATTTGTGACTTTCGTCTGGTTCCTATTCTTTCTTTGTTTTTGTTTTTTTTACTCTTCGTAAATAAGTCTTTTACTCTTTAGGGTTTCAAATATTTTTCTAGTTCTTTGTCAAATGAATGGACTTCTCACTGCAACACTACACAGTTGTGATCTAACTTGTACATAAAATGAGTATACCAATAACATTCTACTGCCAGTGTATGTATTTCTCTCTCTCTCTCACATATATATATATATATATATATATATATTATAATAATGTGTGTGTTTTCTGCCTTTAGTTTCTGTCGTCTATAAACAAAACCCCACTCACGCGCGTATATACACACGCACACACTTTCCAAAAATATTGAGATAGCTGGGGGGGGGGGGGGGGGCTTTTATTATTACTTTTATTTATAAACAATTTAATTTTTTTTTCAAGCAGCTGGGTACTTAGATTTTTTTTCCTAAATGGGGGGGGGGAGTTTCCTCTCATCGTCTCTCGTAATTCATGGTGAATTAGGAACTAAATAGATAATCCTGAGAATTAATCGTTAATCTTTTCTACTTCCCCCCCCCCCCGTTACACACGCATATCCGCTTATTGCCAGGTTGTAGGTCTAAAAGAATAAAAGTTTGGAAAATAATCTTCTTGGTAATAATTGTTTTCGGAAATCAAGTACAAGAAACAAGACGATCTTAAAGGATTTCTTTTTTTTTTTTAAATTTTAGAGAAAAAGAATTTGGGTTTTTATAAATGATTTATTAAATTTGTAGTTAATTCTTTAACAGAAATTCGGAATCAATGTTTTTGGGAACAAAATTGATAGTCAAAGAAAAAAAGAATGAAACCACTTTAAACGTATGTACACGTGTGTATGTACAAAAATATACACACACACGCACACAACGCGTACTCTTTTCGTTTCCGACACTTGACCAAACTGAAAAATAATAATAATTGCTAGACTTTTGTGAAGACTTTACTTTCAGCAATTAGTTCTTTCTTGTGGCAAATGAATTCTAGAACTTTAAAGACTGTATGTCTGCCTTCTTGTGGAAACTAGGCCAACAGTAGTCAGAAATTGCAGCATTTTTCCACCTTTTTTTGTGTATGTGTTTTTTAATTTTATTTTCTTCTCTCTCATCCTTTTCATGGCCCTTTTTAGTGACTTTCTCTCGAGCTCCTAACTTTTCTACTCTAGCTAAAAACTAAATTCATTTTTTTTTCTGATTCTCAAATCTTGCAACTGTTTATTTCGCACGCAATATCATTCTTTCTTTCTTTCTTTCTCTATCCTTTTTTGTTTTCTTTTTGAAACACTTTGTTGACACATAACTTCAAACAAAAATAGTTACTGACATTTGATTTGTGCCAGTATCTTTTTTGAAATTCACACATCTAATACCAAGATAAGATTTGCATAATTTATTTATTAAAAAAATTTGCTCTTCATTAATCCCCACCCAAAATGTACAATTTATGAATTGTAACTTTCATAAGTCAGTAATAAAAATTAAATTCTGCATTTACCAAAAGAAAGAAAAAAAGGTTCTGATAGTTTGACAAGATCTTCATAAAATAACATTAACAACATTCCAAGTTCCACACTCTTCTTCTTCTCTTGTTCGTTGACATTTATTTAGCGTTGTATAATGTCTTTCACAATTTATTCAAAAATCAACATTATTGCAGGAAACATAGACAAATAAAAAGAATGTTCCCAAGAATCTTTATGGCTCTCTAAAAGATTTCCTGTCTTCAGTTAATTATACAAAATCTCTTGCTTCTAGAACTGGATGTGTGTGTCTCTCTACAATGTCTTTATTTCTAAAAGACAGCATTTTTGTCCTAGCGTTTTATGACCATTTGTTGCTTTGTTTCTTGCAATTGGCCATGAGGCAACAAAAATCTCTTCATTGTCAGCAAGCTAGCAGCAATATGACATTTACTAGTGTTCAGACTTGTCGACAGCATTCCATCACTAATTTGATATGCATACAGGTCTTCTTCATTGTCAAAGTCTTGTACTACACCACATAAGTAATCATTTCTTTAAAAAAAAAAAGAAAAAAATTTGTTCTCCCTTCCCGCTTTTAGCTGAACACTACTCAGGGCTTTGTCTGCGAATTTGCCAAAATTTGAAATGAAACAAATTGGGTAACAGTGTTACTGTTGCTGCATATATTATGCAAATGAGCCATTGTGAACTTGACTTTGATAATGGGGGAAAATAGTCGTAAAAGAAATTCGTCTTTTATATTTGTTTTAACTTACTTTTTTTAGATAAACTCTTTCATTAATGGAAATTTAAATTTTACAAAAATACTTCTTAAATATTTAAAGAAAAAAAATCTATTTTCTGTATACAGAGTTTTTATTATTTTTTTTTTAATTATCTATGTAACGATATGCAAATGTATTCGTAATAATTGTTAATAGTCGTTTCGCACTGGTGTGATCTTTCGATGTGCGCCCCCCCCCCCCCCAATAACTGACACTGAAAGAAGAAAGTATTCCTTGTTTGTTTGTTTTTTTTTTTTTTTAAATAATTTTTGTAGCAGGCGTATATTTTTGTTTGCTTGTCTTGATCCCTTTCAAGGGGGAACTTGCATATTTCATGTGTAGTGGGAGTTAATTTTTTTTTTTTTTTTTTTTTTAACAATCTGTTTATTTAGGGTACGATAAAAATAAATAAAAAAAACTAATGCAAATTTGGTCAATATTATTATTAAGTTATTTTAATGGTTAATTATGCTTTTTGATTTATTTACTTTTTTTTAAATTTAAAACATAAATGCATAAAATATTTGTTTATTGTTAGTGGCTGTTAGTGTTGTGAAAGATTGGTTTTTGTGTGAATTTATTGAGCCGAGGGGGAAGTGTTCGTATTAAATTTAATTTACTACATTTTTTTTTTTGTCTATTTCGCGACTACACTTTTCCTTTTTTTCTTTTTACTTGACACTATTTTTTTGTTTGATAGATTTTTCTTCTTGAGAAATCTCAATGTTTTCTGTTTGAAATAAAATGCACTTTTCTCTCGGATCCACTCAGGCTTTTTTTTCTTCAGCTCTCGATATTGATTCCAAATGCATTTATTTATCATCGTGATCAATCAATTCCATTAAAAACAAAAATGCTGATCGGCCTGGATTTCTCTTTCCCCCCCTCCGCGTGGAGGGAGGTGGTTGCGAAAAAAAGGAGACTCATTTTTCATTTGCGGCCTTAACTTCTTGTACCGGGAAGGAGAGGAATTAACCACGAAACAGTGTGGGTCGGTTGGGGGGGGGGGTGACGAACCATCTCCCCGCCCACAACTCTTCATCTCTAAAACTTTTTATTTTTAAACCTTTTATGTTTTTCTTCTTAATTCCTCTCTTGTTGTCACTGTAGCTATTTTGCCCACTTAGTTGGGGGGTGGTGTTTCGTCTTCTTGCTTGTCACTGATTATTACTGTTTCAGTGTTTTTATTATTTTCTCGGAAAATGTCGAGATTGCTTATGAAGGAGACCAGAACGTCTTCCCCTTGCTGGATTTACCTTTTTTTTCGGTTATTACCTTTTCTTGGATTTTACCATGATGAACTTATACAACAACTCGGATTTTATTTTACCACCTGACCCTCCTTTGGAATAATTGGAAACTACTGTGAAAACGTCACACAGACTTCAATAAAACCTGGAGTTTCAAGTTTCATTGAAAGAAAAATTCTTTTTTTTTTTTTTTTTTTTCTTAAATTTTTAATCGCTCAAGTAGTAAGTAATTGGGCCAGAATAGATTACGTTTTTTATTTTTTTTTAAACATAGTTTTCTTTCGCTTGTCTTGTGAACACCAATCCAATTTGACAATACAATTCTATATATCCACATATGAAGACTACTACAAAAATGTCAATCGTTACCATGACTTTTCGTCATATTCTGTTGCTAATAAAAAAAGAAAAACAATTCAAGTTATGACAATTTCTCTAAAAATATTCAGTCAGAAATTGATTTTTTTTCTCTTCTAGCTAAGAAGAGAAATAGTCCTTTATATTTTAATTTTAAAAGCTTTATTTGGCATGGTGATCATTTTTGGGTGGCAAAAATGAGTTGTTGTTTTTTCTTAATGGAAAATTTATTCCATGGAACTATTTTTTTCTCCGATAAACAAATTATTTGAATCTTTTGACAGCGTAATAATTTAAACAGTATTCCAGCTGATTTTATTAATGCTGACCTTCGTGAGGTCAACTTGAGATTGTCATTGTGAATTAATTACCATGTGCTGACCTAATTTTTCCTTTTGTGGGAGAAATCAGTCCCCCGCCTCCCATCAATGCAAAGTGCTTTCATACCCCCCCGTATACACGCACGCACACACTTTAACAATTTAAAATATAAATAAATTTTAGCAAAATATAGTGACACTTCATTGATAAAGTCTTTACAAAAGTGATTTTTATTATTAATTGATAAAAAAATTACTTAGAATTTTCTAATTTCTTTTAAATTTCTCCTTGTTGTAAGAATCTCTTCTTGATATACACTTGAATAAAATCTGATCTTTTGAAGGTTGTGTATGTGAAATTCAGTTTAACCTTTTACACTTTTTTCTTTCAATGATCCTAAATCAACCAACAATTCAGTTTAGGTGGGACTTTGTTTCTGCTTTTAATTATCAGTGTCTAAAAATAGCATCTCGTGAAAATTAAGCAAACCATTTTTAATATGATGACCGTTAAAAAGGAAGCCCTAAAATAATTCAGTAATTCATTGCTATTTTGATTGATAATTTAAAGCTTTTTTTTTTTCTTGGCAGTGTGAGAGGGGAAATCTCTCTAAAACCTTTTTTTTAGTGAGCTCTGATTTTTTATTTGAAGACAAGGATTTTTTTCTTCTCCAATAAAATTTCACAAAAATTTACTTATTTTTGCTTAAATTGCTTCTAGGCTGTAAAGCCAAAGTACAAATTACAAGATTGTCGGATGTGTTTATAAGTTGGTCTAAGTACTTTCACTAATAGACTAATCTGTCATGATCTGCTGACCTCTTACCAAGACCTGTGTGATTATTTTGCTTTTTTAATTGATTACACTTTTGTAATCAATACACTAATAATTAGTGTAACATCTTTTTATATATATATGCTACAAATACTGATTTAGTGCATGAATATTCAAGTGGCATAAAAATTACATCCTGTGTGCAGTGTTAGAGTTAGGTCACAATAATTCACTTAATATCTTTAGTTTTGAACAAAATTTAGAGGTTCTTGTATTAAAGCAACTGTTGTCATTTGATCCTTTATAAATTGATTCTGTTTAACGGATGGTACTTTCAAGTGGGGGGGGGGGGGTAATGGTTAATATGCCAGTCTTGCAGCATATTTCCACTAATTGCACTTGTCACTAGCTGACCACATTTGAAAGTTGCAGAGCTCTGTACTGATATTTTGACATGTCAGGACAGATAAAAAAAATAACAAGTTTTTATTAAAAAGTAATTATCTTGTGATATATGGAATATTCACTTTCTAATGAAGCGTGCATGATTGCGTGATAATGTTTTTCTTTCAGTTACCTTTTTACACTGATCTAGAAATTTAGTTTGCTCTTACTTAGCTTGAATAACAGCATAAAAAATTTATTTTATGGCTTAAGAAAACCAACTAGAAATGAAGGATAACGCATTTTCTGTTCGGCTGATGTCTAAATTTCAGGATTTCTAAATTGTAAAATATTCTTAAATATCCATACTTGAATTTTTTTCTTGATGAAACACTACTTATTCAGACAGTAGCATTTAATTGTACTTCTGACTGGCCAACAAGTTTGAACTGAGCATTATTGTCTTTTCAGCCAACTTCATAATTTTTTCATCCTTTAAAACTTTATAATGAAATTTCTCAGCACAATATTGCTCAAAGAGCTTTTTACAGTCTTCCAGAGAAATGAATTTTTCTATTAAGTTTCTGTAAAGGACAGAATAATTCTTTTCTGAAGAACATACAAGATTTATTAACAAAAACAAACGAAGCTTCCAAACCAAGTTGTAACTTTTCTGTTTTAATTTGGTCACCAAAAATATTGTATTTTTTCATGCTGGTTCTCTTAATGAATTCTAGAGGCATTTTACAAATAATTAAACATTTAAGCAAGCCTGTACGGCTTTTTGCTAATGTGGAAGCCACCAAAGTGGCCAACTGATGCCAATGATTTTATGTTGTTTTTTGTTTCCAGCATTGTGTATTCTTTGAATTTAATTGCTGTCAATATCAGATAATCTATTCAAACATTATTTAGTGAGAACTTTCCAGCATGAAATTTTTGCAAACTATTTTAATCCGTTCTTTCATGGTAAACGTTGTCTGTTGAGTTGAGTAAAAAGTTAAAAATTTTCTTTAATCATTTGTATTGTCTTTCTTAAAAATGAAAAGTTATCAAAATTTCTTTCCTCAAATATTAGAATAAACTTTTTTGTGCACACTGACAATTTATAATGAAAAATTTTTCTTCTTTTTTTATATTCAAATTTAGTTTTAACTTTGAAAAATTAAATCCTTAAATTTTATGCATTGGATCTTCTATTCTTCTTAGCAGTGTGTACGCGTGTGAGATAAAAAAATTAAGTCCTTATTTTACTTCTTATTTTCAAATATGCTAAAGTCCGAATTTAACTTTATTTTGAAATTGCTTAATTCTATTGAAATGTGAAATCTAAAAAAAAAAACCGCATAAAAAAAACTCTTGTAAGAACAAAAGAAAAAGAATAACCGAAATGTTTAAATTCTGATTACTTCAAACCAGAACGAGGCTGTTTAAGTTGACCTACTTTTTAGTTTTTACCCGTAAGCTTCACTTAAGCCATGGAAATTAAAACTTAAATCTGGCAACAACAAAAAAATCCTCCTAACGCTCCAAATCTCTGACCGATAATAATTATTGCTGTGTTAAGATGGGGCTTAAATGAAGTATCATAAGCTATCAAAGAGTGAACCTTATTGAAATTTGTCTTCGTATGACACCCGGTGACAAGTGATGTGGGTGGGTGCCGCTCATAGTTGTAGAATTTAGTAGAATACTTTTACAGGTTAACTACAAATTGAATAAATCACAGTAAATACTAAAATTTCAACATCAGTTTTTTTGTTTGTTTTTGTCTTTTTCCATCTTGAAAGTTTCTAAAGCTCTTTTAAGTTAATGCTGTACAAAGAATTGTTTCTGTTTACGAAATCCGTTGACCTAAAAAAAACACATCTTATCAGCTGGTAGCAAGTAAATGAGCCAGCTGATTATTGAACTACAAAAATACCTGTTCTGTTCATTTTTATGAAGAAATATGACAATGGCTCTCCCAAGATGCTATTTTCATAGAATTAAGGATGAACTTAAATTCTGAAGTAATGAAATGATTTATTCACTGATTAAGATTAAATTTACCATTTTCATTAAGCAAAATACTACTCTGTAGTGTTTTTCAAATTCTATTGGTTAGAATCATTTTTTTATTATTATTATTACATAGCTGATGAGCAAATTACATTGTGATGAAAGACGGCTAAAAAAAAAAAGCAGTCTTTCATCACAATAATTTTCCTACGAAATCTTCCAAAAATACTTTTCTGAAACTTTAAGAAATATAAGCTGATTTAAAGTATAATTAATCCGATTTGAAACAGATATTAAAGTTAGAAAAGGCAGAAAAACTGATTTTAAAACACATTAATAGTGATTTACGTGTCTTTCAATACCAGATAGACGCTTGTCAAGCTCTGCTAAGCTATTTAAATGTGAATTGCTGTCTATGGAGATTTTCTCATATATTTAAGAAAATGATGGGTAAAAGCTTTTTCTATATGATCTTTAAGTACTCAGTAATCTTCTAAATGTTTGAAATATCTGCCATAATCTAGTTTTAGGAATGTTGGCTTTAAATTTACTATAGCCATCAATCTTATTTTCTGAGAATGTCATGACTTTCAAAATGAGCAACTTTTATACACATGAAAAGAAAATTATTTTAAAAATTTTAGTGCATGATGACTTGTATAAAGCTTTTCCATTTTTATATAGTCTTCACTTATTAGTTTAATAACCTAATGTGAACAGTCTTGAATTTTAAAAAAATTTGAAACTATAAATTATTTTAAAAAAGAAAAACAAGATGAAAACAATTCTTGTAAAAAATAATTATTCATTGCAAAAATGTTCTTAGACAATAACTTCATTAATATATATTCTTTATAAAAGCAATTAAGTTTTTCATAGGAGTCCTGTATTTCACTAATAAAACAAATGTAGCAGACAGAATTTAATTTCTAGAAATTTCATGAAATTAAGTTAGTGGGTGGGGGTAACAGATGTAAAAGAAAAAAATTCATAAACAAACTCCTTTGTGAATAACTAAAAGATCCAACAATTATTTAATTTTTGCAAAAAATTCCTAATTAATGTGTTTTTATTGGAAGCAAAAGCAATAAAATTTCTATACTCAGCTCTGGTACCACACTGATGCAAAAAAAAAAAGTTAACAAAAATTTTGGCCATGTTAGAAAATATTTAAAAAAAAAAATCAAAAATACTTTGGTCTTTCCTTCTAATAACAACAAACATTTTGATGATAAAACTAAGTTTGGTGTTTTTTTTTTTTTTTTTTTTTTTTTTTTTTTTTTAATCAAAAAGTGGAGGTACCTTAAAAAAAACATTGACATTACTTTGATTGTGAAGCTTTGAAATTGCTTTTAATTACTGAAAGTTACTATACATATATAAATGAATATAATTATATTCCTAAATTAGCAACTAAAATGTAAATTTGCAGCACAAATCAGCATTTAGTTTTCAAGTGTAAGGTATTTTGAAAAATTGAGAATTGTCTAAATTCTTAATAGCAATATTTTGCTCTTTAAGAATGCCAATAACTTTCATTGGTGTATAGTTTTAAAGTAAATATGTGGTGGTAGAAGTTATTTATGTGTAACTGTTTTAAATAAATAAAATATCTACAGGTCCCCCCCACTTCTAACTTTAATCCTATTCAGTAGATTTGAAGTGAGACAGGAAACAAACTTAGAATATTGTTTGCATCTCTCAAAGTAAATTTTAGGAAATGTAAGAGTCTCCTCTCTCTCTCTCTCTCTCTCTCACACCCCTCTTAAAATTCAAATATCAAAGAGCAGCATATATTAGGAAAGATTGTGTTGCGTTATTCTTCCTTGCACTGAAAATTTACTTGCCTTGAATCATCATCATCATCATCATCCTCCTTTGACCAACCAATACAACATGGTTAAGTATTGCTGTACTCAGACTCTGGATGTCATGGACCTTTCGATGGTTGATACAGATGTGGGTTGCCGGCCATACATCCATGTTTTGTTTTTTTTTTTGTTTTGTTTTGTTTTTTATTATTATTATTATTATTATATATATAACAACATCTCATGGAAGGTTGCCAACCAAGGCTCGAGATTTCTTCCCAGTAATAAGGTGAATAACTGATTTTTCTCAGAGTAGGTTGCTAATTCTTACTGTAGTAGACTGGTTGCCAACCAAGACTACAGAGCCCGGTCTGTTCTGCTATTTACTCATAGCTTGGGGGAAGAAGAAATGGATTCATGTTTTTCCCTAGGGTATTATCATGTAAGTGAATGTCATGAATCAAACTGAAATTAGAACTCGACTCACCAATTCCACAATCTGAGTCACTGTTATCATTCTACCATGCCCTTGAATCATAACCATTTGATGACCTGGGCTTTGTTGCCAGCAACAAAGCATTACCTCAGCTTCACTAGCAAAACTAGAAATGTCTTTAGTGATGGAGTTCAGCTTTATGGAAGTTCACTTCTTTCAATTCAGTTGGATATGTAACTATCATCCTCATTTGTGATGAAGGTACTTGATTTTTGTGTGCAAACGAGAAGACAATATCTATTCTAACGAGTCTGACAGTAAGGGTTATAAGTCGGGAAACATTTAAGACAATTCTGTTTTACTGGTTGTATTAATACCATGTCAATCATTATTATAGAAATTTATTGACATTAATTTAGGGTGAGAAACTCTTCAAAACTATTGTTTTTAGCTTATTTTAATTTTTTTTAGTGTTTCAGTTATATGTGAACATATTAACAAGAAGCAAAAGCAATGTCTTGAATCTTTCTTAAAATGTCTATAATTTGGTGATTGCTTTACAAAATTTTAGCTTTTGTCAAATTGCCCAGGATTTTTTCTTCCTACCTACCCCACCACCCCAATAAATTTTCTGAAAATTTTCAAATAACTTTCTAACATTCTCATTTTTCTTTTACTTAATCTGAACATGCCACTTTGCTTGTTAAATATAAAGCTGTAATTGTTTTTGTTTTAACAGTTTACCTGTAATGAAGCTGAAACATGTAAACATGTTCCAAATGTGATCAGTATTTGTTCTTATTGTAGAGATGTTAAAATTGTTCCTTTTTGACTATTTGAATCAATGTCACATCTCCAGTAATTTTGTTAACCACAGTGCCAGTTGAAGGTTAAAATTATTGTAACCAACAAAATAGCTCTAATCTAACTTGAAATAGTTTCTTTGATACAGTTTATAAAAAGAAATATAGCAATAGTTATTGACTATGAGGATTCATTTAGCTTGATATCCATTTTAAAAAGCATGTGAGCAAGCAATTAATGCTGTATGTATGCTTGTCTAATTTGATAGTTTTACCTGAATCTTAAGAATTGGTTCTCAAAAATGGTGTTGTTTTTGAAAGCCTCTAGTCTAAAATACACTTCTTTGATTTGCATAGCTTAATCATTTTGCATGCATGAATCTGGTTTACACTTTTAGAAATATTTGAAACTAATTTTAAAAAATGACAAACATCAAATTAATTACTATAATGAAGCTAATTTTCTAACAAATATAAGAATTCGAAATGCAAACATTTAAATTTTATTTAACTATAGGCACATGGCGTTAAGGTTTTATTAAACCATGATATCTCAATAACTTGACTTGTCACCCTTATTTATTAATGTAAAAATTCATCATGAAATTGTCTTCTGTTGTCAGACTGTTTTCATTTTATTTCGCTTTTAAATTGAAATGTTAATTGTATACCTACTTAGAGGTGTGTGTGTGTGAGTGAGTAATATATAATAATGAACTTTGTTTTTCAACCAATCAAAGGCATACAAAATTGTATTGAATATTTTTAGACTAGATCAGTCAGTTAAGTGCCATACGTGATACACACTTTTGGCGATCATGTCTCGAAAGAGACATGACTGACTGGGCAGAAGATTATCTTGCAGTAGACTGGTTGCCATCCAAGGTTACAGAACCCAGTCTGCCCTGTTATTTAACCCATAACTGGAGGGAAGAGGGATTAACATTTCCCAAGGATATTTGCGCATAAGTGAATGCAAGAAATCGGCTCAGTGATTTGTCGTTCCGAGCCGATATCTACTGCACCACAAAGAGGATGTCCTGGGCGGGGGGAGAGATAATAAGGATAAAATTACCTTGTTGGTTCAAAAAAAAAAAAAAAAAATTGTTGTCTAAAGACTCCGTCAATACTTGATTCAACTTGATTAATTTTTGTGTAAATGAAAAAGACATTCTTGTTGAAGTTTAGAGTTTCTTTCTTTTTTATTTTTATTTCAACATTTTTTTTTTTTTTTTAAATTTTTGAGACCAAGCGCTAGAAATGACTCTTCATTGTGGCTGTTACTCAGGTTTTACTAAGTTTAAGTTAAGACTCAAAGACAAAGAAATTGAAATTTGTTTTTAATCCTATATTTTGACATTAAAAATACTTGATATTAACAGGGGAAATAACTCTGTTTTTATGGCTTTTGTAAAAACAAAACGACACTAGATGGCGGCTAATATGCAGCAATAAATTTCTTCTACTCACAAGAAGGTTGAAAGAGAGCAGTCCGTTGAAGAAGCATTTAAAGTTTGCAATCTTTAAATGCCGTCTTGTACTAATATTATTAGACTCAGTCTCTAAAGAAAATTGAGGAATTGTCAAGTCTTATGCTTACATAAACTTAATATGGCTCCATCCTAAGTCTAAAAAAATGCTTTTATCTTCTATAAGTGAATAAAATGATTAAATGTATTTAATTTTTGTATTATCCTTTTCGTTTGTCTCTATACATTGCATTTTTAGCAACTATTCTATCTATAATTTGTATTTGTTTGTTTTTGTTAAGCCTGTATGTAGGTAAGATATCTTTACTAGTAAAGTTTAGAGACATTTCCAATCAGATTATTGATGGACAAAGAAAATGTTATACCTGAGAGATTTTATCTTTTTATCAGTGACAAATAGGTATTCATTTGTTAAGTGATTAATGTATGCCAAACTTTGAGTTATTTATTTAATAAAAAGAAAAATTCACTTGGTAACTTTTATACTTTTTATATTTCTTTCCTTCATTGTTACTTTGTGAATATTTTTTATTTCCTCAGCTTTTGGTCTTAGTCTGTCTCTGGGAAGGGAACATTTTTAAAATAACAAATTTCTCTTTTTAATCATATCACCCCGAGCAAGGCGGTAATGCCACTGATGTGCAGGGGGCTACATAAGAGTAAAAGATTAAGTAGAAGAGAGTGAAGAGGAAGACGAACCAGTGATGGTGATGTTTAAATATCGCTATTATTTACTAACTTTCTTATTTTTAAAAAAATCTTTTTTCTTTGCTCTCTTCTTTCTCCATGAAGTATGTGGCTGTATAATTTTGAGTTTGTGTTGACTTCATATTCAAAATGAGTTTTTAAAACATTTTTACCTATTAAAATTTAATTATGCAAACTAACTTTATTCCATATTTTTCAACTTGTATTCATTCTTTTTTTGTGGAAATAGAAATATAAAATGACTGAATAGTTTCTATCTTTGTTCCGAGCAATGGTCTGTGGACACATTCTACCTCAAAATAATGAACAATCTGTATTCTGAAGTGCAGTGTTGTTCTTATTCTTTTATCAGAAAAGGGTAAAACTGCTTTTTAAATTTTTATTTGGTCAATATATTGTCTAAGTTGTTTGTTACACTGAAAAATTCCTTGAATGTTACCCCCCCCCCCCCGAACTGTTTGAATAATTCTTTGTCATTTAGATTTAGTTTTCCTTGAAAACTTTGGTTCTCCTCGTATGATAAATAATTTAATATTGCTTAATAGTAACCTGGTACCACTTCCAGGAAACCAGTATTGTTGAAAAAAAAAATCATAAACCGTCTAAAGTTACAGCTATAAAGTTCTTGAACTGATCAAGATGGGGTTCCACAATAAATTCTGATCTTTGGTCAGATTTTGGCAAATAGGTTGACTCAAACTTCTCAGCATCTTTTCATATTAAAAAAAAAAAAGTACAAGTCAAAACATCTTAGGTATCTTTGCTTTTCCTATTGTATGTATACAAAAGGTGTATGTGTATTTTTAATGTCAGAAAGTTTAAATTTTGTTAAGCTCACACATTATGCATTAGTATGGAAAAAATGTGTTATTTATAAATCCTAAGAATTGTTGTTTTACTTAGTAGAGCTCAGATTTGATAATAAATCTGGTAAAGTCAAGATAAAAGTTGTTGCAAAATATCATTTGAAAAATTGCTTATACCGTAAAGTAGTGTATTACCCACTACTAATTGTATCCTAACCATTTGATAGCTAAAACACTAAGTATCCATTTATAAAATACTAAATGATAAATACTTTGATAGTCAGCTTCATTTTGTTCTCAACATCAAAGATTTTTTTTTTTTAAATCTGTCAGTGTTTTAACAAGATTGGTACCTCCTAAACTTTCAGTAACACTTTTTCTTTTCTACATCAGTTATGTATGTGGAGTAGGAGGGTTAAAATAATTTTTACTTATATTTTAGAAACTTAAAAAAAATAAGGCATTTGAAATTAGAAGGTACTTTTCGCCATAAAAAAAGAGAATCATGTATATAATATCTTCAAATGAATTAGAATGAAGAACAGTGCTCAATATAAAAATAGAGCCATGAACATTTGTTATTATTTCATTAGAACATGATGTTCTAATGAAATAATAATTTTAAAAAAAAAATTATTCTTGAAGTCTGATTATGCCACATGCTTCATCCATTTTGAAAATTTTCAAATTCTTTCAGCTTTTTACTTTTATATATAGTCTGGTCTTAATTTTGGTTATGGCTTGAAATTTCTGTTTAAAATGTTTTCTTTTTCTTTTCTTTTTTTCTAGGGCAAGGAACGTTACAAAGTGCGTTGGGTGGGCTATCCTGCCTCAAATGATACCTGGGAACCACGAGAGAACCTTCTTCCATGCATTGAGATGGTGGAGGACTTTGAACGTGACCGACAACGGTTGAAAAAGCGACGGGCTGAAGAAAGAAGAATACGAAAAGTAAAGAAGTTTTTATTACTTGACTTTTAAGAATAGCTAGAAACTTTAGTCTTTAAACTTTTGATTCTTGAAGAATTAAATCGCAGCAACATGTACAGAATCACTGAAACAAGGATTTTAAAATGGTTTCCTATCCAAGAGTAGCCGTAAGTTAGTATAAACCCAAATTTGAAAAAGATAGTTCCCCGGTCCCCTCGTTTCATATGCCTTCGGAAATTTTTTTTTTTTGTGGGTGGTGACAGTGCAAAAAGACTACTATTAGGGTTCTTATTTTTACTTTTGATAATATTGCATTTGTTTGTCAGATTAATGCCCTCTGTACTTTTCCTAAGAAAACAGGTAGTTTTAAAGCTGTTTGCAATGAAATGGCTCATATAAAATAGAATCATGCTACAGTGCATTTTTTTTTTTTTTTTTTTTTTAATACTTATATCCAACAAAAATCTATAGTGTAGAGAAAATATGGATTCCAGCAAAAAGATTTTGTTGGATACAAGCATGAATAAGAAAGTCAGTTTTAAGTAAACTTTGCTGACTGACTCTTGGGAAATCTACTTTATGCACATTCAAAAAAAAACTACTTTTCTTGTACAAGTTTTATCTATTAAAGAATATGAACATGTATTTGAATTACCAAGTTTGAATATGACCGAACATATTTTTTATGTATTTAAAAAAAAAATCTCTGATAGAATAAAATACTAGAATATTTTAAGTAAACAAGAAAAAAAATAAAAATTCTGCTGTTATTCTCAAATAACAAATATGCAGGAAATAAAGATTATTTTCAATGTCACACACAACTTGTATTTATAGAGTTCATCTTCCGGAATTAATTTGGAAATCTAAAACCTTATAAAATAAAACTAGAAAATGTAGATTTTAAGATTCTTGGTTTCAACAAATATCATATTACTTTCTTTTTTTTTTTCTTCTTTGCTCTGGCTAATTATTTTGGACGTTTTCAGAAAGTAACTTCTGAATTTTTATTTTCTGTAACTAAAACAATATTTTATAGCAACCACAGTAACAGTTCAGTTGACTGATTTATCAAAAGTTTTGAAATTTTTTTTTTACTTTTTACTTTTTTAGCTATGACCAATTAACTGAAGTCTTTTTGCATTTTATAGACTTTATTAAATTTTCAATTTAAACTTGCAGGCTTTGTAGTGAGAATAGTGTGGGTGGCATCAGTAGAAAATTGTCAATTTCATTGACATCATTATCTAAGGATAGTGACAGTATTTCTTCTCAAAGATTTTATTTGATTAGGAATGGGTATGAACAAGTTCTGAGGTTTTTCTCTTTTATTCTTACCTATTTTGTCAGTTTTGCTTGACAAAATTTTGAGGCAATCTAAGCAGAGTCTAAATAAGAAAAACTGTTAAACCAAAAAACAGATTTCCTATTTCTACTCTCTTGTCAATTTGGTTCCCAACTGAAACCCTTTGCTTGCTTATTTTTGAATTTGTGGCCAAAATAGTTGCTCTGCTCTTACAAATAGCATTTCCTAATTGCTTCATATTGATGCTGGCAATTATCAAGATTAATATAGCATAGACTAAATAATTTTCAGCAGATATTCTGAAGATTTTTAACTTTGTCCAGATTCAAAGTCTTTTTCTTATTTACAATAATGAGCTGTAAAATTCCAGACAAAAAAAAATATAAAAATAAAAAAATAACTTGTCTATGAAATTCAATTTTGATTTTATTTTTATCAAAATCTATCCACTTGAGCAAATATATGCATACAAACAAATGTGTGTATATATATATATATAATTAGTTTTCAGATTGTTGCAGAAGCTAAAATAACTCAGATATCAGATCTCACATTATTCAACAATATAAATAATTTTCTATAATCTTATCAGTGTAATAAATTAATTCAGTTTTCATACACTAAAGACAAAATGGATGTATGATATTTATTTGATAACAAACACTTCAAAGGCTCTCTCTATCTATCTATATATATATATATATATATATAACAATGCATACTCCATGATTTCCTATAATCATGAAATGGACTGTCACTGGTGTGTGTTGACTTCAATGTCCATATATATATATATATATATATATATATATATAAATATAAATTTCTTACTATTCTAAACCTTATTTTGTTATTACCCATGTTTTGAGTAGCTCCTCTGGCTCACTTTTTTTTTCTATTTCTAAACTATGTAGATTCTGTCTACCACAGCCTGCAAAATTGAGAGACTTCTAGAAAATATGCTCTCTGGCAGGGTTTCTATACTAAATTAGTGATTAGTTACATCTAGCCTTTTTAAATGTTACATTTCTAGAAGCATCTACAGGGAAATCCAGTTTAAAGTGAACACTTTGTTGCTCAGATATAATTCTCACTGCAATTTTTAGTCAAAAAATCTCAATACTAAATTAAATTCTAATTTTTCATGTGAGAAATGTATCAAATGTTTTTACTACTTGATTTTTTTTTTCTTCATTAACTCTTGAGTGATGAAGGCACCTGATCACTTCTTTATTTTTTTGATAAACTTCAATAACTTTAAGCAATCCTTGGAGAACAGACTGTTTGAATTGTCAGACACTTGAATAGTAAAAGTACTTTTCTCAAAGAAAATTTATTAAGATAAAATCTGTTGTTGAGGTGCCTGTATATTTTTTTTTATAATTGTTTCACTTTGGCTGGACAAATAAATTGTTAACCAAAAAAATCCCTTAAAACTATTTGGTATCAAAACAGAAAAGCGTTAAAAATTATAGCATGGCTCATATAATCAAAATTGTCCACTAATGATTCTGAAATGATGAATTTTTTTTTTCCTTAACATTCTAAAACTCAACTGTTCCAAATTCCTCTCTATGCTTAGTTTTGTAGCTGTTAGCTTAAGGACTTCTGTTTCTTGGCTTTGCAATCTGTTACTTTGTGAATATTTTAAAATCTAATCTATTGTTTTTTCCTGTCTTTAAGAGCCAGCGCCATGATCCACTGGTAAGTGCTCTTATTTCTGTAGGAATGGGCGAATGTGCAATTAGGTATGTTGACCATTTCATTGCTCAATTTAGATCTCTCTTGAGAAAATGGGACCAAAAAAAAAAGCTGGTCAGTTTTGGCATTTATATGGCTTACTTCTCTAACTTCCACATTAATTTCAAGGCTCTTGTCTTGTTTACAGACCTGAATTGGGAATTTCCATCAATGCAGAATTTATAAATTGTAATAAATAGCTCTTTTAGATTATCAATATAGCAGAAATGTTTCCTTACATGAGGCAGGCTTCTTTTTGTGATTTTTGTCTTTTTACATTTTTGGCAACATTAAATATATGGATCAATTAGGAACTCTTAGAAAGTATCCAACAATTACAATTCAGATGTTTTTATCTTATCTGGAAATGTTTTGTTACGATGTTAAGTTTTTAAAGGAAACTGATTCTACAGCAATAGAATTAAGGAGATACATACACATTTATTTATTTTATAAGTTATTTTTAGTGGGGACACGTATGAGTTCTTATCCCTGATATTTATTTATTTTTTTTTTTTTTTTTTTTTGTTTCCTTAAACATTGAAATTAATAACAGCCTAGATCAAGAAGTCCTAAAGAAATATTGTGCCTCTGATAGGAATTGAACCTGTATCCCATTTTTCCTGTTATTAATTTCACTGTTTAAGAAGAAAAAAAACATCACTAGAAACTCAAACAAGTGTATCTACTAAAAATATTTTAGTTATAAAAAATTTCTATTTATTTATTCTCACACACACACACACACACACACACACACACACACACAGTGATTCTGATGTAAAGTAAATTTTTAGATTCAAATTTCAAAATTCTGACCAATTTATTTAATACAGTTTTTGGTTGATGGCAACAATTTTTCCTCCCACCCCCCAATAAGGCCTGTGTACTAGCCTTGGATTTAATAAGGAGGTAACTGAAGTACAGTTGTTTTTAATATTAACATTATAAATTTGGGATTTAAAATTTTTTTAATATTTGTTTGATCTAAAATTTTAAGTGGCTTACTAGAATTTTTTAAAACCTTGTTTTTGTCATTAAAGTTATGCAAAGGCTTTCATTGTTTATCTTGAATGTAATCAAATTACCCTTTCCAGTTACTAAGACATGGTTATGTAAGTCATTTGACTTATTTCCTAGAATCCAAATACTTGAAAAGTTTGAATGTTTACTGATGAGTATAAAATGACACCTTTTCTTTTGGTGCAAATGGACATTGTATCTAAAATTTGTATCAAAATATCCAATTCTGTATAATCTCTCAGGTTTTTAATTGTCTTTACCAATTGTCTTGAGTGAATTTTCTACTAATACCAAATTTTTCCATCACAAAAGATGCTCTGAAATTCTGTAAACCAAACTAAATACTCTTCACTTTGTAGGATTTGATGACTTAATTTCTCTGTTAATATTTCCTAACAAATAGATTGGAGAGTCTTCTCCTTATATATATACCAAAATTTTCAGTACTGGTTAGGAAGACTTAACATGATTGGTATATGTTTTCAGTTACTTGAACATGTATGGTGTTTAATCACTTAGCTTTCTTTCTCACAAATTTTCTAGTAGGTTACTTTTCTTTTTTTTTTTATTACCAAAAGAAATAACAACTTTGACAGAATTGTAAAATTTTAAGCAAAAGCAATAAACTTTGAAGCTGCTTAAAAAAAAAAAACTTCAAAGCATTACCAGACCCTGGTATCTTTGTCTATTTTCTAATGTAAATTTTTGCTTCTCTAAACATTGGCAGGTTAATGATGTCTACCTATTTAATTCAGCATGTGATCACTATCCAAAATAACTATTATTACTGTTTTAGCAGTACCTTTTCAAAAAACATTTTCTCTTCTGAAAAGATGTCATAAGGAACAGTAGTTTTCCTTTTTTTGTCAATGTGAAATTAGGCTGTATATTAAAGTGAAAATTGGTAAAGATTTAATTACTTCAAGGGAATATTTCTGATGGTCTTTTTAATCGGATAAAATATGTCTTTAGTCGGGGGTTCATGACCTAATAAGCAGTCTGATTATTTAATGCTAATTCCCTTTCTTGATTTTATTTGCAAAATTACATTTATTTATAGCCTTTGCACATTGGTAATCTTTCTCTCTCTTTTTTCCTCTTCCTCTCACATTTAAGTCACTAATGAACACATTGATTCTCTGTATTTTTTTTCCCTTCAAATTAAGATGTCTGATGAAAAAATTACATTTACACAGGAGTGCATATGTGTTGTAGCCAGAGATCTCCACACTTATTGTTTTCAATGTCAACTAGCATAGATATGAGTAGGCAGGGTTTGGGTGGTAGGAACAAAAAAACATTTATTTCATTAGTCATAAAGCCTTTGATGACTTTTGACAGTTTTTACTTTTAGTCAATATGCCAAACTGATTTATAATTTCATGACTTACTTTAATATTAGACAGTGTTGTGAAAGTTTTAGAAACAAAAATAGGCGATGATCACTACAAGCGGAATTTACACTTGCTAGGGTCTCTTTCTTTTTTTTTTTTTTTTTTTTTTGACAACTTTTCCTTAGCAGCATGAAATATGTTGACATATCTTCTATCATCATTAAAATAGATATTTAGCAATGTTCAGTAAAGGTTTCTCTTTTACTTGAATTACAATCCATTAAATGTGTTAATTTATTTGCCATGTGCAAAAATTCCAAGCATTCTTATTTTTGAATGCTACCACAAATGAAATATGCAAAACCTTTTGAATAAAAGACAAACAAAATTCTACAAACTTTTACATACAGTTAATATACAATGTAGGCATTATACATGGGGAAGTCTTTGCTTTTTTTTTTTTTTTTTTTTTCTTTTTTTTTCCCCACCTCTAGGATATTTTTTCCTTGTCTTCACATTCCTTTCAATAAAGGCTGCTACTTAAGTACATGATCTACCAGAACAATGTATATAGATAATTTTTTTAAGGTAGATAATATACTTCAGAAGAATTTTGCACGTAGATCACATATTTAAGTAGCATCCAATGAAGAATAGATGTTTTTTTAAACAAAGCCTAATCAGGCAGTGTTAGTTCTGTATTCAAATGTTACAAGAGCTATCTTTCTAATCTGTAAATAAAAATAGCAAGTTATGTGCTAATTCCTCTATAGAAAAGTCCTTGGAATATTGAAGATAATGAATTCGTTGAATTGAAGTCTTTTTTTTCAACGCCAGACACCTTAATACTATCGCTTCTTTTTGCCTTAATAAATCCTTTTACTTTTGTCTATAGAGAAAATGAATTAATGACAGAATATTTGAGCCTGACACCACTAGTTTGTTTCTTGCGACAATAACACATTGTGTTCTCTACTTGATTAATTTATAATAAATGCCTACCTCCACCCCACTTTTTTTCTTTCAGACAGTCTTCTGAATATTTTTTTTCTATTAAAGATTCGAATATTACTCAAATTCAAATCTTTTTATTTTTTTTTTATTTTTTTTCTAAGGTTAGTGAGGGATTATAAACACTTATGATCAAACACAAATGAAAAATCTTGTTTCCATAGAGAAAAATAATTTTGGGTTTGTCGTGTCCCTAATGAGTTGATGACACTATTTCTAATTGCATGAATACCATTTACCATTTATTACACTTGAAACCAGTTATTGCTATGCTCAAATCTTTGTTGCTTTCTGTCTTTTGTTGCTAAGAATCTGCCTCACCATCTGAACTCTGCATTTTGATTCTCTTTGCCTATTTTCTCTGCCCCACCTCCTCCTCCAATTTGAAGAATTTAACTCTTGCACTCCCTGCACCAATTGTCACTCAGTTAATATGGGGCAGATTTGAGTACATCTGTTTTTCTAGAATTTCAGAAATTTACAAAAAAAAACTGGATATCATAAAAATATATATATATATATATACACACACACATGAGTGAGTATAGAATGAGGAGAGAAAAAAGAAAAGTTTTTTCCGTCCAAAACATTAATTTAAAACAGTGCTCGATATATGATATATAGAGCTGTGAATATTTATTATAAATTATGTTTTAGAACATGTACATAATTTCTTCTATATATGTCCTCTTCTCTACAATCATATGGCTGTTTATAATAAATATAAATATATATATATATATATATATATATATATATATATATATATATATTTCCACTTCATGAAACTTTAACTGAATACATTTTTACTCTGTATCTTTTAAGTGCAGCATGAAAAACATATTGCAAAATTGTATAATTCATTATATCAAGATATTTAGAAATTGTAATTGTTTCTCAACAAATATCCTTACTGTCTATGCATAATATTTTTTTTTATGTTCTATAAAATCCACGCACGTGTGTGTATTTTTTAAATATTTTATAAATTGTGTATTTTATACTTTTCTCCTTTCCATTTTCATTGTAATGTCTTAATTTCAGTGTTTAAGGGAAGCGTGTCATCTTTCAGGAAATATTTGAGTGACAGTCCCCCCCCCCCCACAACACTTTTGCCCTCTTATGATTTATCTAACTGCATGTCCTTTACGTTCTTACATTTAAATTCGTTAGTAATGTTTGATAAGGTCCTAAAAACAAGTCTTGGCAATTTATCAGAACTTACTACTGTTGACTTTTGCTTCAATACATGTGCTGGCTTTTTCGTTTCTCTCTCAATAAATCTGACATGGATTTTAATTTTTATGTGAGCAGCGGGGAACCTGACTTTGAGTTTGTTGAATTGTCAATTTTCATTTACTAAATCCTTTGTTTGCTTTTTAATATACAGAAGCTTTTCCTTTTATTTAGACTAAACTTTTTATAGAGATCCCTGGAGAATAATTAACATTTCATACAAGGTTAAACAAGACTAATAAAAACTATTGATAATATAAGTGGAAACAAAATTAGTTGACAAATATTTTTTTCATGTTGCAGAGCAAAAACTAAAGTATTTTAATACCTCCATTTCACTTTGCATTAATTGTAAATTCGTCTAAAAAAAAAAAAAATTCAACCAAATTCCTATAAAGTTTGTCTGGAGATAACTTTTCTTTTATAATTGTTTTAATTCTTGCATGAGCTTTGAAGAAATCTATTCACTGGCTAACTTTTGCTTGTTTCACTAAACCAGTCTCTCTCTGTGTCTATTGACTTCATCTCTATTTGTATAAGGCCCTGTTAACAGGGTTCATAAGATCCTATAAATATAGGAATAGACTTTCCCTCCCTCTTTCTTGATAATATTTAAGATAAAAATCACTTTAATCTTGCTTAATCAATATTCAAAAATTTACATGAATTCCACTACTTTTGATTCTTTGTTATAAATGTTATTGTTTTGTATTTTTTTTGTTTTATTTTTTTTGTTTTATTTTTTTTCTCCTCCTAAAACTAATAATTATATCAGTTCAAAATTGCATGACTATAAACTTAAATACATTAAATTTAAAGTTTAAAAGCAATTCATGGAATTTAATTTCTATTTCTAAGCAAATAACTCAAAGCTTATCTTTGATGTAATATTCATTTATTTAGGGAATCTAACACTAAAGTATTTCACTTGTTGAAAACCGTGCACTTTTGGTAGGATGGGCGTTAAACGTTTTTGTCCTTTTTATACAATGGTCATTGAAAGTTGGATATTGCACAAAATCATTACAATTTCATTTGTTAATACTTGATTTCTTTTTAAACAGTGGAATATAACAAAAAAGATGTTAGTATGCTACGATTTCACAACTTGTATATTCTACACTGACAAATCAAAACCTGACTACCTGCTTAATAGGGTGTCAGTCTTCCATGTGCCTGCATAACTGGCATGGACTGTACATGACTAAAAGTTTCCGTTTGAGATTTGGTGATATAACGTCAGTTCAGTGGCTTTTTTTTTCTCTTCCAAAACCATTAGTGCAATGAAGCAGGTCATAGTGTTCTGTTGAAAGACACTATTGCTTTAAAAGAAAACTGTTGCTATACCTGATTATACAGTGATATTAAAGTAGGTCGTATATTTCTG
This sequence comes from Ascarosepion bandense, assembly GCA_037127315.1. NCBI lineage: Eukaryota > Metazoa > Mollusca > Cephalopoda > Sepiida > Sepiidae > Ascarosepion > Ascarosepion bandense. The sequence continues at coordinate 2,137,828 of JBBBDQ010000416.1, forward strand.
ACCGGTCTCTCCGTTTCCCAGTAGAACAATTAATCCAACTGTGACTCAACCTCTACTTACTCCTCATTTTTTCACCATGCATCCTGCTTCCGTCATTTCCCCATGTTAGCTACACATACTGACTCTGTCATCTACCTTATTTAGGAGTGACGTCCATCATATCAGGCAATCTTTTTTCCATTAATACATAGTCAAATTCTGATAGTAAATACATTTTTGGTTAGTGTGGGTATTCTGTTAGTCTGTGAACCGATACTAAAAACAATAGATTTGTGTTATGATGCTTTCTTCCTTTCTCTACAACTTATGTATGACATTGTAGCCCTCCTGCTGGCTCACATCTGGTAGGGAAAATCTCTGTTCACTTCTTTCCTTGAGAGATTTTAGTCACCCAATGCCTTCCTCCCCACCCCAAGTCAGGGTACTCCTCTCAAGTGAACATCTGACAAACTTTACTCTTTCAGAAATGGTTTGACCTAATCTTCCGGCTTTTTGCAAAGTCATTCAATTCTGTTCTTGTTGATAATTGTCATTCAGTGCATTTTAAGCCAACTTATTTATACATCTGATCCTGACATGTGCAGTTGTTATGAGACAGTAGTTGTTATTCTTTCCAGTGGATATAATGCTTTTAATAATTGTGTGTGTTGGCACATAAATGCTAAGTGTTTGATTAAAGTTTTTTTTTTTTTCTTTTTTTTAAGGAGACATTTTTAATTTCTTCGTTTACATCCTTGGTTCTTTCTGTATTTGAGGCATAAATCAAAATAGAAATATGAAATTCTTAATGTTTTCATTCTTGAACTCTATCTTCCTTTTCATACAATTCAAAGCAGATCTGCCATTTCCATTTGTAGAACAACACAGGACAATCCTAATGGATGGTCCTGAAATAAATTTGAGAATGAGATTTATTTGAATAAATAGCCAGTTTTAATTACAGTTCAAAACATGTCAACAGAAAAAAATGTTCAGATGAAAATCTCAACAGAACAACAAACTCCAACAAGTATTGACATTTTTGAAGTCACTGAAAGACTTCATTTTTGAGCAAATCTCAAATTAGTTTTCAATTTTGTGAGAAAAGCAGTGGAAAGCCATGACACTATTTTTCCCCAGGGCAATGCACAGCGTTTAGATATTAAAAGAAGCTGTGGAAAGCCATGACCACCATCATATTTTGAATGGACATGTTACATAGTTTCTAACTAGTTTTCGTTGTGTTTATTCTACACATATCCATAGTTTTTCAAAACAATGCCAAAGATGTAATGACAATTTCAATCTGACAAGGCTTTCAGGGTTTAAAAAACTTCTTTTAAAGAGTAAACTGTATTGGCATTTAAGATTCATTCTGTTATTAAATTGTAAAATTATTTTAAAAGAAAGTTTTATATTTTAATGTTTATTTTTCATAAAACAACTTCAAATATAAGGTTATAAAGCTAAACTAACTAAAATTCTATAAAATATTGGATGATTGCTGGAAATTTTAAATTTTACTATATAGTTTAAAGCCAAAAAACAAAGCGTATGATTAAGCTAACATAAAATTGTTAAATTCATCTTCTATACTTAGCATTTTTTTGACAGCTTCTGTCTGTCATGTCAATCATTGCCTATGATAACAAGGCTACTGTAATTAAGAAACACTTTTATAGTACATTTCAGGCAGTAAGCAAATAATACTTGTTTCAAATCAGATTAAGTTTAAATTTGATAATTTGAATAAAATGTTTTGGTGAGGTATATTTTATTTTTGCAAGATTTTCTTTAAAACCAAGAATTGGCTTCTGTTTACAAAATGTCGATTAATGAAAGATGGCCAGAAAATTAATTTTTTTTTTTTTTTTTTTTTTTTTTATAATTTAAAAAAATTTTAGATTCCAATCAATATAATTTTGGTTTGAAATACACCAGAGTATTTTGCTTACTGGAATTAGTAAATTTAATCTCTTAGCTTTTAATTAAAGCTTCCAGAAAACTTTCTTATTTTTAAAAATTCAATTTAAATTTAGCTATCAAAAATGACTGGAGAAATGATATCATCTTTTGTGATGAATTTAAATTACTGGAATTTGGGCTTCAGTACACTAGATTTTCTGAATATATAAGTTATGAAAGTTAAAATGTTTGGTTTTATTTATATATAATGGAGGAGTGCTATAAATTTTTGGGCCCAACACTCTTCTTAGAATTTGACTAAAATGACTAAACATCATAAGTTTTGTATTCATCAGATAATTTGGTAATGTAAAACTAATTTTATGCCCTGCAATCTTGTATCCTGTTTTCATAAATTGAATAAATATTACTCATCTAACCAAAGAGAATATCTAAGCTAAAACTCCTCCTAAAAACTTGTAATCCAAGAATAGCTACTAATTTGATTTCTCATCTCTGTTTTGATTATGAAACAATTTAAAAACATTAAAATATTGATTTAATTTTAATTTTTTAAATTGTTTAATTTCTGATGTTCTTAAAATTTGATCTTTTTACATAATTGTTCTAAATCTTGTATTTTTAACACTCTACATTGTTGCAATAGAATGTCTAAGTCACGAATTCCTACAGCAAAGCTGTTAATTTCTCTCTAAAAGAATTTTTCATTGTTAGGATCTTCTAGATAGCACAATTATATTTTCTATGTAAGCTACACAATCTTAATCCTAAACTGTAACTTCACAGGTAGCTAATTATACTCAAGTTATCTCAAACCAGTTCAAAACATAGGTTAAACTTACAAACCAGAATTAAATGCATCATGGTTAATACAAAATTTTCTAACTTTTTTATTATTATTATTATTATTATGAGAATCACTTCATTTTCAAATTGAAAGTATTTTTTTCTTGGTCTTTCTCTTATACTGCCTTATAATTGTGCTTTCCTTCATGAAAGAATGATATGGGTTTTAATCCAATGAATTCTTCAAGATATTTGATATGCTGGACTATTGGCCTAACAGATAAGTCTGGAATTGACAAGTCTTAGAATATTTTGTTTGCAGCATGAAAACAAGCAATGTCGTACATCAAAATCCTCAGCTGGTTTTCTTCTTCCTGGGTGGGGAATTTTCTCTTTTATTCAAGCAAGCCAATTTTTTACCGTAGCACTGCATTGTAACAATTTGTAAATGCTCCATTCATGTGAACTTACGAAATACAGAAAAGACCATTCTCCTCACGCTACTCAGAAGATTTTACACAGACTGAGGTGCTGAAGGCATTGTCTTGGAGAATAGTTTTCATTTTGTAATGTTTTCATTGTCACTAATTGTTGTATCTTCCATGTCAAGCAACAAAATAAATGAACAGGAAATCGTTTCTTTCATTTTTAACATTTAAAATTTTTCCTAAAGTGTGTGCCGAGAGGAGGGGGTCTGCTGATTGGTTCACTTTTTCTTCATCTGCAGGTCACCAGTTTTTGTTTTGGTCTTTAACTCAAATTTCCTGTTTAGAATATTTTTTGATAATTCATTGCCACTATTGTCCTTTCATCGCAAACAAATAATTTTTGCCATTTTTCTATTTAGCCAGGAGGCAATCTCTCTCTTTCCCATTCCTTCCCCCAAGGGAAGCTATAAAAAGAGGAGTAAACTTTAGGCACTTAAAGTTTTTTTTTTTTTATTCTTAATTTTGTGCAAATGATGCTGTTGTGAACTTTTACATCAGCCTATTAAACTAATATGCCATGAGGGTTTTTATAAGGAAACTTATTTCAGAAAAAAAAAAACAGGACAAGTTATTGAACCAAAAAAAGTAAAGTACAAGATATTTTCATGAAGTAAAAAAAAAAAAAAAAAAAAAAAAAGGAATTTCTTATTTAAAATATTACATTCAAATTTTATTTTTAGCTGCAATATTTTAAGTAAAAATTTTTTTTTTTTTTTTTTTTACACTTCACTAGAATATCTTGTTCTTTACTTTTCCAGGTTTAATAACTTATCCTGTTCTTTTCCAGGTTTAATATAATCTTAAGAATATTACTTTTCATGCATTCATATTTCCATGTAATCCATGATTTTTCAAGGCATTGCTATTAATTTAATATGAATTTAATGCTGAAAGCTGCACACAAAAATATTAAACAGAAAAAAAAGAATAAGATTTATTATTTATTTATTTATTTATTAGAAGTGTTAGTCACTCGCTAACTCATGTCCTTATGCAGTTAGTCTTCCTTTTTGGACTTTCCATATTTTGATGTAACTTTTTTTCTATTAAACCAAAATTCAAAATCTTTTTTTCAAAATGTAGCTAAGGAGGTGTCCTATCTAACTGTAAACTGTTTGAAATTTGGTTAAGAACTGAATTAGTGGTGAATCTTGAAATCTGCCTAGATTCACTCAATGTCAGATTTAAGAATGTATTCAACCACTGCTGTGGTTGAACGATTTTCCTTGTTAATTTCATTGAAAAAAAATCAATTTACTGTTTCTCTTTTTTTTTTATTCCACTTTCTTCTTCCATCTTTCACATAGTTTCATAATTCATTCGACCACAACTTTAATTTTTACTCTGCAAAGGAATACTTTTAATGCTTTTGCAGGAAATTGAGGCTTTTTTCTTCTCCTCCACATAAGAGCATTTTTGTCAATAAATGGTAAGGTAAAACATGCAGCATCAAATGAAGACAGCAAATGAATAAAACGGCATTTTAGTACAAATGCAACAATTATTTACAGGTTACCAAAGAAATTGTTGTCTCGCATTATTCTTTGCCGTCATTAAATCCAAACTCTTTCTACCAATTGCTACTTTCACAATTTGGTCTAAATTAAAATTATTTTTTCTTGAATCAAGATTCTTTCCCTCCACCCGCTCAAAAAAACATAGCAAAGGGCGCCCTTCTGATGCCATCATATTCATAGCATTACCTTTGGCTAATGACTGACTTTTCATTATATTTAACAAGTAAAGCTTGTAAACAAATCTTGCCCAATGGTTCACTTCTGAAGAAGCCACTTGTCAATACAATTGACATGACCAACCTGGTAAAAATTGACTTTTCATTTTGAGAGTTTCAATAGTGATTTCTTTCCACATCATATAATATTATTAACTCATTGATTCTTGCCTTCCTGATTTATATGAAATCTTTTTCCTAAAATCTTTACAAACCATTTTTGACATGTTCAATCCCTTACAGTATCTTCTCTATAAACTGCACACATCTGTTTGAGTTAGATTTTTACCTTTATTTACTATTATTTGTTTGCTTTTAATTTCAATGTTAGAATTAATAAAGAAAATATATAAATCCTGACTCAAAAATACATACATAGGGATTTAAGGAGGGCTGTTAGAATCAAAATGCTTCTTCTGTGATCAAATGATAAAAAACTGGATTTTTTCTTTTGAAGTAGCTATTTTTATATATATATATATATATATATATATATATATATATATATATATATCATTGCTAACATTCTTTTCTCTCCTCAGTGCTTTGAAGAATGACCTGTGACTAAATTGAAACCTCAAAATATATTTCCTTTTATAACTCTTGACAATTTTAGCCTAAAATAAGTTTGCAAATCTTTTCAACTTTTGTTCTTGCATAAATCAATTACAGTAGAAAGTTTAAAAATTTCTTTTACTCAATGAGAAAAAATAAAATTTAAAGAATGAAATATTTCTATACACATTTAGCTTGCAGTTAATGATTTCCTTGATTAAATGCTGTAAATTAAGCAAAAGTATAGATTGTGAAAACCCTATGATACTATTTACCAAGCTTCTTATATGTAAATTTATATAGTATTATCAGAACTAGCAGGTTCACCAGTAACAATGCTATAGTATGTGTGGGTGTGTGTATTTTCACCTTGAAAATAAATCTCTCTCTCTCTCACCATATTTTATTTTATTTTTCTAACAGGCTATGATGGAAGGGAGACTTATTCCAGGGACTCCCCTGCCTGATGGCAAAAACCTATCTACTCCTACTACTACTACTCCTACTCCTACTGCTACTAGCTCTCTGACCACTGCCAGCTATGTTAACATTTCATCTGGAACAAACCCATTGGAAGCTAACGACTCGAGAAATCTTTCATCGATTGGCAACTGTGGGTTGTTGGGACAACCCCCACCTACAACTCTCAAGGATACGTTCTGGAAAGATTTGGAAGAAGGGAAAGTGGACTTGTTTGAAACCGATATGTATTCAAAGGTCAAGGCGCAGGGACGAGCATCAAGACCGAAGTCATTTAAAAATGTTTTCAACAAACAGTCTGAACGCTTACGAGGGAATAATTCCCAGTCCACAAAAAAATCTTCATCAAAAGGAAACCGAAAACAAAATATATTAGCAAAATATTATTCGCAGCGGCGAATAAGAACTAACCATATACGGAAATCTTCTGATAAAACTCAGTATTCATTTGGACCAAGGACAGAAAATTCTAACCTGGTTAGTAAAAATTGTGACACTAGTTTGACTGACTGTGCTAATAACAATGATTCAATTGTGACAGAAGACTGGGACTATATGGTTGATAGGAAAAGCCCAATGATGAAACCGTGTGATCTCAATCAAATGGACTGTGATACTAAATCTAGCATATCTTATTCAACAACTGAGGACTGTAAAGAGAAGTTTATGTATCAACGGAATATTACTGTTCAATTGTCTCAGGGATGTCGTCAACCAAATTCAAAAGACAGTCCACCCTCTCTACAACAGGTAATTTCAAATTTATCAATAAAACCTTTGGTTGCTAAAAACTAAACAAACATTGATTTTCTTTACAACATTTATGTTGTGATGAAGTAATTTTAATTTTATTTTCAGAAACTTAATTTCTTTTTTTTTAATACACAATAGTGTGAAGTGAACATGGTAATAAATATATAGAGATGTTAATATGCAACAATGTTTTAATATGTATATAAAACATATTTGCTAGGATTTCCTTTTTTTTCTTTTTTTTTTTTTTTTTTTTTTTTTATATATAAATGGATTTCTTGTATTTGTAAGCCTACAATAACTTTTAGAGGATTGTCAGTTAGGTAGTTCTGAAACCTCATTAGCCAATAAATTTGTTACTGCTTTGTATTGAATGTATATCCTTAGAAAAATTTCTCCACTTAAGTTTTGAAAATTCTTTTTTAAGTTTCACCTGTTTTAACAATATAAATGTCTTACTAAATCTTGTTGCACTCCACTACATAAGCTATATATTGAAAATTGTTTTAGTATCTTGTGTTTGGATTATTTTAAACAAGAGTCTTGTTCCTACTTTCTCAGAGCCAATACAAAAGAACACAACTGTAGACATTAATCTGCTGAAATGTATACCAATAGTTACATCTATTTATGTCAAGTTTATTGAGCCACTAACTTTCAGGAGTTGCCATTATTTTATTCTGTTCACTTGAAATTTGAAGCTTTCAATTTAAAAGAATTAGGGATTTTTAAATGGTTTGGGCACAAACTTTCATAGTTAAAAAAAAGAAAAAAAAAAGAAAAGGAAATTGCAGTTATTGAGTTCATTTCCTTTCTTTCTCTCTCTGCCCATCAATTGAAGAGGATCACTAAAAATTCCTAATTAGTCATCTTCCTCTCAACAGGCTTTAAAAACAAGGAAAAAAAAACTTCTAGTTAAGTATAAATGTTTTTCTATGAATTCTTACATAGTCTTTATTTGGAAAAAGTAAGAACAGAAATATTTGATGGTGAAACACTTCTTTGAGGTGAAGAATAAAGAGAATATGTTAGACTTTTCTGAAAGGCTTCAAATCGAAATGAGGATCAGCAGCAGTCAAACTTTTGTATAATTGCTACTTTCTGTATAGGACCTCATCAGATTATTAGGAAGGGAATTTGTGTTTAGTTTCATAGAAATTACTTTTGACAATATTCATACATTTATGTGTCAAAATGACTTGTTAAAAACATTTGGTAGATTGAATGTGCTTTTTAAATGATATTTTAAAAGTAATAATTTACATTTAATTAAAGTATAGAAGGCTAAAATCACAAAGAACAGAAACCTGTTTTCTTTGGGCATACCACTTATGTTGCACAAAGACTATTAAGAGTTTGAAATGTCTTTATTGATCTGCCACTTGGTTTTCAAAAGTGTATAGCAGTACTGGTACCTAAAGCGAATCCTGTTTATATAAATATTGGCAATCCCACTCTATGCTATTTAAAGTATAAAAAGATTAAATTTTGAGAATATCCTGTTTTCTGGAACAATAACTTTTAAATGACCTGTTACTAATTCTGTACCTAAAGGATCAGTTTGTTGAATGAAGGGGCTTTTGTTTTGAGGCAGGAGAGTAAAGTCACATTAAGCAGAGAAATAATTTTGATATTCTTATTTGTATAGGGGTTTTATCCTGTTTAATCCCACTCACATGCACTAAATTTCTTTGAAGGACATTGAAATATTGTCAGCAATTCACCTTTGCTTTTTCTTTATTCATATTTTTTTCCCCTAATTTTATCCTACCTCTCTTTCCATTTTATTTATTGCATTAATGACTAGGTTATTTATGCGTCTTTACTTAGACAAGTTTATTTCTATTTAAACTTCGACAACTTTATTTGAAATGTATCATTGCAACATCTGAAATAGCAAAATTATTCATCACAAAATTTTCTGGGTCCATTCACAAGTAGAAATGATTTAAATTTGAGATTCTTAATGTAGGCAGTATCACTCCCTAAGGGCCATTGTAAAGATCCTGGGTAGGGTGGTGGTGAAGAAAAAGAGCAACAAGGTAGCATTAGAACTAAGTATTTTTTTTCTCTCTTAAGAGTAGTTTTTAATTGGCATTATACTAAATACCAACAAGTGGAACAGACTCCCACAGAATGTCCCCCCCCCCCCCAAAAAAAAAATCACTACAATCTTAACCTTTTCAAGACTAGAGTTAAGTGTTATCTTTCACTCCTATATGCACAAATATAAAATAACTCTCTGCCTTCAGTGGCCTTGGTCTCTTGTAAAAGTGGGGAACATCACTGCTTAAAAAAAAAAAAAGGGAAAAAAAAGTGATTTCATATTGGTCATGTAGCCCAGGACAGCTTCTAAGTGATTGGTAACCACTCATTTAGATCATAGCATTAGAAAACTTTTTTCTGTTCAATGAAATGTGTTACTTCCTCTAACCTAATTTAGAAGAGAATGAATTCTTTAATTTGAAACCATGCTTCAATCTTTCATTCTTGTGAATTCATAATCTTGAGGTAGGTTCTTAAAATATTTTAGTTGTTCTTTTTGTCAACTCCTGATTGATACTCTTTCTTCTTCCACTAAAGATGCTTTAAAAATACTAAGTAATGAACACTGATTTAGTAATTCTTGCAAAACTCAAATATTGGATTTTAATAAAACTTCCAGAACTCGTTCACATCATTTTTCACATTCATTGTTTTAGAAATTTTTTTTTTTATTTTTTACATTTCTTGTATCCTACACTTAATTTTTTCTTAAATTTTATAGAAATTAAATTTAGAGCTTAATATTATTAGTTAAAAGCAGAACTACTTGGAAAATTTGAATTATAATAATTTAAAAATCTTTAAATCTCTTAAAGTTTTGTCTTACTTTGCAGAAGTTAGTTGACAGTGTTATTAGGTAAAATTTAATAAAATGGATTATGAAGAATATTGTCCTTGACTTTTTAAAAATTATAAAAAGGCATTGACATTATATTCCTCAAGTAAATTTTATAGATATGTCCACCATAGGAAAAAAATTAGATTTCCATTAAGCTGTCAACACCTTAAACAGCTACTGACATGTTAAAAGATGCATTTCTGTGATATTTCAAACTTAGTAATATTTGTTTCAAATCAGATTTAAATTTTAAATTGGCTAATATTCCTCAAATAAAATAAAGTTTCAGAAAAGTATTTTTTATTTTGAAATATTTTTAATAACAAGAATCACATTGTGATGAAAGATGGCTAAAATCAATTTTAGTAATTTCAAAATTAAAACTTCTTCCAATCAGTTTTTCTTATTGAGAATATTAAATTTAATCTGTGAGCTTGAAATTAAAACTAAAATAGAAGCTTCAAGAAAGATTTTGTTTCTTAAATTCATAAATATTTACTATTACATTTCTTTGATACCTATTCTTACATAGGTTTAATTATTTATTGAAACCATAAAATGGGACAAAAATACTCTGTCCAAATTTATAGTTTCAATTTCTTTCAAATTATACAAAGATATTTAATTTTGCTTTCTGTTAGCAATTTCATTTTTTTCTCTCTAACTTGGTTTGAAAGCATTTTCACTTTCAATGACTCAATCTGGTTACACTTTACATTTCCAAAGTAGCAATTGAAATATCAGCTTTCTAATATTTATTGTATTATAATTCTTTTGGCCTCATATTTAGCATTCAAATTTATCTAAGTTGGAGTAATTTTTTTCACATGGTTACTACTATTATTAAACTTGTAAAACCTTTCTTATTCTGGTGTTTAACAGCTTGTTTTTAAATGCAACTTGATTTTGAAATAGATATTGTCCACTCCTAATGTAAATAATTTAAATAGTGGCTTCATTTTGAAATTAAAACCATTTACAATTAATCAATTAAAATGTTTTAATTATAACTTTAATAATGAAACTGGTTACTTAATTCTTGTAAAAAAAAAATGTTATCTTGTTTATTTCCAGTAGGTAGACTGAAAAACTTCTTAAAAAGCAGCATACCATGATGAAAAAAGAGCCCCAAACTTAGTTTTTATTGTCAGAATGTTTTATTAAAACTAAAGAATTTTTTATTATCTTAAAAATTCATTGATTTGGAAATTCTTTCAAAAATCAAATGTTGGATTTTAAATAACTTTTCAGAATTTATTCACAAATGAAATGAAAAAAGGTTTATTTTGTTTTATATCATTCTCCCATCCTTCATTTTTTTGAAAACTTGGAATTAAAATTTAAGCCTCTTCATATAAATATTAATGTTGTTTATATATATATATATATATATATATATATATATATATATATATATATATATATATATTCCCCTTTTCCTTCAATTAATGCATTTATGAAATCTCTTTTGGTAGCATAGGCTGTTTTCCCGAAAATGTTTTAGAGTGACCTCCCTTGAAATTTTCCCTTACCTCACCCACCGTTTTCTTTCTTTTCTTTTTTTATGAAAACTAAATATAGACGGTGCTCTAAAATACACTGTGCAGTAAAGGTGTGAACAAGGGTTTTCATCACTAAAAGGATTCAGTCAATAGACTTTAGTTTCGGTACCTGTAAAGATTTGTTGAAAATGAGCATACATGTTGAAAAAGTGCCCCAAACTGAAAATGTTTTTATCAAAATCTGTTTTTATTATCAAAAGGAAAGACCAAAGCATTTTTTGATTATTAAATTATTTTTTTTATCCTTTTTAGAACCTTCAAATCTTGTCAACAGTTGACTGTAAATTAGTATTGGAAATTTTAGGGTCTTTTTGTGGTACAAAACAGACTGATTTGAAAATTCTTGCAAAATTCAGATAATTGTTGGATTTTAATAAAACTTTCAAGTGCTTATTCACAAATGAATGGATTTTTTTTCTAACATGTATTGCTTTTAGAAAATCTTGGAAATTTTTTTATTATATCTATTAGCCCCCACCACTGATTCAAAATTTTATGAAATTTTGAAGAATTCTTTTTTTGTAGTCCTTAATTAGTTGTAAGGACAAATCCCTGAAGAACTTAAATCCTGAAATCTTTTGGTTAAACAAGACAGTTACAAGAAATTCTGCTCTGAATTGTAAATTTACTTAAAAAAAAAAAGAGCATACTATGTTGTAAAAGACTCCAAATTTGATAAAAAAAAAAAATTCTTCAAAAAGTGTGTTATTAAAAGGAAAGGTCAAAGTATTTTTTGATTATCTTATTTTTTAATTCTCTCAAGCACACTTGAAATTTGGGTTAAAAATCTTTGTGTCAGCAAGTGGGCAAATGTATAAGAGCTTTAGCATCTTTTTTATGATTACATATTGTTTTGGAAATTCTTGGAAAATTAAAATAATTGTCAAATTATAATTAAGTTTTCAGGACATATTTACAAATGACTGAAATTAATATTTTTTTGCATCTGCATTTTTTTGCAACTTATTTTATGAAATTTTGGAAAAATTAAAATTTCACTCTCTTCAAATTTATATTAGTTAAAAGCAGGACTTGGAGAATTTAAGTCATCAGTTTTTGTCAACAAACACAATTTACCTGAAATCTGCTCTAAATCATAAAATAAAAAATAAATTAATCTAACTTATTTAATTAGGAAAGGTTTTAATTGCTTCAATAAATAAGAAATATTAAGGACAATATTGTCTTCAGAAAAGTTTTTGAATAGTGAATTCTACAAGAATTTTGACATTCATAAAATTTCAATTACAATATTTTAAATCTTAAATTTTTGTACTTTTTTTAAAAAATAATATTAAGGAAGATCTTTATTTAATTTTCATTAATGAAAACGCTTAGTACAAATCAAACACCAAAATATTGTTTAAATAATAATTTTTTTACAAACCCGATTATTTATTGTAAATGTTTGCCCATACATGACATTATCAGAAAATAGGTCGTAACGACAGTCAATTTAAAGCCAATGTACCTAACATTCAATAAACATTAGATTACTGAGAATATTTTCCTAAATTTTAAGATTACTGAGTACTTAAAAAAAATTCCATATAAAAGGCACTTATATTCAATTATATTTCACAGCAAAAACAATTCTAGATAAACATTGTCATCAATCTTTCCAACAGCTACTGCTGTATTAAAAAAAAAAAATGCGTTTTTGTGATATTTTTAGCTCTTATATATGTTTGAAATAAGATTAATTATACTTTAAATTGGCTAATATTCTTCAAATAAAGTTTCAGAAAAGTATATTGTTTTGGAAGATTTTTTTAAATTTTTTAGTAAAGCAAATTATATTGAAATGAAAACAAAGCCAACTAGTTCAGCAAAAAAGAAAAAAGTATTTTGCTTATTGGAAATATTAAATTTTATTAGCGTTAAATTAAAATTATAAAGCTTCAAAGATTTTTTTTCATTTTTAAAAATGCATTTTAAATCTTAGGTGTTGCTTTCATTTGGAGCAACCTAGTTTATTTTCATGAGTTTCTGATTCAATTTTCTTCTCTTTTTGTTTTTTTTTTGTTTTTTTTACTCAAAAAAAAAATGAAAGATAAATGCACATATCTTAATGTCGACATATATTAATATATATTAATATATATATATGTTAATATTTTGGAAAAAAAATAAGTTTTTAAACCTTTATAACTTTATGGCATTCTTCTTTTGAAGAGTTTGATATTTTGTGTTTAAAGGATAATTTTCTATTTCTTCTCCATTTATGGTGAATTGTGTCAAGGATTAAATGTTTGACATCTACTAAAATAAAATGCACCAATGGATTTTAGCTCTAGTAATGATCCCTTTAAAATCACCCCACGTTGCCATAAACTACATTTTACTATGATTAAACTTCATTATAAAATTTTGCTATACATTTTCATTTAAAGTATGTATCGTGATTGTATTTAAAGTGTATCATGACAGTAATCTTACAGCAGTTTAATTGAAAAAGTTATGATTGCTTTCAAAGTTAAATTCAAGTGATGCTTTAAAACTAAAATTGGCAAAAATTAATGTAATAATTCATGGATTTTAAAGTTGTTTGATGCAGCATTTTTTTGACTTTGGTTAACCAATGGAGAAATTGTATTTCTGATTTACTAAATGTAATGTTGTTGCCCATATGAAAAATGTAAATTTATTATTTCCCATAAATTGAGTTATTGTTACTATTAAAATTTTGTTGTACATTTGGCAGGAACTTTCACATGCCAATTATTTACAACTAAAAATGGCAAAAGACATTGAGTGTTAAAGAAGCTTTACTGCTGGAAGGATATTTAAACACCTTGTCCCAATTATTCATTTTTTCTTTTTGTTAATCATTTCACTCCAAACATGGCAAAGACACTAAGACACAAAGGGTTACTGAGTCTGAAAGAATATGAGAAAAAACAAGGTGAAAGATCAATAAGAGAATGGGAATTAAGCAAAAGAAAAAATGAAAATTGACATTGCATTTAAATTTTTGAAAGTCAAAAGTTGACTGGAAAAAGCAAAGCGCAGGAGAAGAAACTATTGGCATAGAACTTACAGTTGCATCTAGTCATTCCAACCAAAAAAATGAGACCCAGCTACCAATCTAGTACTGTAATTAAACTCCTAAAGTGTAGGTGCCAAAGAGGACAAATCATCAGAACAATTACCATAAACTTTTTAATGGAAATGTCACAGGGAAGCTACATTATGGTCAGGGCAAAAGTGGCTGAAGCTGAGATACCAGGTCACGACCAACAATATTTGAATTTTGTAAAAAAAAAAAAAATCTCTAGATACACAAAGAAACAAAATATTCAGTGCATGGATGAATGCTAAACTTATAAAAGGTGTAAGAGAGATTCAATAGAAATAAGAATTATTTGATTTGTAAATAAAGGTTTTTGACCCTGGTTGCAACCTGAAAAGATTAAAGTAGAGGAAAGACATTTTTAAGCAGAATGCTTGCAACATTTCAAAGGTAAGCCATGTCTTCTTTAAAGACCACAGACAAAATATCAACAAAAATATGATCATGCACACACACACACACACATATATATATATATATATATATATATATATATTTTTTTTTTTTTTTCATCAATGATTTAAAATAAATTTAAATGAGTTTCTTTAATCAGAAGGAAACTACAAATAACACAGTGACAAATTTTAAATTTATTCCAGTACATGATCTTCTGCAAATGTTTGCTTCTTTTGTTGGATTAGAATTTCTCAACAAAATGTGTAGTCAAAGTAGGTGCAGTGTTATTAAGTCTTTGAATAAAAGCCTTACATATTCATTAAGAGATGGCTTCCAGGGAGTGTCTTTGAAACATATGTCTCCTTGAAGAGTGGCAATAATGTGACTTTGTTTGTTCTTTCAAATTAAAGAAGAAAAAAATATTTCTTTCTTTTCAAATTTGAAATGGGTTGCATGAAATAATTGCACCACCTATATACCCACAATTTTAAAGAAACTTGTTTGGACAAAAGTTTTCAGTGATAGAAATTGAAAATGCTTGTGACAATAATTTTTTAAAATTTGTGACCCAAAATTTTACAGTTTTTAATGAGTATATAAAATTTAAGATTTTGAACAGATTTTCAAGGTAAAAAATAATTTTATATGAAAGTAAATTTCTTATTCTTGCTTTAATTGTTAAAACTTGTATTTTTGTTTTCATGTTTTTTTTTTACATTACTGGCAGTAGAGGATATATGATCACTTGTTGAATGCTAAAAAAAAACATGAGGTAAAAAATTAAATCTCAGTTCATGGGTTTTGTGCCCATTGAGAAAATTTTGGAAATAGATTTGAGTATGGAATTATCCCTATTTCCTCCTCCTCTGCACCTGATCAATAAATTTAAATTTCTCTAATATATATTTCTTTTAAAGATATACATATATTAATCGTAATAATGTCTATTAAATTTTCTATTTAATTAGATCCATTTTTGGGGTTCCTGGTAACTTAAGCACTGTTTCTTTTCAATTATTCTTTGAATTTGAATTTTGCTTAGATTTTACCATTGTTCTGTCTTTATAAACATGAAAAGAAAGTGAAAATGGAGAAATTTGGTTCTTGCTTTCTTATCACAGACTCTAAAATCTTAGCCCAAAATAACCCACATATATAACCTTCATTGCAATAATTCTATTAATCCTAAATAAATACTTGTTTCAAGTATCCAAAGATTGAAACAAAAGTAGGTGCTAAAGTTTGACTGACAAATTTCTCTTGATTCATTTTATACAAATGAACTTGACATTTGTCTAAATGATTGGGCATTTAATTATTATTTTGATTGAGTAAAATAGGCAAAGTTTGATGACCTATTTGATCCCTGCCTAAACTTTGAATTTTTTTTTACTTTTCTTTCAACAGGAATACATAGGTTAGCATATCATTTGGTTCAAACTCCTCTCTTATTTTTATTATCCCTTGTTTCCTGGGTTCCCAGTTTCTTTTAAGACTCTTCTTATTCTCAGTAGTGCACTTGCGTTTTAGTGGCATCATCATTTTGCTTGGAGTGAATTGGTTTTTAAAAAAATTATCTAACATTATGACCAAATTATTCCTTGTTATGCTTAAACAGAATTTGAAATGATGAATATTTTAATTTCTTTGCTCATTAAATCTTTAAGGTTTTGTTACTAAAATATTCTGGATCTGCATTTTTTTAAATTTTTTTTTTCTTGAAGTTTTTTTTTTTTTTTTTTTTTTTTTTTTTTTTTTTTAAGTAGTGCCATCAGTTGTGAAACAGTTCTAAAACAGCATGAATTGAATGTGTTTCAAGGCTCTTGTTATACAATAACCAGATCTTTTCTTTTGATTATTTGCAAATTGACTAAATCTTTTGGATAATTTTATATGGTCTGCTCAGCATAGTTACAGTATAATCCACAGGTGGGGGCTCTGTGGGTGTTGAACAAACACAAGTGTCCCTGAGCAGATGTCTGCAATGGGGATTAACTAGCTACCCTAGTAGATAGGCATCCTTGAATATAAGTGACCAGCCATACATGACAGATATTTGTAATTTTATATTTAAGCAGCCATAAAATGAGGAAACATTATCTTTAGCTAATACCTAAAAAGCTTTACAAGAATGAATACCTGGCTGAATGCAAATTATAACAGCCTGAATACTTGCTCTTGTTTTACTCTTTTTTTTTTTTTTTTTTTTTTTTAATATAGAAATTATATTAAGCTACCAACAAAACTGTCTTAATTGTAAAAAGATCTAAGTGGTTTTCCTGTATATTCATAGCTACTAAATGACTTAGCCACTTTAATACATTTTTTTTCCCTTTGTGAATACAGTTATTTGTTATATTTGAGAAATACTTTCCACAAACTGCAATAAATCTAGCAAACAAATAAATTATGTACGATATTGTGATTTCTCTTAAAATTTATAAGTAATTTAAATTGGAGTAGATAGATCTATCTATCGCCCGGTTCACACTCCACCCACGTCTATTGAACAGGTTAAGAGGCTCATCCCTTGTTCCCTGTTTAGGATGTGGTTTCCGGCTTTTTCTTTTCCAATCTTTCCACTATTACGTAGCCCCCTGCACATCAGTGGTCTTACCGCCTTGCTCGGGGTGATATGATTAAAAAAAAAAATGCTTCTATCCAAAATATTACATTGTAATTGGCAAGAATCCAATGCCTTATCACTGTGCACATGCTACACATTTTTTTTTTTTTTTTTTTTTAGTCTTTAACAGCTGACTTTTTTTTCTAGGAAGATTATTTATTTTTAACTGTAAGTAATGAATCCATTTATCTTTAGTTACTCATGTGTTTTCTTCCTGATTAAAGAATCCAGTTTATATTCTCCACCCTTTTCAAAACATAATTTATCTTATTTCTCTTACTACCTTTTTCAGATTTTTAAGAGATATGAATAAATTGGTTTTTCTCATTTTTTTTTGGTCAAATAATTCCTTGCACACATTTTACAAAAATAGTCTTCAGTTTAATCTTTCTTCTAAATTACAAATGATGCTGACAATATCAAGATTTTTTTTTTTTTGCATCATCCAGAATTTCCTGTCAAATTTTCATAGATAAAAGTTCCTTATGGCAAAGCTAATAACTGGGATGTTCAAATATCTCCCACATGTACAAATCCATCTTGTTTTATTGTAGCTCAAGCAGAAATGTTCTTTATCTCGCTATTAATCTCCTAACATTTCTTCTTTCAAAATATCATGAGATCTATCTTGTCAATATAATGACTATTGCAATGAAAAAAAGATTCCATTATCTTTAGTGATTCATGAGTGAACTATAAATATTGAAGATTAGGTTAAAGAAATGGACCATTTGTAGTTTTTAAGGCTACCTCTCCTCACCTTGTAGGGATCGACATGGGCAACTGATGTCTCTGAACTGTTTCCCTGTGACTGCACAGCAAATAAAAAATTACTCTAAGAACATGTAACATCAGAATGCTGAACAACTTTGGTTAACTTGAATGTCAAGTAGGAAATGAGCCGATTGAACATCAAAATTCTGGGCATATGTGAAATTAGATGGCCAAACAATGGAGACTTTAGCAGCGACAACCACAGGATCATATATGCAGGAGGTAAAACTAACGAAAAGGAAGTCGGCTTAATACTGAATGCAGAAATGCATTCTGGGATACTGCCAGTTCCCTGAAAAAGTTCTCCTGGTAAACTGAAAAGGAGACCCTTCAACATAGCAATTATAGTTGTCTGTGCACCAACAATGCAAAACACTAAGGAAGAAATAGAATCTTTCTATTCCACTCTTGACAATGCCAAGGCTTAATGTAAAAACCAAGAAATTAGAATCATCATGGGATTCTTGAGCAGGCTAGGAGAGGAAAGGGGAGACAACTGGCAACTTTGGTTGAGGAATCCGCAACGACCAGGGTCAAAGATCGGTCTAGTGGTGTAAGGCAAATGGCCAGGCGATAACCAACACCTGGTTTCAAGAACATCTGAGACGTTTATGGTCATGGAGAAGCCCAGGAGGTGATACAAAAAACCAAATGGATTATATAAACATAAACAAAAGATTCAGAAATGCAGTGATCCAATGCAAAACCTATCCAAATGCTGACTGGAAGCAACCACCTTCTAGCTATCTGCAAACTAAGGATGAAACTTTGGAGACTTAAGAAGACTAAGGCAGCACCCGGACTGCAATGGCCTCAAGCTGCAGAAAAAATGCAGTGTGAGAAACAAATACAAAGAACAAATGGGGAAATAGAAATTCGAAATGGGACGCACTTAAAGAAGTGCTAGTGGCATCGGTAAACAGCATTGTCCCAGAGGAAATCAAACACAGAAGAAAAAACGAGAGGATGACTGAAGAGATTCTTGACATGATGCAAAGGAAACAGAAAACTATGCCAAGAGATGGAACTGAATACAAGAAACTACAAAAGGAAATAAGGACCAGGTACTGACATGCTAAAGAGGAATGGTTCAACAATAAATGTGCCAAAACAGAGAGATTGCGCAAGACTAATAAAGGAGAAATGCATAAAGAAATACGAAAAATGACAGAACAAAGATCATGCTTCTCAACAGGATGTGTAAAATCTAAGGATGGAATGATCATATTGGAGAAAGAGGAAATACTCCGGTGATGGGAAGGATATGTAAAAGATCTCTTCCATGACAGAAGAGAGCAACTGATAGTAAGCAAAGATGCTGACGGACTGGAAATACTAAAATCCGAAGTGAAAGCTGCAATGGCCAAACTGATTAGGAACAAAGTAGCTGGATCGGATGACAATCAGCCTCAGAAGATTTTGGCATAGAGAAAATTACAGAAATAATAAATGAAATCTACAACAGTGGTTTAATACCAGATGACCTAAGGAAATCAATGGGAAAAGTGCGAAACAGAATCAGGCCAGAAATAGGACAAGAACAGTGCAGTTTCATCAAGGACACTGGAACAAGGAATGCAATATTTATGCTTAGGATGCTATCAGAAAGGGCGATACAAATAAAAAGGGACATTTACCTGTGTTTTGTAGACTAAGACAAGGTGTTCGACAACGTACACCACAAAGAATTGATAAAATTGCTTGGCAACCTTGACATATTTCGCAAAGACATCAGAGTAATGAATTTCTACTGGCCGCAAACGGCCTGTATATGGACAGGAAATGAATTCAGCAGATATACAATGATAGAAAGGGGTGTAAGACAAGGATGGGTCTTTTCACCGGATCTATTCAACTTGTACAGTGAGACTACTCTGAGTACCCTAGAAGTTATGCCAGGATTCGTCATTGGCGGTCAAAATCTGAACAACATAAGATATGCAGACGATACAGTACTCATAGCTGACACGCAAAGAAAACTACAAGACTTCCTAAAAAAAAGCAGATTAAAAAAAAGTCTAAAGGAAGGAGTACAAATAAACTATAAGAAAACTGAATGTATGGTCATCAACAAACAGAGCAGCCCAAAATGCCAATTACAGATTGGGGATACTAAAATCGAGCAAGTACAAAAATTTAAGTTCTTGGGAAGTGTTTTAACAGAAGATGGAAAGTGCAACACTAAGATCTGAAGGCAAATTGGGATGGCAAAGGACACATTTCAGAAGATGAACAGAGTATTAAGAAACAGGAAAATTTGCTAGAAACAAAGAAGAGAGTACTAGATTGCTATCTGATGTTTGTCCTTCAATATGGCAGTGAATGCTGGACAATATCAAAGATGAAGTAAAAACTTGAAGCAACTGACATGTGGTTCTACAGAAGGATGCTGTGGATATCATGGCTGGAGCATGTGAGCAATGATGAGGTTTTAGAAATGATGGAAACGAAAAGGAAATTAATACTGAGCATCAGAAAAAGACAACTGAAGTTCCTGGGACATGTGATGAGTAAGTAAGGCTTGGAGAATCTGATACTCACAGGTCAGATAAAGGGAAAGAGAGACAGGAAAGCCGTGAATAACATATCTGAAAGGCCTGAGCAGGTGGATGGCAGAGTGGAATTTAGGTGCAGTAACAGGAGAAAGCGTGCTAAGAGCTACCAGGGAGACGTGGAAGGCCATGATCACCTACGACATAGCACATAGAAGAATTATGGGACACCTAACCTAGTAGATAAGTGTTGGGTAAGAGTATTTAGTTACCAGGGGGTCATGAAGTCAATCTTTGGGTTGGGTAGTATTTTACATACATACTCTAATCCAATGAACAAGGAATAAATGATGGAGTTAAGTTCCAGTATGAATAGCAGAATAAAAGTTTTCTCGATTTTTGGCTTGAACAAAGGTTTCAGTTTGACATTCTCAGAAGATGATGATGGATACATGAAAGACCCGGAGAGAACAAAAAGTGAAAATAAGTCACAAATGCAATTCTCAGAAAGGCAAACTGTGCCCTCCATTATAAATCATCCTGAATTTCTCCTTGTTGGGTAAGACTAAGCTCTTTTCAATTAACTTTATCTCAACTCCAGATTAGACAACAAGAGTCATACTTACCTAACTTTGTCCACCTCACAGAGCACAAGCTTTGTGATATCTCAACTTAGGAACTTTCTAGACTTATCAAAAGCCTTGACTCTCTACAAAGGCTACTGGTCTGGATAAAATCCATGTAGTTATTTTCAAGAACCTTAGCCCGAAACCATCCCAGATCTTGACAATTTTTTTAAGCACTGAAGCCTGAAGAAGAAAATGTTTCCCTGGCCCATGGAAGATGTCTAGTGTATATTCTGTGTACAAGAATATTGGTGAGCCTTCAACCCCATCACATTATCAGCCTCCTCTGTAAACCTTTGGAAGCTACCAAGCAGAACGTTGTTGACAACCTCAATAAAAATAACTTCCAAAGTGACAGTTTGATTTTTGCTTCTCATTGGTGACTTAACTATCATCATGTACAGAATCTGTGAAGCTTTTGATAATGAACACATCCCAAGAGTGATCACCTTAGATATCCCCAAGGCTTGTGACTACACAGACTTGTCAACTATGGAATCTTATCCTATCTTTCCTCTTCAATAATCTATAACGGTTGTTGTTAATAATCAGACCTCTAAGGCACATGAAATTGATGCTGGTGTACCCTAAGGCTCTCATTTCACTCCTATCCCCTTCTTTATATTCATAACTTGTTTGTTTAAGAGCATTCTCAGATCCATAGTAAATATAGATGAAGATAAGGCCATGGTGTGTTGGTGCACTTCTAAATATCTGGATGACGTACCTGGTGTCTGATCTCACCTTTGACCTAACTTGATGAGGTAAAGACTGGCTTGCATCATTCAATATCACCAAAACAAACCTAGTAATGTTTCATCACCACCAAGCAGACCTTACACTTACTCCAATTATGATGAGCAAACATACCCCAATGAGGCTTCTTGCCTTGAATATATATTGGGTCCACAACTCCGTCTAGTCCTCAAATGGAACTTGTAAATTCATGTAATTGCTAAAGATGCCAGAAGAATTGTTGGTTCCTAGGAAATGCCTAACTCCTGCTGCCATTCTCTACCTTTACAAGAGTTGGACCCAACCAAGAATTGAGCATTGCCGCTATATCTGCCAGTCCTCACTGTCCAGCCTTGACAGTTCGAAAGTATTCACATGGCCTTGTGGGTGAAGAACTATATTTTCACCCTGCAATCCTTCTCACTCGCCATTCTATTGCTATTAACTATGATGAATGTTCTAACGAGTTACATTCCTTAGTCCCACCAGCTCGGACACTATGCCATGGTTGCAGTGGCAAATAATCCCGTTTCATCCAGATAGCTTCTTCCAAGAATTGTTACTTTGTGGAATATACTCTGAAGAGTATGCCTCCCTGATCCTCCACAGTCAATTGATATCTGTTCTTTCTATCCTCATAATATACACTTTTTATTTCCTCCTTACCTTACTCAGTAACCCTTTACCTCAGTTGACACTTAGACTTTATATTGGGTGAACTAAAGTTTAAAAAAAACACAGCAAGTTCAGTACATTGAATAATAATGATAATAATATTAGTGGCAGTAAATCGTAGCTTAAGGCAAATACAAAAAATTGTCTTGATAAGTACAGCTTGCACATAAAGAAGAACTTTGTTCATATGACAGTAGTGATGTTATTGAAAGTTAAAATTAAATATAGTCATAACATACCATGACCTGCCTTAGGTCTTCCGTAGACTTGGTAGACAGTGTGACTATAACAGTAATCGAAGCCTGATTATAGTAATAATATCTATTACTATTACTACTGTTGTTATTATTCGTCTAGGAAAACAAAAAAATCCCAAACTTCTTTGCAAATAATACTCAGTACATAAAGGGAGTTGTTTTCAATAGTTTACAAATGATGTCATGTCTTTTACTTTCAAATACTGGGTCAGTTTCCCACATGAGTTCATGTAGTAATTTTGCAGAAACTGGTTGAAGTATACATTTTTTTTTTTTGAGGGTTCTAATATTTTCCTAATTTGTATCTCTCTCTCTCTCTCTCTCTCACACACACACACACACACAATATATTTCATTGAAAAAAAAAAAGCCAATGTTGTTAAAGTAAACCAAACGACAATGGGTAGGATTCTCTTAAAAAAGACTTTATAATGTTGGCTCTGAGGTTTTTTTTTAAAAAAAAAAAACAAGCCCCCTTAATCATATTCTTTTGAAAACCCATCTTTGTATGCATAAGGAAAAATGATTATCATGGCCTTATGGAATTTCTGTGAAACTATCCCAAATATGAAGGTGTTGATGTTGACACTTGCTCTTACATATTTAATATGTAGGCCAATGATTTAAATGTTGAGGTTCTGATACCAAAAACATGTTTGTGAACTGGATCAAATTGGCTGCTTATTATAAAACTTAAATTTTTTTCCTCCTCTCTCTAATTGCTTGTGTTCTTATATGGAGAACATAAATAGAATTATTGTGTGAAGTTTTAATTTTTACAAAATGCATTAATTAGCAATAAAGAAAGACTTGTTTGGATCAATAAATTGTATAAATGCCCTGCAGCTCTAACTTGAAGT
Source organism: Ascarosepion bandense (assembly GCA_037127315.1). NCBI lineage: Eukaryota > Metazoa > Mollusca > Cephalopoda > Sepiida > Sepiidae > Ascarosepion > Ascarosepion bandense. The sequence continues at coordinate 2,161,487 of JBBBDQ010000416.1, forward strand.
CGTCTCTTCATGCATGATTGAACATTTCATTGCCAATTTCTTTCTTCATATTTAATTTTGCTTGAGAACTGAAAATATGCATCGACCGACTTCAAGAGCCATTCACTTTTACATAATTTACGTTGTTCCTGGCACCTGAAGGAGGCCTGAGGGTACAACAGCTGAAACAACGTAAACATGGCAATAAAGATGAGGACAACAGTCCAAACCATGTAAATAACGTAAATACCTCATCTTAGAAGTATAGACAAATACCATTCACTTCTATTTTGTTTTGAAAATATTGCACAAGACCTTTTTATTTGTAGTTCCCAATATTTACAAAACAATGTTTTGTCCCTTTTTGAAGTGGAAGATGAGAACAAGGCAAATATAATTGAAATGTTCTTGATTGCTAATATAATTGCTAAATTCTGAGATTTGTTGATAATTTTTAATAATCTGTCTCCATGTCTCTGGAGGTTGAGGTGAAACATTTCTTTGCTTGTTTTTAATTTTTTTTTTTTTTTTTTTTTTTTTTTTTTAATGTTTCACCCCATGCAAGGCGGTAATGCCACTGACGTGCAGGGGGCTACATAAGAGTAAAAGATTAGATAGGAGGAGAGTAAAGAGAAAGACAAACCAATTACAGGAGGTGTTAGAGAAAGGAGCAAGAGAAGGATGGGAATACAGGTGTGATGACAGTTGCAAAGGTAGAGTGAGAAAGGAAAAGATATACAGGGTGATGTAGAAAGTACTGGAGTCAAGCGGTTAAGAGATGAAGATTGGCATTGCATTTAAATTCCTTGAGGTTGTAGCCCTCAGGAAAGCAAGAATATGGAAGAGTTCCACAGGTGGAAAGTGCAAGAAAAGAAGCTGCTGGTGTAGAATTGGCATCTGCATTTGGTTGAATTGTCACTGATGGAAGATGAGTTTCCTTCCATGGAATCAACACTGAAATGTACCAATGACAGAACCTGTTGACAATGGCCTCCTCCTCCTCCTGATTGTTTCTCCAGGATCCAATAAGGCATAATGGATTGTCATGTTAACATCGGATTGATTACTAAACTTTTGGTGGCTGAAGTTGATTTTAATGTTGCTGCAATCAGTTTGATATGGGTAGGGTAGCTCTTGCTTTTAGCTTACAGTACATCAAACAATCCAATGAAGAAAAGGAAAGTCTTCATTCCTGGTTAAAAAAATAACTTGCAAATTTGCTGGAGATGCTTTTATACTTGATCATAATGCATTGTACTTTTTTTAAATAGTATTTTTATGAAGATCTATTTCGATAGATGTTTTTTAAAAGTTGATTATGCAAAGCGACTTTCTTCTAGGATCAGAAAGTTCAGCCACTTTGTTCTTCTTTTTTTTTCCAAACCATCACTAACACTCAGTTGCAGACTGTTTATAAAATGCATACAACATGCACAACTGAATATAACACTTGTTAACACCTTATTTCTTAAGAGTTTAAACAATCTGCAGCCTGATCTAAAATTAATCTTATCGGTTATGAATTTTTTTTTTTTTTTTTTTCAGTAAGTAAAATTTCAGATTTGTTTTGAAATGCGATAATAGTTTGAGCAACTTAATAAAACTTGGTTAAACTTAGTATTGTACATTGGATGTTTTTCTTTTCCTTTAGAAAAGGCAAAAAAGGCATTACCATTTTTCTTTCCCGCTTCTATTGATTAACTAATTTTCGTAATTGATTCTTTCGCTTCCTTGACTAAAATTAGAAGAAATAAACTAATTTGCTTTTTATCTGAATTATTTTTCTTTAACTAATTTAATCCTTATTTGTATTGATTTTTTGTTTTTGTTTTCTTATCAATGTCAAAGGTTAAAACATTTTTCTTTGTTTTTTTTTGTTTTTTTTTTTCTTTTTTCTTTTTTTCTCCTCCTTTAGGTTGATTGTGCTGTAAATGAACAAACAGAGAGTGACCAATCTTCTAAATCACAAATAGCTTGTAAGTATATATATATATATATATATTTTTTTTTTTTAACATGAAATGTTTGAAATTGTGAACTCAGTCTCTAGTATCATTGTGTGCATCTGGTTTTTGTTTTTTTTCCTGATAAATGTCTTGATCCATTCTCCTACATTTAGTAATTTCTTTGATTATTAATTTTCAACTAACCTTAATTATACAATTAACTCATAATAAATATCAATATAAATTGAGTTGAAAAATTGTTTACTCAATATTAAGTGCTCGTAGGGCTCATGGTGGACCAAAATTATTAGCATTCTTATATAAGAAGTTTAGATGCTGATGTCTTTGCCATGTGGTGACAGTTTTTATGTTTGAACAGTCTTCAGGCCATGAAGATTACATTTAAGCATGTTCCACTTATATTACACACACACACACACACACTCTCTATCCCAGGTATTAAGCACTTTTGACTTATAAAATCAGTCAGTTAAGTGCCATATGGGATACACACTTGAGTGATCATGTCTCAAAAAAGACATGACGGACTGGGCAGAAGATCTCCTGCAGTAGGTTGCTATTACTTTCTGTGGCCGACTGGTTACCAACCAAGGCTATAGAACCCAATCTGTCCTGTTATTTAACCCACAGCTAGAGGGAGAAGCAACAGATTAATACCTTTCCCAAGGGTATTTGTAAGTGAATGCATTGAATTCAACCAGAATTCAAACTCAGCTGTCCGATTTCTCATTTTAAGGTAATATCCACTGCACCACAACACACATCCATATAATATACCCTACCATAAGGCTATATTTTATCGCATACACATTAGAGAACAATACTCCTCTTCCTCCTGCACTCCCACCGCGACTGTTAAAGTGGTAATGTCCCTTTGTGGTCTTATTTGAACACTTCCATATTTGTAGGCTATGGTATTGTAAGAACATTTCACCTTGGCAGAAGATCTACTGGCAGGGAACAAAAGCTGCAGATAACATTAAAATATTCAATGACTTGAGTAAAATTTGAATAGATAACAGGCTTGAAAATTTTTATGGTTAACAATTTTGCTGTCTTATTTGTTAAATGGGTCACCTCTGCATAAGGTTTTCTCCATTTTATTCCCCACTTAAAAGAAAAAATAGCTTTTTCTTTTTTATAACTTTTTTCTGAAATTTAGACCACGTAATTTTTACAAAAGTATTTTTGCATTTTGTTTTACTTTTTAATTAAATATCCGTTTAAATCCCAACTAATCTTGTAATTCTTTCACTGTAAAGTGATGTTATTCTTCATAATATTAAGAGCGTGACTGATTTTTAGCATCTCTTAGAATTCAAGTGTCAAAGTATCTACATCTTACTAGTATAGTAACTGAATTATTTTAGATAATTTGGAAAAGCATTTTAAAACCAACTTTTTTTTTAACTCGTTATTTTTTATATCACTCATTTAAAGTTTTCTCATTAAATTTGTGTTCAAGTCTGATTTGTTCTGTTTTTTATTTTTTATTTTTTTTTTTCTTTCTTTTTTTTTTTTTAAATAACTGGAATCAACAGATTTTCTGGGATTGGTTAAATAGGAATGGTTCATAAAATTCATCAAAATAGATTTTCTTTTCAGTACAATTATAAACTTTTTTTTCTTACCATTTGAGAGACTCTTCTAGTTCAGTCTTCATGCCAATGAAATGTCAAAAGATATGATTTGTAAATATCTGTTTTATGTGAATGGGATATTGAGGTAAGAATGTACAGAAAACTTAGCAGTTTATCTTATCAATTTGTAAAATGTAGACTTGAAACTGTTTCTGCAATTATAAATCTATTTTGACAACAGTTTCAGTATATTTACCCTACTCCCCCACTGGAGCGAAATGTGACACAAGGTCTTTTTGTAATGTAGGGGAGCCCCACCACATACAGGCAGGCAAAGGAACAAAAATTCCCCAGTCCCTTCAACCACCAGTTGAGCTAACCTCCCAGTGACGAGCACCTGATCCAACCCTCTGCTGCAGTGGGGTGTTGCAGCCACGGGACACTATTCTCTGGGACTGTGCATCTGCACAGTATAATTTTTCTAAGATGCACCTCTGCCCTCACAGATGAAGCTACAACTGAGCCGCACTCTGTCTTCAAGAACAAAGATGCAACTGAGAGATGAATTTTTCCCTACCCGACACAAAAATGTGCCAGATGATAGTAGTTTGAGTGTTGGTATTTTAGTCTTAAGTCTGCATATAGATTGATACTTGCTTGAACATTTTTCATTCTCTACTGTTCTGTACTTTGAAACTGCTAAATTTCACATTAATTTACTCGTGTTACTAACCTTCAACTTTGACATGCATTTTCATTCATTTTTCTTGATATCAAGATTCTTTGAACAGTTTCTGCTAAGATTTAAACAAAACCTATTTGCAAATAATTTTGCTAATGGCACATTTACTTTCAAAGATAATAGAATTATCAAATTCAGCATGTACACTTTTCTTTAAAATCTGTTTAAATTCTTTAGCTAACTCTCAGAAATACTTTTGTGTGTTGTTGGGAGGATGCTTAAATACATAGAGGAATATAACCAGTATTATACCTGTTCCCTGTCAACATATTTCTAGAATTTTTTTTATAACTCCTTGACATATTTCTTTGGATATTGTTGCAATTATAGCTGATATTATCTCTTATAGATTTCCCACATTACATTAGATTGGAATATATGCACCTTCTCTTACTCCCCCCCCCCCATCATTGTTAAACATCCGTTTTCATGCTAGCAAACGTTGGACAGGATTTTCTTGATGACTCTTTCCCAGGCCGCCTAATTTTGTGTAATGCCTGGCTGTAATCTGAACTTCCTTAACTTGACCTTGATAAGCTGGGTGCATGTTTTACATGGTCTACCTATCATACATAATTGAACCATCATGAAATATTGCAACGAGTTTTAAAGCTGCCTGCCCTCACTAACACTAATCAGTTCAGGAGACTGGAAACTCAGTGCTTTCATTGAGAAACCATCTCTAAGATTATTACAAACCAAGGTTAAAGGGTTCAGTCTACCCCTTTTCTACACAGAGTAGGTGTAGAGGTTTTTATTTCAGAGATTTCCTTCTCTTAGGCAAGTTTCTCTCCAAGGCTAAATACTCTTACCCAGCGTAAGCAGTTTAACATCATACTTAAGACATCTCTTAAATTATTTGTCCATAGCTGGGATCCTGACAGGAGCTACCACTGTGTGTCAGGGTAGACCTGGAAGCAATAGCAGTTAAGAGGTGGTTCCATACTCCTCAAAACCACCAATCTCCTGATTGATTGTCATACCCAGGATCAGCATCGAAAAACCATTTGGTATAAAATCCTGAGAATATGCAGCCTGTGTCAGTGATCTTTTTGTCCATAGGAAGGTGGGTACAGACAAGAACAATAACATTGGTGGGTAGAGCACAATCCATCAACTGGAAGCATTTGCAATGATAGTTTCCCTCCTACTTTTTATTATCATGTGTAGTCACCTGCTGCAGGACTGTGCACCAGATATTCATTTGGGGAGTCTCTCGGTTGTGCTCATTAATTATGGGGGAGGATCTTCAGTATTACCCCCAGAAGACAAGTTGTTCACATGTTCAGTTACATTCCTATTGAATGCCATTAAAGTTAATTTGGTGTTCCAGATTGTTCATTTCTCCCAAAAATATTCTAGTTATGAATCTGTGTAGTTTTGTCTGCACTCAATGATATATAATTGTATTCTACCCCCACCCTCAAATCATTATTTCTGATTCTTCCCATGGTTACTTCTGCTAGACCTGTGGTAGACCAACTGATTCAGTCACCTGATTGATTTCCTGCCATGAAATTTCAGCAGTATTTCTATACCATCCAATTTCTCTCAGACAACAGAATCACTTTTTACCATCTTCTTTAAACTTGGTAAATTGTCCACGTTGAAAGTGGTCAACAGTTGAACTGTTCAGTATCTGTAATAAAAAGAAAATAGAAAAAATGTAAATTTTCCTACTGAGCCTTTTTTGAATGCGAGCTTAAAACAAAAACAACTTTAAAATTGCATTTGAATGTTGTATTTTCACAATTTGTCATAAATTTATCCATTTTGGCTGCATTGACAATTGCACATAATCATGTTTTAATGTTAATATCATTTTATTAGTTTTTCTTTCTGTTTACAAAATGTCAAAACTAAATTGACCCCTTGATTGTTTACAGGACAAAATTTTATGAAGCATGTGATAATTAAAAAAATTAAACAAAAGGATTAAACAAAAAAAGGTTTTTGCCTTTCTATAAAAACTAATAAAGAGAATTTGATGGTTCCTGTAATCTTAACTGTAACTGAAAATTCACTTATTTAGCATCTTTATTTGGAAATGTAGAAAAAAGTTTTTGTTTTATACAAATAATTTTGTTAAATGTTTATTGGTTTGACATTTTGTTTCCTTTCATGTTCTTTTCTAAAAGTAAAAAAACTGACTGTACCTGTTTAACCCAAACTAAAATTTTATGCATCATTTCATGTTTGCCAATTTTTTCATTGCTAACAATGTGTGTGTGTGTTTGTGTATTCTTTATGCAACTTAAGTAAATGCATTAATGCTTGAAACATTAAATGAGTTCCTTTCTTGAAATGTTTTTCATTTCCAAGGATTTATTTGTCTGATGTAAAAATAATTCTTTTAATCTGGAAGCCGCATTAACAGATTCAACAGCTGGTGATTACAAGTCTTTGCTACTCAGATATTTCTTGTCTCAATACAGAACAGGAACGTTTTCACATGGAAGATCATGTAGAGCTTGTTTATTCTTAAATCCACTTAATATTTCAAATCTGTAACACTTATACAGAACGTCTAACTTGTAAAATCTTTTTACTTTGGCAAATGTATTTGCACTTTTTAGCACAATATTGTGGCAAGAGTGAAAATATTTGACTGGCTGATAACTGCCTACTAGATGCAGTTGGAGGGTGGGTGAACAAATCCTGAGGCCACCATAGGTGTAACCACCTATCATCCACAGTCAGGATCATACTCCACAACTCCTCCATTCCAGTCATGAATTTTCATAATCTTTTCCACGGCTGTATAATTTATGCTTTGCTAGTGCTATATTTAGTTTTGAATTCTGGGTTTTCCTTCTAGATATGTTGTCAATCATGTCTAGAATCCTGTCAGTCCTGCTATTTAACCCATAACCAGTGCAAGAAAAGCTAAAATCAAATTCACTTGGCACGCTAATCTCTCTTGCCAAATCACCATTATGCTATCATTGAAATATACTTTGGAGCCTAATTAAGAAAGAAAAGTTTTGTGACTATTTCTTAAACATTGTGAAAGGCCATCAAGAAAAGAATTTTGAAATATTCCATGTGAATGTTTTTGCTTTAGAAATTTGTAAAAAGAAATTAAATCCTAAATTAATGTAATTTTTTTAAAAAATCTTCATGACATTTCTGGTGATAGAAATTGTAGTGATTTTTGTCTCATTTGTGTTTCTATAGCCTTTACATAAGCTTAATGAAGGTGAATTTGAAATTTTTCTGGAATAACAATTTTATGCATTAAATTGGTTACTGGGGATTGAGGGACTTGAGTATAATTTGAATAGTTAACAGGCTTGATAATTTATAGTTAACAATTTTTGTTTACAAACAACAGTTTGACTTTTTTCTCTTTAACTTTTCACAAAAATGCTTTTGGCCCACACCACTTATCAAAAACATTTTTTTTTCTTTTTAAAGCCCTTGTTGGTTGGGTCAAGAACTTTTTAGCACCCCTTGTCCGTTCAGCTACTAGATTCTTTTTTTTGTCTGACTGGCTGGCTTTTTTGTGCTAACCTGTTTAAACCTCTCTATTTAATAGCATAATACTAACTTTAATAACGGTCATAAACCAAATTATTTATAATGCAGTCAACTAACATAGTTTTTCTTGCTCATTTGACTTTTCCAGTTGTCATTGTTTGGTTTCTGAGAAAGAGCTCAAAGGTTCAATATTAAAATGATACCAACAAATAGTACCACTGATTATCGGCATATTTTTTTCTTTTCTCTCTCTCTCTCTCAGCTGTGTTTACCCCCCCACCCCAGCTTTATTTGCTCAAGTTGATCACTCTGTCACAACAAAATGAGGAACTCCCGTTCTGTAAGCTGGTTTAACATCATATGAAAGACTTACTTTGTTTGTTCTTCATTGGTATGAGAGCAGAAATTCATCACTTGAATCTTCGTTCAACTTTCTACATCATGTTATTGTGCGTATATCTTTACATATGGTATTTACAAAATATAATCATCATTGTAAGCTTATTAAAACCAAACCTAAATTGAGTATTGCGATTTATGAGTGCAATGCTTAAACAAGCCTTATTTTTTGAATTCAAATTTCTTTTCAACAATTGAAGTGATTTATTTGATATGAAGAAAAATTGGCTAGTTTTTTTTTGTTTGTTTGTTTTTTTTTTCTTAAATAATCTAAATCTTTTTCTTCAGACTTCAATGCAAATGAATTTCCATCAGTTTGAGATTTTTCCAGCTTATTTCTTCTATTTAGACATTTAATGTTTTAACTTTTTGAAGTTATAAAATTAAAACTTACTCAGGGTTGAAATCTAAACAAAAATTTCTATCACAAGCTAAATGAATTATTCATATAACACTATTAACATTTTTATAAGTGTGTGTGTGTGTGTGTGTGTGTGTGCATATGTAGTTGCTGAATGTTTTCCATATTCAATACAATTCTTTAAGCATAATGTTCATGTTATTTTTTTTGGAATTGTAAATTTTTAAACATTTTTATTACTATTTTGAGGAAATCCTTTTTTATTTATTTAAATAACTAAAGCTAAGTTAATTTTTTTATTGAAATCTGGATCTCTCTCTCTCTCTCTCTCTCCCCCCCCCCCCAATTTTTGGTGAAAACTTGTTCCTAATCATTCATTTCAGCATAAAGTATTTTTATAGAGTCAATCTTAATTTCATCTTGGAAGAAATGCATTTCTAATAATATATTAAAAACAAACAAAACATTAAATTTCTCTTTGGGTTACAAATTCTTTCTCTTTACAATTTCCAAGCTTCAATTAACATTGGCCAAAAGACATTAAAACTTATTTAATAATGAAGTGATTATGAACTAGAATCTGTTCTTTTGATTATCTAAGTTGTATGCATTTGTTTGCTGAGGTGTGACTACTACTACTACTACTACTACTACTACTATGACAATTATTATTTTTGGCAGCTGTTTCAGCAGCAATTCTCCTCCTCCTCTTGTGATCACATTAAAAAAAAAAAGTAATTGAAGACTTTAGCCCGAGATCCTTTCTCTGTTATTAAGATATCACTGTTGGGCCCAGACTGTTGGTGATGGTGCTTCAGAACACACTTACTGCAGAGGGTAAAAGTCCCCCAAGGGGATCACCTGTTCGCCATAGGTGGCAATCTGTGATGTAGGAGGATGGGATTTTGGTGTGCTCACAATTACCATATCAAACACTAAACTGACTTAGTAAGTGGTGATTGTAGGGTCAATCAGACTGGGGAAAAAAGTAATCTGACATGACTATTTAAACCTCCGAAAAATGCCCATACTTGGGTAGACAATCTGGAATATAACAGACACTTGGAGCCTAAAATTAGAAATAATGTTGCTGGTAGAAGTCAAAGGAAAATCCTTATACTGAAACTCTACTAAGGATGACCACATTTCATGATATAAAAGTAAGAATCTAGCCACACCGATTTTTAAAAATGTACCTTCTGCCCAAATAATATTTCCGAAAATAGAGCTTTGACTTTGAACCAAACAACTTGCGTTTTGAAATCCTCTCGAACTATACAACTTGTGATATTTTGAAAACAATCTTAAAAAAAAACATCACAACCACTTGGAATGTTTTGAAACATTCCTGAAAAAAAATCCATCCAGTTTCAGCATTAAATGACCCACAAGGGTTTTGATATGCTGGTAAAACAAATATTCAATCAATTACTGATGGCTGGGGGGTAACTTTTGTTTTATTCATAATTTTTAAAAAATGCATTGTTTGTGTATGAAATTGGATTTTCACTATTTGTTCATTTAAACAAATGGATCTAAGGTGCTAAGTTTTGTGCCAGATTTCTTCCTTTCTCCTTTGATACGTACTGCAATATTTCTCTCATTTAATAAAATGTGGCTATTTACTTTTTTTTTAACCTTTCTTGGTCTTTAAGATTTGCAAGTCAGGTTTACTAAAAATGTCGGTCAAATTCAAGGGAAGTCTTTTTATCTTTGTCAAGTCTATCAATTTGGTTGTGGTCAATGGGGTAGCAAATTATTTTTGTGTCCATTTCATATTGGATAGAATGAAAATTTCTGATTTGGATGAGCATTGATTTTTAGAAAGAAACTGATCTCTAGTTTAACCACCTATTTCATTTGAATGAGAGAAAATGGAAAGTGTACATAAGATCCAGATTTCCATAAATGTTTTAAAATAATCCAGGAAATTCACACCAAGGAAACCTTGAATTCCTTTAAACATGGTTAAAATAAAATGTTCTCGTGATCTTTCATAATGCAAAAACTTGAATGTTTCTTTCTAATCACCAACTGGATAAAAATGTTCTAACTACAAATCCTATTTACATTACAAAACTTTCTGTGAATTACTGATAAATGTCTTGCTCATATTCCCCAGCCTGAAAAGCATTTGAATTCATTGTTTTAAAGAAAAATAGCTTTGTTGTTTTGTCTGTATGAAAACTGTTTCTTAGTTTAGACTGAATCGGTTCATGTGATGAGAAAATGAAACTGCTGGTGATACATCGGTATGTGAACTCCACCATTCACAAGCTGAGACATCCTTGTATACATATCCAGAAATTTAAGTTTCTGAAAAGGCAGAGATTTTCCTTACAATTTGATGATATTGAAAATGAGTAAGACATTTCTGTGGCATATTCCATTACAATATTTTCTTCTTCCTCCCTTTAGTGCCTTTCTTGGGAGATAAAGATGAACCATGTTGGCAAGAAGGTGAGCGCATTAGTGATAATGACTTTTTTTATATTTCTTTTGTTTTTTTTTCCAATCTTTTCATTCTTTTTGTTTTGGTCAGAAACATTTGACAAAATTATTACATGATTTTTTTTCATACATCACCTACTTCAGTAATGATGATACACGTGTCACTTTGTATTCTATCCAGGGCTTCAGTCATTGGCTGTTATTAAGAATGTACTTCCTCTACAGAATATATCAACCCAAGATTGTGAGCCTCGTTTCTTCAAAATTATTTTGTTTACTTCACAAATCTGAAAGAGACTTGGCCAACTCTTCACACAATCTGAAATGGTGTTCTACAATATCCTGGTGCCTGAAAAGACGTTGATACACTCCCACCCACTTCTTGACACTGTTTTACAGAGGTCAAATAATTGTTCCTAAACTATTTCCCTCATGTGAACCACGTTCTCTTTTACCCTAGAAACTTCCCAATCATGAACCTACCGGTGTAAATTTTATGCTGAACCTCTACAAGTCAAAACTTGCAACTCACTTTCTTCTCACCTGCTGACATTGGGTGCATTATCACCATTCTTCCAATATGACAGCTATAATCTTTCTCTGGCTGTTGAAGACACAAATTTCCTGACAGTCTTCTGAAACTTGGGGCTGATCTATTGTGTATGGTGTCAGAATGATACAATGGGTTAATTATGAATATTGGACCTGTCATCTAATGAAAAATCTACATTTTCATTTTTGACATAATTTACACTGTTTTGCTTCTCTTTCTCTGGCCAAGAGCAAGTACTTCACAATCTTTTTACCTTGTTGTCGGTTTGTGCTCTAGGCCATCTTTTTATGCAAAAATAAATATAGTACTCAACTGAAATGTCGAGTTTTTCAACACTTAATGTCCTTTGTAATCTCTCCACCTGTATCAGCATTACTCTTTATTCCTCCCTCTATTTTACAATTCACATGCAAAATTTAAAAGGAACCCCTGCCCCATTCAACAACATTGAAAGACTAATGAATGATAATTCTATATCTGCTAAATAACATTTTTTTCCCTGATCACCAAAAAAATTTTCTCCTTACGGAATATGCTGTTTCTATTAAATTCTAGAATCTATTTATCAATTGCTGCCTTCAGCCAGTCTGATTGTGAACCGTACTTAGATTTTCTAAAAGAAGCTTATATTAGTGAAACTCCTTGACAATTTCATCATATACATTGCAGCACAAATTATGAACCACTTTTAATTTTTTTAAAAACTAGTGAAGAAATCACAAAAACCTTTGCACTATTCATGTCCAGCAGGTTTTACACACATGTCAATTCTGGATTTACATGTCACTCTGACTATGTGGTCAAATAGTCTTATAAATGTTACTGGATTTTCCAAGTTTCACATCATTGGTCAGGTTATTGAAAATCCAAGAAAAATGTGTAGTAAAAAAATTACAGTATGTGCAAAATTGTGAAGACCATTTTAATGTGAAATGTTCCCAATTCTAAAATGAATTTTCAGTCAGCCATCCATTGATTTTTGGAAGTTTTATTTTGAAGTTTGTCTTTGTTAATAAATCTGCCAATATACACCTTTTGTCTTCAGAAAGCCCCACAAGTTTTCAACCAGTGTAAGGTCAGTGAACAAGGTGGCCACCTCATGAAATATGCCTTTTAAAATTCATTTTTTATTCATATATTCATTAGTTTTCTTTACTGGATGTGATGGAGCATTGTCTTGTACAAAGTGTCGTCTTCTTTCTGAAAGTTTTCATTCTTATACCATGACACCTCATGTTGCTTTCACAACAAAAAAAAATTAAAATTAATGTATGCCTGTGCTATCATCTTACATGATCTAAAACTGACCGTCTATAATCTCACCCATTTCCACTTTGTCAAAATCTCAACTTGAGGACAATTTCTACCAATAACTCCACCCAGCCTTTGCTGCTCCAGTCATCCAAAGTAATACAGCATTCACTGGTTAAAAAAAAAAATTACTCTTCATGTGTTTTGTTGCCAGTTTCATAAATATCTTCTTTATGCATGTCTTTTTTGTTTTTTGTTTTTGATTTTTTGTTAAAGGAGCTTTAATGTTTGATCTATAATTTGCCTCTTGGTTTAGCATATAGAATTTTGTGCATTTTTTTTTTTTTCTTGCTCCCATAATACCTAGAATTTGCAGGATTTTTTTTAAAAAATTACTCTTTCTACTGGCACCAGAGTCATCAAAGATTTTCAAACTTTTCAGTTATTTTGCAGAATCTGAAGCTCTTACCCATTTTTTTTTTTTTTTTTTTGAGCGAGTGACTTGTACTTTACAATTTTTAAACTTGAAATCAGACCATTGAGAACATTCCATGCAAAAGAATTGTTTACTGATCTGCACAGGTGGATGAGTAAATAAATGCTTACACTCTTAATAAGTATTTTTCTTACATACACGTAGATAAAATATTCATTACTTTTAAAGTAAAATGTTTCCCCCTCATTTGGAAGCCACACATCAAAGCAGCTAACATAATCAAGTTGATGCAAATGACTAATACATTTTGCAGATATTTTCTGCATCATGTAATAATGAATCTTCTCAAGTCTGACAATTTTGTTGACTACTTTTGACATGTTCAGTCAAAGGAAATTCTTTATAAGCTGCTTTTTTATCTTTACATAATTTTACCTTTCTAAAAAAAAAAAAAAAAAAAAAAAAAATGGTTTGCCCAAAATGTTGCTCATCTTTAATGTTAGAATCAATAAAAAAGAAATGCACCAATTTTGACACCCCCACTTCAAAATGCATGCTAATGACAAGTATTAGAATGCCATCAACATCTATCTTCTATGCTTTTAATAAAATTTCAAAGTAAGTTATCTTAATATCAGATGACAGAATGTAAATTGACCAGCATTATTTTTTTAATAACCTAATTGATATCAGATTACATCAATTGGAACAATTTTATTCTCACTAACTTTTCAGCAACCGACCAGTCACAAGAGCGTATTGAAAATGTCCCCAATTAATTAGAAATTCTCTCAAGACTGGTGCTTACTGACCATACCACACAAAGTATAAATATATGATTGAAACAAAACAAAACAAAAAAATGGTTTCTTACCACTGATTACAGTATTATTAGATAAATTCTGCAGACAATAAGGCAATAGTATCCCCCCCCTATCCAGTTATTGATTCCTGAGTTTCTCCATTTCCCATCAACCTTAATTCCAATGACAGCAAAAGCTTATCAGGTTTCAGGTGTGAACATAATTAGTTTAGCATAGATTATCTATGATACCTCCACTTTTTTTGCCAAAAACAGAAATTATTAAAAAAGGACCCAAGCTTAATAATAATAAAATAAAAAAAAATATCAAAATGTTAATTCTTAATCGAAAAGACATTTTAATATTTTTTTAATCTTTTTGTACATGGTATGAGACCATAGCTGACTATGGGAATTTTAGCACCTTTTGTTTCAAGTTCAAAACACATTTATTTGAAAATTCTTGCAAAAATCAAATAATTGTCAGATTTTAATGAAATTTTCGAGACTTATTTACAAAAGAATGAACTTATTTATGAAATTATTTTAACAAAAACTTGGTAAGTTTTTTTTTTTGTATCCCAACTTTATTTCCTGAAATTTCTAGAAATTGTCTGTTTGTTTTGTTAATTAAACACAGGACTCTTAGGAGAATGTAAATCCTCTTTCTTTTCTTTTAAAAAAAAAAAAGTTGTCACTTTCCTGAAAATCCAAATAGTAAAATAAAAAATGCAACAAAACTATTTATTTAATTAGATAAACTTTTAATTGCTTTTATAAATAATATTTTGGACATTATTGTCTGGAAAATGAATATTGAATTTTTACAAGTATTTTTTTTTAATTCTTCTAATAATTTATAATTTCAAAAATAGTAAAAATTCAAAACTTTTAGCTGCATTAGGTTATCAAGCTATATTTACTAAGTGAAAATTGAAAAGCTTAATACAAATCATCCTGCTCTTGGATTTAAAAAAAAAATTTTTTTCATGTGTAAAACATAGCAATTTTGAAAGTATATGAATAAATGGCCTTCTTATAAAAAAAAAAATAAATAAGATCGATGACTAATAAATTTAAAAGTCAGCGTTACTAAAATTAGAATATGGCAAATATTTCCATTTATATGATTTAGTAAGCACTTTAAAAAAAATATATAAAAAAGCGTTCAGCCGTCATTTTCTTAAATTTGTTTTAACAGATAGTCTCCGTAGACAGCAATAAACATGTAGCTTTTAACTTTTCAGTGCTTGACAAGCACCTGTCGGGTTTTGAAAGATAAATCAGTACTGTTTTTTTCTTTTTTAACTTTAATTAAATAATACTCGTTTCAAATCAGATTAATTATATTTTAAATCAGCTAATATTACTCAAATAGTTTCAGAAAGTATATTTTATTTTTGGAAGAATTTTTAATAAAGAATATTTTTATTTTACATTGCGATGAGAGAGTTGCTAAAAAGGGGCGCTAATCGGCTATTTAAAAAAAAATGGATTCCAGTCAATATAATTCGATTGGAAAATACACTTTTTTACTTAATGGAAATAGTAAATTTATTCATTTTAACTTTCAGTTAAAGCTGAAACGAAGGCTTAAACAAAACGATTTTTCGTTTATCATGATTCATTTTAAAGCTTTAGCCATCGTGAAAAAGTGGAGCTAACTCGTAACTTAGAACGAAATTTTTTTTCCTAAAGAAAGAGTAAAGAGGGACGAAATAGTTACGCAAATTTATTTATTTACTTTTGTTTCCTCTGTTAATTTTTTCAGAAATCATTGATGTTGGTATTGAAAAAAAATTGGATAAAAATCTTTTTTTGCCAATTTTACACACACAAGAAAATAAACCCCAAAGGAAGCATTTAACTATTTTTTTATTCGTATGTGTTCCTAAGAGAACTAAAGAAGAAAAAATTTCTTCTTAAAGAAGAGTAAATAAACTTGGTGTTTTTTTTTTCGTTCAACATTTAAGTTTGATAATTCCATAATTAATGATTTTTCTATCCAATTATGAAATTAAAAACGTGTGTTGGTGAATGGCTGATGAAAAAAGGGTGTCTTCCTAATCCTTTTAAATTTATAAAACAAAACTTAGGCTAAAGTTGTAGCGTGTAATTTAAAGGATGGGGGGGAGGCACTTTTCGACTTTGGTTCAGCCCCCCCCCCCCCCCCCTGATATCAAGAAAAAGAAAAAATGGTACATAACTCTGTCGGTAACTTTACACCAAAAAATTTCAAATAATAAAATTTCGATGTGAATTGTGAATTTATCTGAAAACATTAAACCTGAAATGATTGGGCTTTTTCGCTTTTAAGATTATTAAATTCGAACATGTGCTAAAACTTTTTATTTAAACAATAAATGGGTTATTTTTCCACCTCTCCCTCGTGGCTAGTTTCAGGTCCAGTAGTAAGTGTGTGTGATTGCTCGATTCACACATGTTTTTCAATTGTTAAGACACGGATCAGCTTGTTTTTTTTCTTCATCCTTCTCTTTACCCTCAGTGTTTGACTTTTTACCATGAGTGGGGAGAATTGGAGGGAAACTTGTCGTCGACTTCCATTGTCAAACAATCTCCCTAGCAAGTGAGACGTAACGTCATTGGTGGGATCTACCTTGAGAATGTGGTCTCCCCAATCGTTCCGGTGTACACTGTTTTTTCTCTCTTTCCAACCTTAATGGTCAACCCTCATCAACCACCGGATGACGTAGGCGCATGAAAAGAACCCGGAACTAAAATGTAAACCTAACTCTCTCTCTCTCTCCGTCGCCTTCATTTCCACAACTGTGATGATCGCTGTGTAGTTACTACTCGAGTTGGCTGCCAGAAATGCCCACCCACTCCTTGCATGAAGAGTTATCTTACAAATATGTTTGGCTTAGTCACCAGCAGCAAGTTTTCCTGCCGACATGACTCAGGACAATTCTGTCACCACCACAGGAGATAACACAACACACTTGGGAGGCGGCGGCAACAACAACAACAACACGCACGCGATGAAAATGTCAAAGAAGGTTAGGTCAGAGGTCATTTGGATTTTTTACGACCATTTCACCTTTCAGACTTTGTCTGTATATGATCTGTATTTTTAAATTCAAGATTCAAAATGTAAAGTTCAATTAGTAATATACGGGGGGGGGGGGCTATCGTAACTTTAACTATGATGGAATTGAAATAATTTCAATTTTACAATGATCGTTTTTGTTTTTGTTTAACAACCATGAAGGCAGACCTTAGGCCCATGCTGTTTGTTGTGGGTGCACATTGCAGTTATTATTAAAAAAAAGTGATTTATGTACTTACACTCGATTTTCCCCCCTGAATTCAGCATCTTGCAAATTAAAATGATTTAATTTACAGGCGGGGATATTGGGATATTGAGGAATAATAAAAATGTATATTTGACTATAATTTTCATAACCTACGACTTTAAATACTATTTTTTTTTATTTTTATTTCCCCGATTATTATTATTATCCGTTTGGTCAGATTGGATTTACTGGACTTGGATCTGAAAGTAGGTGCGGCAAGCGGGAAAAGCCCAAACCACCCATACCGCTTTCATACCACCCCCTGGGTTACTAACATTGTAGACGTTATTTTTTTTTTTCCTCTGATATTGGCCTTAGTACTCTCAAGGATTTTTTTTTTCTGTCCCTTATCCAGTCTTTCTCGGCGGTGAGTTTTTTTTTTTTTTTTTTTCCTTTTGCATTTTGTACGTCTTGTAGTCTTCGCTTCGCACGCACCCCACAGGACCACTCCCACGCCACGTGCTCTCACGCGGACATGATTGAAGAAAGGATCTTGGATTTAAAGATACAACCACTGCAATTGTGGATGGATCCCGGGAACGGAGGGGGGGGGATAAGAGAAAAGATTAATGCATGGAAATTCTTCACTGCTTCACCTATTCGTTGTGATCACTGCTATCAGTACAAGTAGAAGAATAGCCGTGTAGTAGCAGCAGTAATAGTCAACGTCGGATGCAAATGTTTACGTTAATATATGTGAAAACGACTATAATAACCTTGCTTCACATGGATGACTGCATTCGACATTTTCCGACACAATGTGGTGGCAATAGAATCCATGTAATATTCTCAAACCAAAATGTTTCTTTAAAAAAAAAAGACACCCTATGACGGTACAAACCTCTTCTGGTAAAAATTCCTTTCGCCATTCCTTATGTGTACTTAATTTTTCTTTGTTTAGAAAAGACTCCATTATTGGATGACCTGTTTTACTTTTTTGAGTTTTGAGAGAGACATCATGTCTTCTTCATCGTTCGATTGTTCTTGACATGTGCTAAAAATGCCATATTTACCAAAACTTTTTTTTCTCTCTTTCTTTCTTATCAGATTAAAAAAAAATTCAAGTTTAAACAAACTATTAATTATCCAGAAAAAAAAGGACCGAAATTCAATGTTAAATTTCTTATCTTTTCGGACTAATAAAATAAGTCTTTGCATATTGAAGGAGGGGGAGTCACCCCTTTTTCTCTCTCTCTCTCTCCCTCTCACTTCCTCCTCTTCCTTCTCCCCATTCCCCTTATAATCACTGTTCTTTCATCCGGGTAGATAAATAGAAAGCTAGATAAATGTAGGTAGGTAAGTTCTAGGTGGCCTTTCCTTCGACTACGTTACTCTTTCTTCTTCCTCCTCCTTGCCTCCTCTTCCTCCCACTTCGTCGCTGCTGCAGTTGATGGTGATGATGATTGATCGTAGTGGTGGTGGCGGCCGCTGCTGCTACTGCTGCTCGTCTAACAACAATACGTCACCCAGTCAAAGTGTCGTCAGGAGCTGAAGAAGGATCCGTTTCTATGACTACTACTTAATATTCGTTCAATTTCAGTTTTCTCCTCCAACAACGACGACGATTCTAGCCTTCGTGGACAAGAGGAAAAAAAAAAAAAGATTTTTTTTTTTTTTGTGTGTGTGTATATATATATATATATATATATGTCAGAAGCTTGTCTCCATTAAGTCGAAACAGTTGGCTCTATGTGTTGGTTTGTGTCCATGTCCATTGCTTAAAAGAAAACTGAAATAGTCGATTATAATCTTTTTACTACAACTTAAGAGAAGGCTGTACTGTAGGATCAGTCAGTGTGACTTAGATCGTTACTGCTATTTATTATTATTACGACTACTACTACTACTACTATCTCCACCACTCTCGACGACGACTACTACTACTACTACTACTAGTAGTGATATTAGTACGAGTAATAATATTACTACGGTTGCGGCCACTTGTTGGTGATGGTGGTGATGAAAGTAGTAGTTTTATTTGTTCCAACAACTGCTAATATTATTTGTGTGTAATAGTGTGTGTGTAACAGTGTGTGTGTGTGTGTGTGTGTGGTATCATCATCGTTGGCACCCCACCCTCTAGTCGTCGTCATCATCAGGTCGGCTGGCTGACTATCTGGTAAGAAAATCGCAAACACATGCGACAAAAGCTGAAGGCCGGATGGAAGGGATGAAGAGTCGGAGGAAACGAATAATTCTCTCGCCGTCTTCTTTCTCCTAAAAAACGACTGCTGACGACATTGTTGATGCCTCCACAAACCTTACGTTTACAAGTGTCACTATCGGGTAACTATGCTGGACATCATCCACCTACTCACACTACTGACTACTGGCCCCAGATTATGGCATTTAAAATTATCACCTCTATCAGTAAGTCACTCTTTCTGTTTTCCTATCAATCTTTTAATATTATGTAAGGGAATTACACGACTGTTTTAGACCGAGTCTTTTAAAAGACAAAGACATTTCACTTGATCAAGAGAACGTGGTTAGCTCAGTTTTTTATTGGGTTGGCCAGAAAGTTCGTTCTGTTTTGTTGTTAAGTGTAACACTGTGTATGTAGACTAGTTTTTTAATTTCATTTTAAAAACAGACGGGTGATTATATAGTGACAGCTGTCATATTGGCTCACTTTTTTCTTTGTCGAAATTGTCCTTTTTATTTTTATTGATTCTAACATTAACGGTTAAAGAAAATCCCCCCACACACACACACTTATTCTTTTCTCTGTCTGTCTGTCTGTCTCTCTCTCTCTCTCCTTTATTTATTTATTTTGTTAGGAAAGTAAAATCAACTCTAACACCGAAAATAATTTGTACAGTTTATGGAGAAGGTTTTGTGAATGATCTAATGTGTCAAAAGTGGTTTTCAAAGTTTTGAGCAGAACATTCCTTCATGGTTGGATTGCATTGTTAGACTGATAAGTGACCAAATGAAGGCATTTTTAAGTGAGAATATATTTCATAGGATGTAGAAGTTAGTCAACATTCATAAAGTGTTGAAAGCAATGAAAATTGTTAGTACCACTTTTGGTTATGTTAGTTGATGCCACATAAGTAAGGGAGGGAATAAAAACATTGGGTTATATTTCTGTGCTTTTTTTTTTCTCCAGGGTTGGTTGTATGTGTTTGTTTGTCTTTTCTTTTCCCCCCACAAATTCTGATACATCATAAAAAGTGGATGCTTTACAACAATGTGAGATGCAAGAAATCATGAGACATATGAAATGAACCACCCTAACTGCATTAAAGAAGATTGATGCTGTTAAATGGGGTGGGGTTGAAAAGAACTTACAAGAAAACCAGACAATTCCAAATTAAAGGCTGCAAGTGATAAAAATTATTAGTTAACCAGAAGAGTGTAATTGTCTCAAAAGTTTTCATTTGCTATATTCAGCAGATAGTACACCTTTTGGTTTGCCATTTATTCTAGTCTTTATAGAATTCTCTTAATGAAACGGTTTCAGTTCCCTAGAAGACTGCAAGAGGCACCAAAAAATTGGTTTAAGATAAAATTTTGATTGGATCAAATTATGAAGTTATTCAAAAGATGGTAGAGAATGGTGGCACAAAAACACCAAATATGTTGTCTAATAAATTCAATTTTCAAAATAAAACTTTCTCTAACTTAAACTGAACAAATGTTTTGGCTAACTCAATGAGAAGGGCATTTATTCTATTGCAGAAATAGCACTGATAATGTCTAAGTTTAATACCTTTTTAGCCTCGGACTAGCTTGTTTGTACTTTTTTTGTCAGTAATATGAAAATAGTGATAAAACAATTTCACAAACTCTTAGGTAATCAGTTCTAAGAGTAACTGTTTATGTAAAGATATTTTGTAAGTTTAGTGGTTCACTAAAATACTACTCTCTCTCTCTCTCTCTGGAAAAGTTTATTTGAAGTTTGTAATTGATGCTCTTGTGTATTGTGTGGTTTGTAAAGAACCTATTTTTATAAACATTAATGTTCATGATATGATCAAGTTAAGTTTTCATTAGTGCTTTTTGTTGTTTTTTTTAATACAAGCATCTATGATTTGTGTTCTGTTTTACATTGATTTCCACCCACCGACCCCCCTCCTCCCCCCAAAAATATATTAGTCTATAAATAATTAGCATGTCTAAATGGGAATGTAAGCTTTGTTAGGAGATAAAAATAATTGCCCACAATGTTTGGAATTAGCTAAATCAATGAAATTTATCTGTTCTGTTACTATAAAGTTTTTGTCTTAACTTGATATTTTTATTACATTGAAATAGAAAATTGCTTACTTCTCAAATAAATCTATATTAGCTTTCTAATTGTCCACCATTCATTAAAGTCATAATAAAACAATAAGGTCCCCTTAAAAGACCTGACAAGTTAAACTTAATAAAGTCTGTCAACTAAATTTTTCTGGTTTATGTAAACCAGATATCTTAGAATTTTAGTTTGCTTGTGCATGCAAGGAATATAACAAATTTTCACTTAAATAGGGAATGAAACTTTTTATGGTCTTATATATGACACGCACACACATGCGTTGTGGTGCAGTGATTATCTGTTTGGAACAAGAAATTGAAGAGCCAAACTCAAATTTGTTGCATTCACTTATGCACAAATACCTTTTGGGAAAGATATTAATCCCTTACGTCTCCCTCTAACTATGGGTTAAATAGTAAGACAGATTAGGTTCTATAACTTTGGTTGGCAACCTACTGTGGGAATATCCTCTGCCCAAGCGTGCATCACATATGGCACTTACACACACACTTCATTAAAAACAACTGCCAAAGTTCTGCGGTTAAGTTTGCATATTTTGTAGACATTGTCCAAATGTTTTGTATGCCTCAGCAACACATTCGGACAATTTCAAAACTCAACTTCAATACCTTGTCAGACATTTTTAATGAAATTTATATAAAAGGGGATTGCTGCCCAAATACACAATTTTATATACAATATGATAGATGAACTGTAATTTTATATTTAAAAAAAAAGAGATGCTATCAATGCTTGGAAAATATGACCAGAAAATAATTCTATTTGAAAAATTTTGTGACAAGATTTTTTCTCAGTAGTATTTGTGACAAGTTTAAAAAAAAAAAACAAAGCTGATTTTTACCAATATTGCTTATCAAGTTGAGCATCAATACTCCATTCTCTCGCTCTCTCTCTTACTCACCCTAACTGTATTTTTTCTCTCTTTGTAGGTGATACTTCAAGTCAAAATTGTGACTGTGATAATAAATCCTCACCATCTTCGTCGCCATCCTCAGCATTACGACTTCAGAACTTAAAGGATCCCACTCACTCTCTTGCCAAGAAAAGGAGGACTCGGCTGAGGCCAAACAGAAACATAATTATAAGTTATTCATCAAAACGAAAGAAAACTAAATTTCAAAACATACGTACTTCCCCTAAAAAGACTATGAGGTCAACAATGAATTTGCTACCACCTGAGAAATCCACTTGCAATATATTTGCAATGGGTGAGAGTAGCGTTGACAGCGGAGTATCGAGTCTGAGAACGGAAACAGAAACAGAGATGGATAGCAACTCTCCAGGTCTGGAATCCATTGCATCCACGGTATCCGTTTCTCGTTCAATGACTCCACAGGACACTGGAAGTGTATGTTTACTCGAAGAAGACCCTGTCAATTCTGAATTGATTTTAATGCCTTTGGAAACCTCTGCAATATCAAACTGCCAATTGGTATTACCGTGTGATATTAGTACAGAGCTAAAGACTCCGACTGAAGAAAAAAGTGGCATTGACACGCGGTGTTCTACAAAAATGAAACCGTGTTTGTCAACCCCAGAAACCTGTCCAGAAACAAATTCCGAAATAAAGCAGACTATTCATTTGAGCCAAATGAGTGGATATACGTTATCTGACCAGTCATTTGGTTCCTATAGCAACAGTAACAAAGCTTCTTTAGGAAATCCTACAAGGTGGGAAATAAGTGCACTATTGAAGCTTCAAAATCCTTTGAATTCCATCAGGAATAAAATTGTACGAAGTAAGTACCATTGAGATGTCTTTGTTTGACAAAGGTTTAATTTGCTGCGTTTCTATGTATTCATGCATAAGTTTGCACAAATAAAAAAAGGCAAAAAACATTTAGGCATAACTGTGTATGTGTGATATATATATATATATACATATCATGTATATATATCTCAACACGTAAAGTGATTATAAATCCTGATTTTTTTCAACAGGTGTGTAAGCGTCTGTTTCATATCGTAAAAAATCAAATGGTTTAATTTGATTCAGAGTATTTTTTTTTTTTTTAAATGTTAGCTCAGAAGAAATTTACTACTAATGAGGTTAAAGGGATGAGAAATCTACATGTTAGCATTAAATTGTATTGATCGTAAAAAATGAAAATGTGACTGAAAATGTCACAAAAATGAAAATCAATCATATATACAGAAACACAAGTAAATAGATATTACCACACACCTAAGAAACTCATATACAAACAATATGCACAAAAGCTAACCTTTTTCTTTTTTTAAACCATTGGATTTTTTGCAATCTGACAAGACGGGCACTTACCTGCCTATCAATAAATCAGGATTTATAATCACTTTAATCATGTTAAGTTTTCTTTTCTGTATATTATTTTACTTTGGATAATATCCATTGATCTCTTAATTTTATATTAATTAGAACAAATTTTGGATTATCCTCTCTGTTTTATGGATTCTGACATTATTTCCCCTATATATATATATATATATATATATATATATATATATACATACATACATATAAAAGTAGTGTGTGAAAATCCTCTGTCAATTTAAACAGAATAAGCAGATAAATACCAATAACTTGAATAGGGAAAATATTTGAGTGTTTCCAGATCACAAAGAAATAATCTTGCATCAAATTTCTGCTATGTTAGCTGCTGCAGGCAGAATAGTTTTGAAGGTCATATAAGTTTATCAATTGGGTTGAAGGATGTTTTGGATGCCTAAAAGGAACAGCATGAGAGAGTAACACAAAATATTTCCTCCTTTAACATTGTTGCAAGCATAGGTCAATTTTGAGTCTGGGAACACTCAAACATGCCCCCCACTCCCTTATAAATTTGCTTCATTTCAGATATTGAAATTATCCTCTCCATTTGATGAATTTTGACATTATTTCCTAATAAAATCAAAGTGATCTAATGTTAACTCTTGTCAAATGGAGCCAACAAACCTGAATTGTTAGGGAAAAGTTCTCACTCTAACCCATTTGAAGTCTATTTTTGTATGTCTATTAAAATTACTTTCAAGCATACTTATGCGTTTGTTATACTGATACTTCCATGTGGTGCAATGGATATTGGCTTGGAACGAGAAATCCAAGAACCGAGTTCGAATTCTAGTCAAATTTGTTCCATTCACTTATGCACAAATACCCTTGAGAAATGTATGAATCCATTTCCTTTCTCTCCAGCTACAGGTCAAATAGCAGGACAGATTGGGTTCTACAGCCTTGGTTGGCAATCAGTCTACTGCAGAGAGAAATGGCAAGCTAGTACAGGAAAATCTTCTACCTAGATAGTCGTGTTTCAAAAGAGATGTCATTGCCCAAGCATGTATCTTCTGAACATACACATTAATAACATTTTCATCCTGTCTATTTCTAAGTTGGTATTTTCACATGTTTCTTCCTTGCATATATTATGTCAGTTTAATCTTTGCTTCAGGAAGTAGTTTTTCCAGTTCAGTTGTAAAATATCGATTTCTTCTTGCATTGCCATCTGATAAAAGAGCTTCAGTCTAAATGAACTCTACTTTGCACTCAAAAAAAAAAACAAAAAAAACTCCTACTATTAACATTTTACTTTTTTCTAAATACAGGGTGTCCTTAAAGTCTGGAAACAAGCAAAAGTGTATATTTTGAAGAAATGACATTTTAACAACATTTTATCGAATTGGAATATTAATAACATTTTTTATGCAGAGATTTGATGCGCACTTTGTAAGATTTTTGGGAACTCAATGCAATAAGGCTACATTGACTGTTTATGTGTTCAATCAAGTGTGTGCTGCATCTTTCATTTGAATACATCTTCTCCTTAAGCATGATCAAGATAAAGGAGTAAATTCTTTTTTCTTTCAACAAGACCACAGAACTAAAATATATATGGTTAATGAAATTTCTTATGTGCAAAGGGACACCCTGTGCAAGAGAGCCACTAAAGGCAAAACGATGTTTTTGTTTATTTGGTATTTGTTGTTCAAATTTCAATCTAGTAAATTTGTTGTCCCTATTAAAAGTTCATTTACTTGTCAATATATGTGTTTGTATTTGGAATCCAGTTTTTGCCTTGATAAAGTTTGTCAGTGGACAAAACATGTCAGCTAAAACTAAGAACAGTTTTCCTCTTGTCTCTTTCTTTTTGTCTATATATATATATATATATATATATATATATATAATCATTTGTAAGCAAGTTATTACAAGACCTAGGTTTTTCCATGTGTCTTCAGGTGGTTTGCAATAATTTTTTATTATTTTTTTTAAGAACACTCACATAACAGGAAATTTTCGAACACTCAATTTTTAAAATTAGAAGAAATTGTAACATTTTCATTCATGGTTGTATGAACCTTATAAACATTTCATGGTATGGTTACACTTTGTCATAATTTCTGTTCTTTCATTCAATAGTTCATTTTTGTTTGGGAATAACATATTCACTAATTTTTCTTCCTCGCACAGTCTACATATTCTGCCACCGTCGTAAGGCTTAGCTGTTTTCATTATACTCCACATTATGTCAGGGTCTTTTCCGTATTTTAATTTCAATTTCCACACATGGCTAGCCAATTTTGTATCATTTTTTTAAGTTTTCTATTTTAAATGTAGACTTGTGATTGAACCATCTGATCTTATCTTTGGTTGATCCCAAATATGTTTTGTTTTAACCATTTGTCATGTACTTTCGCTTTGTATATGACTTTTGTATTACAAAGTCCGTGAAGTGGGCATTTATTTTTGTTTCTGCAGTTGCATTTATTATTAGTGATTTTGTTTTGTACAATGCTATTTAAATTTTTGGCGTTTTTGTTTCTTTATGAAATTTTCTAAATTACTAGAATAGCTATAACTCAGTTTGATTGTATTCCTATTGAAAATTTTGTTTAGTTCTGAGCTTTTTGAAAGTGTTTATCGATCAGATCAGTTTAAAAAATATTTGTCCTATTTTGGTTTTTACTCCTAAGTTAAATGGTGGGTTGAACCAAATAATGTTTCGTTTTCTAACATTGTTTTTTATTTGTCTGGTTGGGGATTGTATTCTAAAATGTTCTCATGGCCAGATTTTCTTAGTGCATCTTCATAGTTTCTTTTTATCAAATATTGTTTTGTTTGACAAATATTTTGATAGTCTGTGTTCTATTCCTATACATACATATATATGTGTGTGTGTGTGTGTGTGTGTGTGTGTGTATATGTGTAATAATGTGTATAGACGATGGATAGCATTTTATAAGGCTGTTAAAGATTATGAGATAATGATAGAGAACTTGATATATTTCTACTTAAATTTGATTATGAAATCTCCCTGCCATCAAATATAAAATAACTGTTGCTAATCAGATTTAGTATTTGTTTACAATAATTATTTTTGTCTCGTACACAGGAAATAAGTTTACTCATACAACTACAAATTAGTTGTGGGGTGTGTTTTTTTTTTTTTTTTGTTTTTATCTTAGTGAAAACTCCAGGATTAACGCTAACTTTACCTTTTTGTGACAAGGGATCATAATGTTTATTGAAATTGAATAACTCTCAACCAAAATAAATCTTACACAAGTTGATTGTGATGTCTTTTAGTCTTTCTTTCCCACAGATAAATTGTGCTCATGTGTAGTCCTAAAATGTGTCATTCAATTGCATATTTTCTCAACTTCTGTTTACAACAAGGAAGCTTTAAATTTAAAAGGTTTATCAGAATGTAAGTCAAGAGAAAATTAGAATCCTCTGTTTGAGGAAAATTAGTTTAATAATTTGTGAGGGAATATTTTATAAATAAAACTATTTTATCAAGTAAAAATCTTTTTTACTAATTTAATTATTTAATCAAGTTCAGCAGCTTGGGCTGCACTAATGAATTGGTAAACAAATTAGTTTCCTTTATTGATGTCATTCAACAAAGATAAATAATTACAATTGAATATTTTAATGATTAAAGAATATAATTGTAGTTAAAATGCTGGCAAGAATTAACACTGGATTTTTTTTTTTTTTTTTTTTTGAGGCTAAGACCATTATGTTGTGAAAATGCCTATCATGATTTATTGACTCAAATTACAAGCTTTTATACATGTCTTTATAGATGATAATTACTAGATAATACTTCCAAGATATAAACAAAAAGTTTTTGATCCTTATAGGGAAACTTCATAAGTTGACGGTATTATTCCAAGGGAAACTTTTTCAGTTAACCACAAGCCTGACAGGCATTCTTTTTCAATTCTAAATTGATATTTGTTTGAATTTTTCTACTTCAAGCCTCTTTTCTGATTGTTAATTGTTTTTTTTGTTTTTTTTTCTTGGTATATACTATTGTAAATTCCTGTTGAGGTACTTGTGCAATTCCGTCTTTATTTTTTGCTAAGCTTTCACACAAAACTTGTCTCAAATATAAAAGGACAATTATGTAATACAAAGATACAAAGATACTTTTGCCTGAAACTAATAAAGACTGCTTTATAGAATTACTATTTATACAGAGTTGGAATTAAAATAACTGCTTATAAGCAAACTTCTTTCCCTCACCAAAATTTGTAAACTATTGAGTAGCAGTAAAAAAATTCATTCGGCTTTAAATAGCAAAACTCTTTTTTTATTTTCAGGATTGTGTTACCCACTGCACTCCATATCCAGTTGAAATATAGAATGCCTATAATTATAAGAAAATATATTTATAATAAATCTAGCCTACAAAATAATATTGAAAAAAAATCTTACCTAACTTCTCTTTGTGAATTCAGTAGTACTTTCTTTGATTTATTATTATTATTATTATTATTAGTAGTAGTAGTAGTAAGAGTTGCAAGCTCTTATCTGAGATTCCATTCCTGGCCTTTAGCTTAATATTCTGTAAACCAAATTCTCATAAGAGTTGAACTGAGGATCCACTTTGACATAAATTAGACAGACACAAGTTTTGTTTTCAACTGATTAACTGTCATTTCTTTGATGTTAAATTTTTCCTTTTTTTCACATCTTGACCATAGTAACAGCAGCTGTTAAAAGTTAATTTTGCTTAAGTCTTGCAAAAGAGAAAAAGTTGTTTTAAAATAAGATTGAGGTTTTTAATAAAATTTTAAATGCTTTAACATTAGTTTCTAAGTGTATTTAAAGTTGGAATAAAGATAGAAAAATTGATTATTTTCCTATCATTTCTATTTGATTACAAAAAGATCACATACTATTCAGCTAAACATTTCTCTAAAGAAATATTTAACAATTATTCAATATTATATTAATTATGTATTATTCTATACATCCGCTTGTAAAAAGAGGAAAAAATTTGCATCATAGCCACATTCTGACACTAGGCCAATGAAATGATTAGTTGACCTAAAAGTTGTCGTCATAACGGATTTAAATTTTTGATTTTTGGTTTTCATTAATTCACTTTAATGAATCTTGGATTTTTACATTAATTGAAAGTTAAAACTTTTTAACACATACCATTTTTTTTTTTTTTTTTTTTTTCTAATTTGCCATACTCATATCTTGTTTGTAGGAAATTAAAATACAGCTATTTGTTTTGTTTTTTATTTCCTCCTCCTCCGCCCTGTTTTTTTTTTTTACCTTGCCATTGATTTTGTTTGGATTTCCCCTCCCACCAAATAAACAATTTTGGCTTTCCTCTGTAAGTGTTGAAAGGATGCATAATTTTGAGAAACCCTCACCCACCAAAAAAGTTGTTTTCTCCCGTTTCTTTATTATTTCTGACGACTATAATTTTTCTCATTTTATTCATTCTACAGCCACCTTTTGTTTTTCCAAAAGAGAATCATTTAAAAATCTTACCTACTTCTCAACTCAAAAGCAAATGTTTAACACGAAAGTTATTCACTTTTTTAAACTTGCTTCTAATTGTCGGTTTTGCCAACAATTTTGATTGGTTTTCTTTTCTTTTTTTTTTTTCTATTTACAGATTTTTTTGATAATTGTACAGCAGAAGAATTGACCAATTTTTGTTCTTGCTCCAGTCGTCTTGATCGGTCAAGAAACATAGAGGTCAGTTGTTTTTTTGCTTGTAATGAATGAGATCTGACGTTTAACTTTGGGTTAAAGTCACAAAATTTATAACATACGATAAGTGTTTTAGTAATTATAGAAACATAGTAAGCTAGCTATAAAGAAATGTATTAGTCAAAAACATGGCATCAGTAAAAATGGTGCTTAAGTTTTTTTTTTAACTCTCTCCCCCACCCCCTCCTAAAAATAAATTAAATGTTGATAGTGTATACCAAAATATGGATTATAATGTTTTGTCTTCTTCATATTTCAAATTTGCTTGGAGTAAATAATTTTTTTCTTTATTCATCCATTCATGGCGGGTGGGGGTTGGGGGGGGTTAAACATTTTCCTACAGAACCATTTAACAATTATCTTTAAATTTTTAATTTGGTAATTCCTAATAGAAGTGTGAGGACTTTCCTCTATTTGGGAAGTAGGCCAGGATGACCTCTTTTCAGCACTCACCACACAATTTTCCAAATAATTTGCAGTTAAAAGCATTTTGAGATTTGCAGTTTATTTTAATTCTATTATAAATTTGTATACTTTGTATACATTCTTTCAGTTGTTTTTATTTGGTGTACATTGGGTCATTGATTTTCAACTGAAATCAAAACATTTCAAAAATCACAAAGTGAAAATAACCACTTTTAGAAATGGAACAAATTTGCATTTATTCTTTGCTATTATCTGTGGCAAACCTATAAAACTATTTGGATAGAGATCTAATGCAAGACTCAAATCATCTTGAGGGTAAAGTGCTTAGAAAAAGTAGAGGAAAACGAAAACTGGATTGAAATAACAATTTAGTGGTCACACCTACTCGTGAGTTGCAAACAATAAATAAGCTTGCTGAAGATTTTAAATGGCAAGAACATAAGTCCTGTTTGTAATCTGTCACAGGTAGAAACTGCAGTTGATGAGGTCGAAATTTCAAAATCTGGAAACTAGGATCTCTTTACAAATTCAACTCTTAATCCTTTAACTGCAAATCGCATGAATTTCTGTTCCTGCAACCTTATTGTTCAACTTAGACTGATGCAATTTTCTATTGTTGCCATCAATAAGTTTGTGTTATATTACACCTTGAAATCCATTCTTTTTGTTTCTTTCCAGAGTTCAGCTCCTACCTCAGTCAAAAAAGCCAGGTTATCTAACAATGTCATTCAAATCAGTAAAGGTGAGTATCAAATGGCTATTTTACATTTTGAAAAACTGCTTGGCCTGAATGACGGTTGTCTTTTCTCTGATCCTTAATGAAATAATATGATAGATCTGAGATAATCTTAAAGCAACACTCGGCCTGATGATTTTCATGTACAAGATGATGGGTTCGCTCATCAGTAAAGTGAAATATATAAATAATTTGTCTTATTAAGTGTGATATTTGTACCCACAATATTTAGAATCCTTCAATTCTAGGTTAAGTAATTCTGATTTACCTTATATTCATTTGCATTTCAATTAAGATGAAGTGTAAATTAAGCATGTCTCCAATTTCTTAAAATGGATTCAGCAGTGTCAAAAAAACCCTAAAAGCTTCTTATGCCTCTTTCAGATGAATTTGTTCAAGCTGTCTTAGCAGGTGATTATGAGAGGCTAAAATCTGCCCTCAGGGGGGACAGATCGCATTATGATCTGGAATCTCCAAACGTTGATGGCTACACTTTGATCATGCAATCAATATTGCGAGGTAAGGACTTTTCTAACATTTTATGTTCTAGTCAAGAAATGATCTTTAAGTTTTTGCTAATTTAAAGTGATTGTTTTTTGTTTTTTAAAAAGCTCTTAAAACAAATTTGAAAAACTTTCCTTGATGACTTCATTTTTATTTCAATGAAATAATGGCAATTTCTTTCAACATTTTCCTATTGCTCTGTTTTCTTGACACCAGGGTTTAGTGACATAACGTTACTCTTGGCACTTGCTGGTGCTCAACTTGACAAATCCCTGAGTAACGGAGAGACTGCCCTGATGCTGGCCTGTACAAGGGTATGTTAACTTTTGAATATTAACCGTTTTTGTTTCTGAAATTCTTTAAACATCCGTGACGATTTTTCTACAAAGATTGTAATCGTCCAATTAAAAGATTATAAAATCTTGAATTTTGAAGAATTAGTCTTTTTATATATCTTCTTTTATGTGCCACGCCCTTTCCGAGATGTTGGAGTGATACTGGATCTCTTGTTGCACCTTTACTACCTATCTTTGTCTTTGTGCTGTCATTTATTCCCTCAAACATGTCAAGTAGTTTACTCCCCCATATCTCCTTGCCCCTTTTGTATTTAATGTCCTGTGGGTATTAAATTCTCCAACTCTTCTTTGCTTGTGTGTCATAGATTTCATCTATCTTTGTTTCTTTGTAGTATCTATTCTCCCTTTAAAATGTCCGCATTAGTCACGTACCCTGTCCGTGTTACATGATGGTCTCTGCATTTATCAATAGCATGTCTCTGTTGCTTCAAATCTGTTTCTTATTTATGAAGAGATTGTCTCCAATTCACTGCTATATACTGAATTAAATATTTCTTTATAAATAAGTTGACCGATAAAGTGTTTGTTTTTCTGGCTACTTTATATAGGCTGATTTATTTAAAAAAAAAAAACTTACAAATTTTACAATATTCAATGCCATAACAGCCAACATATTTACTCTTTAAATGTTAACTATGTTTGCACTATCATTATTAACAGTGTAGATTTGTCCATTTTGCTATAGTATGTGTAAATTTGTAGCATTGAAAAACAAAACAATCCTACTGCAAAAAAGTCTATACTAGTGTGTGTGTGTGTGTGTGTATATATATTTCAATTTATTTGTATGTTATTTTTAATGGATACTTGAGTAGAAACTTTTGTTTTAATTAAACAGTATGTTTATTTATATCTAGCAGCCTGAATAATCGAAAAATCTTGTTAGGAAAATATGCATCCTCTGGCAGGTAAGTACTTTGTGGCTGAAGGGGATACAGGTTCTAATCCTGCGAGAGGGTGCTTATTTTCCTAACAAGATTTTTCGATTATTCAGGCTGGTAGATATAAACAAATATACATACTGTTTAATTATAAAAACCATAATTTCTGCTCATATAGGAGTATCTATTAAAAACAGTGTTTAAACAAATAATTAAAAAATGTCAAAGTTATCCATTTTGTGTGTGTATATATATATATATATATATATATATATATATATATATATATGAGCCACACCAATGTTTCGAAACAAGATGATTACAGATTGTTCTCTTTGAAGTAGACTTCTTACTCTTGTATGAACTTATGTTGCTTTTATCAAAACATTGCTATGGATGATAATGTATATCAGTACATTACCTACCATGCCAATGTATAATAACAATAATGTATGATTGTATATTGCTGGACCTAATAGTGAACTAAACCTCGTCTAAAAAAAAACAATTCTGAATTTTGTTTATTGAAACAAGTGACACAGCAAAATTGTTTCGATGTTACTGATGACATCTTGTTTGAATGTTGCTAAAATGGATATTTATAGAAGAGTTCATGTGCGAAATTGTACCATAAATTTAGAACATTGCTCAAGATTTTAATTGGGCTTAAACAGTAAAAATAGATTTTTTTTTTTTTTAAACACATGCAGATATATTTTCATTTTTGCCAAACTTATTTTTTACACATTTTGAATGTTTGTTGTTTTTTTTCTTTCTTCCAGTATTTTATTGTTACAATATCTGCTCCTTATTTTGTAGGGGGAAGTTGCAGCAGTAGAAGTACTTGTTAAATTGGGAGCAAACCTGGAAAAATACACAGCAAATAAAGAAACTGCTTTAATAAAAGTGAGTATTTAATTTTCTCCACTCAGATTTCATTTTTTACTATAATTTACTTCCATAACTCCTTATTATCCTCTCTCTTATCATGAAGACCGTGTGTGTGTATATATATATATATATATATATATATATATATATATATATATATCCCTCCTGTCATGCTCATAGAGAGAAAAACACAATAGCAAGGCAGCATTGGCTCAGTTCATTCTCTTTACTACTGGTTATTAAACTTTACTAACAGTTATGAAAGCTCTTGCAACGCGTTTGTTCTTTAAGAGTGCCTTATTTTATTGTTTTGCAATAATTATGTTATAGAGTAGTAAAGAATACACACATATACAGAGGGGAGGATAATCTATGAGGTAATAGCTAAATATTTTGACAGTAGGGTTACACTTGTAATCCATATTAATCTAAGTGAATTTAGTTCATTATCTGAAGTTGAATTTATATTATTCACAGTGAGATTTTTTTTTTTTTTCATGTTATCATTTGAAATATTTGGACTGTGATAGGACTTCACTTTACGTCTGTTTCCCTGACTTCTTTGTAAATTCCTGAAAATGGATGTAATTGATTTCTAAGTTCTAATTGTGTGTATTGTTCATTCTCTATTTGCCAGTCCATTCATAGTGGTAACCTTCAGATAGTGAAACTGCTGCTCGACCATGGTGCTAATATGGGGTTCCAGAACAGAGACAACTTCAATGTTTTGGATCTGGTCTGTGCGAATCCAAGTCTCCAGGGCATGCAAGCAATTTTGACCATGTATCATGATAAGTATGTTGCTATGCTATCTCTTTCTTCTTTTCTTTTCAACAATGTTTTCAGTATAATATTTTGTTTGGTACTTGTTTACATTTGTACACAGATCTTTCCTAAATCCCAGAAACCTTTTCTACAATTCATTGAATGGAGTGTGGGTCTGGTTCTGTTGTCACACTTGACACCTACACTCCTACAATTTTAAGTTATCTATAAAAATGCATATTGTTTAAAACAGATGCATTGTAATATTTGTAAAGAATTTATGCACGTCTTAAATTGAGAATTAAAAATACAGTTAAAGTTATGTTTTCAGAATCAGTTTGGATGTTGAAACTATTTTGAATTTCTAATTGAATGTGTAAATTGTTTTTAAAAATGGCTACCTTGATGTGTTTTTGGTATTTCTCAGGTTTATGACCCAAATGAAAGACTGTATAAATGTTTGGCTGAAAGGAGAACATCAACTTGTGGGAGAGGTCTTCCCCACTCAGTGCATGGCACTGTCAAAAGGCCGAAAAATCCAAATCTCTTTCAGACACTATCAACAAGAATGTGGACACTGTAAGTATTCCCTCCAATTTATCTCAAGTTTTCCAGTTAAGCAGAAGTTGGGGAGGTGCATATTTAAATTAATTCACCATTAACGTTGCTAACAAGTTCAGTTTTACCTTTTATGGGTTACAATTCATTTCTAGGGAATTGAGAATGCATTATTGGCAAAGTATTCTTTCCTACTTTAGTGACAGCCTTTTGTTTGACTGAATTCAGAATAAAGTATTTTGCTTTTCAATCATTTAATGGCTTCACATATCAAGGAAGTAAATGACTGCATGCAGATAAAATATTTAAGTGGATTCTTAATTGAATAAAAGTGTGATTTTGATGTGACTTTTTTCTTTTCTTTATTAGATGAGGGCTACCTACTTTTCCTTGTTCATGTCAATGACATTGGGGCACTACATATTGGATGTCGATTAAGGGGAGAGTCAGTTGTTACTAACATCTACTTAAATGGAGGATCAGAAAAACAAGTTTCATTAGTAAGTATTGTCAACATCTTGTGGATATTTCTTTTTCTCTAAAAGCCTTTATTGCTTCTTGGAAATGATTTGTGTGCCACTATCAGCATCCTGCTACAAAGAGAGAATATTAATTTCTCAAATTTGACATTTTAAAGGTTGACATTAAGAAAAATATCAAAACATTTTAGGTGTGTGTGTGTTTTTTTTTCAAGTTTGAAGGTGGTTCAAATCAAAATAGGCTGAAAGGAATGCTATTCCAAATTTTGTTCTTGCTCTCGTCTCTTTCTTCCCCCTCTTTTACTGTTTAAGCCTTATGCTATATTCATGATTTACTATCAGCTCTCATACAATTAATTAAATAATAGCTTAAACTAATGCTGCAAAGACAATGTTGATGAGCGTTCATTCACAACTTACCAAAGTCTAAAACCAGGACAAATGTTAATCTCTTTTCTAAGTGGCCATCAGAGTAGATCAGTAAAATTTGCTCACATCTCAAAAACTTTATAAGATTTGATCTTGCCATTTGCATTAAACCAATTAATCAAATACACTTTTTTTTTTTTTTCTTTCTTCCCACTCCCAGCCATCAAAATTTGTGACTTCATTCAGGAATCTCAAGCATGGTGATAACACTCTGCGAATTGAAACCAAACCAGATGCAAGGGTAAGTAAAACCATTGTGCATGCACTAGGGCCACAAGCGATTTAAATTAACTATTTATTTAAAGTTAAACAATGATCTTCACTGATGCACTTTTTCACTCTTAAATATTTTTGTCACTTATCTGAATAATTTTTTTGCTTAAACCTTGTTTTGATTTCTGTAAAACTTTAAAGTAGCTTTTAAAGATAGCAAACTAAAAAAAGGTAATATTTTAAAGAATGTTTCATTTGTTGACTGCAAATTGCGAACTAGTTTTTAAATTTAAATTACTTTTCTGATGTTAGATTTTTCTCTTTCGTTCTTCTTTCTAGATTACCCTGTTAATTTGTGCATACAAAGTCCGAAGAAAAACCAGCTGAAGCAAGTAAAGACATATTCATGGAAATAAACAAAAATTAGACCCTAAGTCTTTCATTTTTTTTCTTTACAAATTGGAAAAAGAAAAAAAAATTGAACATATTTAAACAAAAGAAGATACTAAAATCTAAGAAACTTAATTTATTTCTCGAAGATTCTTTTTAAATGAAAAGAAAAAACAAAAGACTAAAAGGAAAGGAAGCAATAAGAGAGCAAAAGTAACTTTTTGGAACCTGGCAGGTTTGTGTAGC
The DNA here is from genome assembly GCA_037127315.1 of Ascarosepion bandense. NCBI lineage: Eukaryota > Metazoa > Mollusca > Cephalopoda > Sepiida > Sepiidae > Ascarosepion > Ascarosepion bandense. Next base: position 2,197,936 of record JBBBDQ010000416.1, read on the forward strand.
AATGGACGAAGGATTGTCTGATACTGGTCGCTCTTTCCTGACAATCTGTACGTCATCGGCCGTAAAGGATGTCGTCGCCTCCACTTTGGTATTTGCCACTGCTGCTGCCATCCTTGTGTCACCACTGCTGGCATCAAATAAAAAAAAAACCAACCTTCAAGAGGTGTGCATTGCATTACTGCCCCAATACGCCGCTTAAAAAGTGGACACAAAATCTGTTGGACAAAGGAAAAATAAAAAATAAATAAAAAAACACACTCATTAACTAACAATCAACTCGAATGAGCAATCAACAGGTTCTGTGCTAGAAAATAACTTAAAAAAAACAAACTTTTCTGTACACAGAATGGGACTCTAATTACTTGTTATAAGAAAGAGACTTGTCTGCTTCTACAAATTCAGTTCTACTCTATCAGGCTCAAATGCCATAAACCCCTCCTCCTCCTCCTTCCAGTATTAATTGGGCATGATAACCAAAGATGACATCATAATTACCACCACACCACATTTTACATGGCCTGACAGTTGTTTTTTTTTTCTTTTTTTTTCTTTTCTCTTTTCTTTTTCCTTTTCTTTCCTTGGTCAGCCCTTCAGTCTAACCTCAGACCTTATGACCAAAACTGTTACTGGCTGCTGTAATATAGTCGGCCATCTTGAAACCTCACCCCATCCCACCCCATTTGCCGAAGACAAAATGGCTCAGCAGTTTGGTCATAACTAAGCTGCTTGTGTAGTAGATGTTGCCAATCTGGCCTCTCTCCATCTCCCAAACTAGTCTCTACTGGGGAAAGGTCTATTAGTTATCTAGCCACCACTTCATCTTTTGGTTTAGCTGTTGATTTTGTTTCTTTCAAGAACCTGACTTTGTCTCTTTGCCAAGTTCCAAAACCCAGTGCACATCTGCTTTTCAAGCACAGTATCTTTTCCCCCTCCCCACACCTTGTTATCCATTCTCTACTTTAAAAACAATATAAACCATATTATGAGGTGATAACCAAACATTGTTTTTTTTTTTTTGTTTTTGTTTTTTTTTTCTTTCTCTCTCTCAAAGTAATGGTATCCTTACAAAAATAGATAAATGACCATCTCATGAATTGTGTGTGTGTGTGTGTGTGTGACATGATTTAAATTTAGGATTCTTTTCTTTTAATATCAGATTCACTGACACTAAACATTTTTATTAATACAATCCAAAACAACTTTTTTTTGTAAGCCTTACATAAAGATTAGAAATTCTCATATTTAAAAATCTAAGTTTTAAAATATCAGCCAGGGCATCTCCGATCAAACTTGACAATATTTTTTACTGTTTGTTCAAAAGTCAAACTCACTAAAATATATATGGCAAGCAAAACATCTAATTTTACTTATTAAACATCAACGCTTTTCTTAATTAGATTTTTATAGTTGAACAAGAACGCAAACATTGGAAGGCTGGGTACTGTAAAGTTTTAAAGATTTTTAGTTTTATATTTTGGGAAACTTACTTATTGGAGAGGTTGATTTCTACTTAAGTATTGTTGAATGGAACTTGTTCTAACCTTTTTAATGTTAGGTGTTCTTGTGAAAAAAAAATCTTGGTGTCCACTTCTTTGTCTTTGAAGACAGAAAAGTGACTAGAAATTGGTTGTGTACATAGACTTACAGGTGTGGTGGGATGTGTCAGACTGATCAGTAATGTAGATTCTAAAAATATTTTTCATGATTACACGTTAAGTACATTATTGCAACCAAACTTTATTAACCAAAAAATTCCAAATTGACAAGAAGTAAACCACCGTCCATGTTGCAAAATTAATTTGTGCAAAAAAAAAAAATATATATATATATATATATATATAAATGTTCACTTTAAATTGTTTTCTGAAATTGGTTCTACAACTGGGTCAAATGAAAGTCTTTTCCTGTAGACTTAGCTCTGAAAGATGCAAAACGACTTAGTCAATCTGTTCTTTATGTCTGGAAATAGATTGGTTTTAAAAAAAAAAAAGAAACTAATTGATTAATTCTTTTCATAAAAGCAATTTGCAGCTGATGTTTCCAAAAATTGGAATTTCTTTCATTTATAGCAGCAGAAAATTCATCTGCACTTGTCGCTTAACTAAGAATTTAATTAACCTCCAGCAGTTTTTTAATCAGAATTGTAATCATTCGAGGTGGTGTAATGGTTAGCAAGCTTGTCTCGCTAGGATCATTACAATTGAGGAGTGAGTTCGATCCTCACTAGGTGCCCCATACTTTTGGCCTTGTGCCACATCTAAGCGGCGCTTACAAAATCACCGATTCTTATCTGAGCCCCCCCTCCCCCCCCATCGGTTTCATGTCATTATCATAAAACTCTTGATTTCATCAAAACCAGGAACCACTAAGTTTTTGCTTTTACTTGTTCTCTTCCAATTTCATCAGCGCCAATATGGAGAGATGCATTGTAGCTGGTTGTTTACTTTTACCAGATCTCTCTCCAATCAATAGGATGACGGTCATCATCATGTAGACCCTTGTGTTCATTTGTTGCCATCTAAGTTTAGAGTTGAATATTTTGTTACTTAAGGGGATTTTGTAAATATTTAAAAAAAAAAAAAAAGTCTGTTAAATTACTACACACCTCATACTGTTGTTCAGAAACTTGAAAGCATTTAATGTCACTTCAAAATTTCTGATCATGTCATACCTTGACAATCTTTGTTAGTATTTTCTCTCTCTCTCTCTCTCTCCAGTTGGGCATTTTCCTAGTTATTTATTGTTCTTTTGATCAGAAATGATTGTTGTTGGCTGGTCAGTTTTAAATAAAAAAAAAAAAAAAAAAAAAACCTTACTGTTGATGGTGCAGAGGCTTGAAACTGTGAGAGCAAATGGTGCGAAAGTAAATGACAACTAAGGTCTTAGTGAAACTTACCACAACTAAAGAATTTTGTTTTGGTTTCAATAAATCATAAGTCTTGTAAAATGAGTGACATAGTATGGAAATTGAAAGCAATTGCAAATGCTTTTTCTTCAGGAGAAAATGGAATATTTATAATGCATTTACCTTTAATTGGGCTCAAATTATTTTGAAATCCTTGGTAATCCTTAGTGATGTTAAGATTTGGTTTGCCATGATTGTTTTATTTAGTACATTCTTTGTACTTTGTGATTCTCTCGTGTCTGGCATGTCAAAATGATTTCATTTTGGTGGTTAGGAAATCCGAGATTAACCCTTGAATCTTACTAGACTTTTTTTTTTTTTTTTCTTTCCTGTTATAAACCTTGATTCACTGCCGTTTCCTTTTGCACAAACAGAAAAACTGATCTGGTTCATTTGTTCTTGACCTGTCCATTCAGTCCAAGCCCTGTAGCTTTTTATGGATTCATCTCGTGTCAGATTTCTCTTTGCACTGACCATTATTTAAGAGCCTGAGAAGATTTTGCCATTCAAAACCTACTCGCTCCCTCCAAACCCATGCAGCCAGTTTCCCAGTAAAATTTCCCACCTACCTCCATTTGATAAATCTTTCATGTTTATTAATCTGATGACTGGTTTATTATCTACAATTCATAAATAAATTCATTGCAATGTGCACTGAGGTTTGCTGTGAAACTTGCCAAACCTCCCCCTCATTCACCCCCCACTTCACTTTCATACTTTTATTTTATTTCTTTTATCTCTAAAAACTTTTTTTTTTGGGGGAGGGGGGGATAAAGTGGGTGAGAAAGGAAGGCAATATTTAACTAAAACCACAAGTTTTAAAACAATTTTGCTTTCATAAAACTGAATTGTAAAACGGATCATAATTAGATTTTGCTTTTAATAATTGATTTTTTTTTTTTTACCAATCATCATCTTTTGTATTCCCATCACCATTAGGTGCACTAATTTCTGAACAGACCATGACTAGATGATCGTCAGATGCTGATGGGAGTCTTGTCTTGGTGTACTCCATAGTATGGCTGACCTTTCAAGAAAGAAAGAAAAATTCTTTCTCCACTGGTTATCTCCCTTTGCCACTTTCTCATCCTTCTACTCTTCTCCTCCTTTCTTTAATTACATGAGCAGCCTTCATGATGCTACAACTTTTCTGTTCAGTTGCAAACGGTAGATTGAAGATATTCCTGATAGTTGACAGGAACTACTTCAGTTGATCTTTTTGTGAAAGGTGCCATGGTTTTTGCTCTAAATTTCTAAAGCAAGTATCTCACCTTGAAGCAATGATTTCAGATTGTACTCTTTACAGAAAAATCCTCACTAACCACCAAACCTTCTGATGTTTATGACAAAAATGGCACTTGTACCAGTGGCGAAATTTGGCCCCTCAGAACATTTTTTTAGTCTATCCACTAACTTTGTCATATCCTGGCAAATATACTATTGTCTTAAACAGATGTTGGTTTAGATTAAAAAACAAACCCTTTATCCTTGTAGCAGTCTTTGAATATTTTTATTCTTGTAAAATTTGACTTCATAACATAATTGTCTATATCATCTGCATCCAAAATCCTTCACTTCACTACCCTCTTTATCCAAGGCACAAAATTCTTCAGCCTCTTGAAATAGATGATTACCAAAGTTTTTATATATATATATATATATATATATATATATATATATATTCACTCACATACAAAATCTTTTTTTGTATTTTAATATTTTAACTATTTAAATTCAGTCATTTTTGCAATATAATCCCAGGCGTTTCATCCATTTTAGGTGCTTGGTTGATATTACTCATTATGTGGAATCAGATAGAGAGACTGAGTGAACATTGCAATAAGCTGGTGTCTGAATTTCCGCAGTGTTGTCTCTTGAAGTAAATTCACTTGTGAAAGCTCTCTCCCTTGTTGCTTTGCTGAAAGCAAAAAGTCAAAGAATTTAAAACCTTATTTATCATAACATTTGTAACTTTATTTGATTCGTCTAAAAATATAAAATTGCCTCCCCCCTTCCATGTGAATGTCTGGTTAGCCTGAGCCTGAATCTTTGCTTTATTTCCCAGTGAAGTGTCTAGAATGTTAACATTTTAGTCTTTTTTTTTACAACCTGGTGAGAAATTGTTTTGAAGTTGTTCCCAACTAAATTGATTCCCCCACCCCATGTACCCTTATCTTAAATGACATTCTCATATAAATGTCCGGCTGTCACCTTTTTCAACACCATCTCTCTTTGTCTATCAAGGATCAAGGATTATGTGCCTTGCTTGTTAAATAGATATTTTAGTGGTCATTTCTTAAGGATTGGTCCCTTGTCACTTGTTAGAACTTTGTCTGGATTTCCTCGTTTTAAGACAATAAAGAGATTCCAATTGATCATTTTAAAATGTTGAAAACCACTTGAGATTTAAAATCAATTTTTATATCACTTCAGGATTCATATAAAATTTAAAGAACATTTGAAAAAATTAAATTGTTAACCTGACATTTTTCCCTGGTGCACTCTGAATGCGTTTTTATCATCATCATCAGTTACAGGGATTGAGTGGCTAGATTCCCACCAACTAGGAAATGGACTGCTTCTCTGAGGTGGGACAAGTTTCTTTTTTTGTTGCTGTTGTTCTCCTTCTTCCTTCTCTCTGTTTTTCTCAACCAAGTTAAGACCAAAAAGGATTGGAAATAGCTGCACAATGAACGGAAAGGAAACCATTGAGTATAGTCATTTGTAAGGTTAATTTTTAATAGATTGTTATTTGGTCTTGTGCAAGTATGCATGTTTTTAGGCATTGTCAGAACCACATTCCTTAAAATGAATTTCTTTATCAACACCCAATATTGAACCCAACATTTTAGTTTCACAATCAAATCTCTTTGTTGTTAAAATAGAATTACTTTTGACAACTTTCTGCCAAACAAGAAGTATTAGTTGTCATAGTAGTGGTGGTGGTGGTGGTGGTGTGTTTGGTTGGTCTCTGGATGGAGATGTGGTCATAGCTACTTACATGCGAAATACTGGGATGGTTCTAATCCCAGGTTCAAATTCTACTATAGCCCAACTTAATGTATATAAATTTTAAAAGTTGTCATAAAATGATTATTTATTGAAATGTTAACTGCCCAAATCATTCTCTTTAATGACCTTGAATATCTTAACCTGTTACATCTCTCTCCTCTTCCAACTCACACTCTCTTTCTCTTCTCCCTCTTCCGACTCACACACTCTCTCTCTCCTCCCTCTTCCGACTCACACACTCTCTCTCTCTCTCTTCCGTGTGTGAAACTGACAAAGTGCTGCCGGTTATTTGGAAACTGCTGCAAACTGAAGACATTTTTTTTCTTTTGTTTTATTTATTTATTTTTTTTTATATATTTTTTTCATTTACATTTTTATGTCTTTTTCTTTCCCTCAACCACTAATATCTTTACCTCCTCTTCAAGTCTCCATGCTTCTACAGACCCCCACTCTCAACTCTAAACCCCCACCCACTCTTAAAAAAGAATGGAACAGTCCACTGATCTATTTACATCAGTGGTTTGGTGATATTGTGTTAAAAAGAATATATTGAGAAAAAGGAATGAAAGATTTTTTTTTTTTTTTTAACCTCCACTCTCCCTTCCCCCCTCTCATCATGAAATGTTCTCATTTAAGTCTTAGAAAAATAAATTTCTCTATTTTATTATATTTTGCATTAATTCCTTTTTCTGGCATTGAACCAGGGTTTTGTTTTTGTTTTTTTTTGTTTTTTAAACCTTAGAAGCAAGAATTACCCTCATTGCTTTTTGTATGATTCTCTTTTAATGTCTGAATAATTTGAAATTTTGGTTTTTCAAGGAAGTTGAAAAAAGTTCTTTAATTCTTTGCCTTTCTAGCAAGTATTTTTTTTTCTTCTCTTCTTGGCCACTTTGTTAGGCCATTATTTGAATTCATCAGATTAGCCAATCTTATCTTTCCTGCTATTTTGGTGAGATTTCTGTCGTTAAGATCAGAAATGGAATGGCAAACTGCCTGGCCCTGATGTCTTCAGCTTATGACAATTTATAGACCAAATGTATTCTGAAGAGGACTTTCCAAAAAGTTTTGCTTCCACCAAAAGAGCATTTGGTACAAAAAGACCTAAACGGAGATGTTGCAGATGTTTTTCTTAATTGAAATCAACTGGGTCACTTTAGCCCTGGATTGTCAAAGTTCGAAGAATAAGTGAAAATTTTTCTTTTATTGCATGCTCAATTTTGCTTTCAGCTTGTGTGCTCGAGGTCTAAAATGAACTGATGGGCGCCATGTCTTTGAGACTTTCAGGTATGTACAAAAATAAGAATTTGTCATAAAAGCAGACACATTTAACAAAATAATGGGGAGGGGGATACATGAAGTGGGGGGTGGGAGTATGGTCTCATTGGTAGCCGCTTGAAAAGGCCTGGGAAGGTACATGAACAGTTTTATTTTCTTAAATCAAACTGAAGAGACTAACAATAAGCAGTTAGTTTTTTTTTAAGTTACTATTTGTGGGGATTAAAACTTCTTTTTGTTTTGTTTTCTTCTCATTTCAATGAATGTGTCTGCTTTTTATGGTGATAAAAGAATTTGTATTTGCCATGCAAACTATCATTGCCTTGGTTCTCTCCATTGATATCAAATGTGTGTCTGCAATTCTTTATTCATAGTTTCCAGGAGCATCGGGAAGAAAATATTTAAGCTGTTTAAGTTTTAATTGGCCCTGACATTGAGCGTTTCAATCCAGATACACATCAGATTAGCTTTTTGTTTGGAGTAAAAAATTTTCAATCTTTTATTGCAGATTTGGGCAAAATCTTTTTCCTGCCAATTTTTTCAAGATATAGCATTTCTAGGAATACATCCTGGATAAAAAAAAAACATTCTTTTCAGAGAAATTAGTCCAGATTATGGTAAGGAATGATTTGATGATGATAACATTTCACTAGCCGTGTCCAATTATAGTTACATTTAGTATTAAATGTGTTTGCAAATATAACAACTATTATGGAACTTGATTTGATCTTTGTATTTTATTTTATTTTTTAAATCTTTGCTCAGTGTAATTGTTAACTTCATAAAAGTTGATTGAAAGTTAATAATTAATATAGTAACATCTGATATATATAATTTCACCCCCAAGCAAGGCAGTATCACCACTGGTGTGCAGTGGGGGTTATATAAGAGGAGAGTGATGAGAAATAGGAACAAGTCACAGGGGGTGTCAGAGAATAGGTAAGAGAAGGATGAGAACACTGATGTGAAGAGAGCTGCATGAGAGTAGAGTGGAACGGAAGAACAACAGGATGCAAGAGTTGTCAGGGAAAGGTTGCAAGTCATAAAGATAAAAGATGGCAATTGACATTGCATTTAAATTATTGGAGATTGTAGCTGTCAGGAAAAATTCTAGAGTGGGAAGTGTGAGAAAAGAAGCTGGTAGAGTAGAAGGTGCAGTTACATTTGATCAGTTTAACTGTAAAAGTGTGAGACTTAGTTGCTAATCTAATAGCTCGACTAAATCCATGCAGAAGGAGCACCAGGGAGCGAAGATCAACTGAAGTAGTTCCTGTCAACTATCAGGAATATCTTCAATCTACCGTTTGCAGCTGAACAGAAAAGTTATAGCATCATGAAGGCTGCTCATGTAATTAAAAGAATATGAATCAGTTAAGTACTGTACATGATACGCTTTTGATCCACGACGGGCTAGGCAGGAAATTTTCCTACAGTTGGTTGCCATTACTTTCTTTGGAAGAATGGTTGCCAACCAAGGCTACAGAACCCAATCTACCCTGACTAAATTAACCCATAGCTGGAGGGAGAAGAGATGGATTAATACCTTTCCCAAGGTTATTTGCATGTGAGTGAATGCAGTGAATACAACTGAAATTCAAACTCGTGTCTGATTTCTCATTTTGAAACAATATTCACTGCACCACAAAAAAAAAAAAAAAAACCAACTGTCCAGGTTTCCTGATCCTTAGCAAATGCAATACTCTTAGATTTAATAGCTACAGTTTATAATCTAGTTGGAACAAGTTTCGAACCAAACAATCTGATGACATGAAACGGTCATAGAATTAATATCTGTACCATTTTTTAATCAGAGCAGCACATATTCTTACAAGAGCTTGTCGGATCTGAATCCATCCTGCATATATACAAGTCAACCATCCGTCCGTGCATGGAGTACTGCTGCCATTTATGGTCAGGCGCCCCTGCCGTTCTCCTCAGTGTTCTCAACAGGCTCCAAAGAAGAGTCTGTAATGTGATAGGTACTGATCTGGCGGCTCGACTGCAGCCACTTCCCCACCGTCGAAATGTGGCCTCCCTTTGTCTGTTCTATAAATACTTTCATGGCTTCTGCTCGGACGAACTTAAGTCACTGGTGCCTCCTCAACAGGTGTTTACTCGAGCAACCAGACTACAGACTAGCAACTTGGTCCCACCCATTCACAGTCAGGTTAGCCAAATGCAGATGACAATTCTACTCCTGCAGCTTCTTCTCTCGCACTTCCCGCCTGTGGAACTCGCTCCCATATTCTTGCTTTCCTGAGGGCTACAACCTCCAGAAATTTAAATGCAATATCAATACTCATTTATTAACCACTGGACTCTAGCTCTCTCCCCACCCCCGTATATCCTTCCCTTTCTCTCCACCTATGTATCTGTCATCGCACCTGCATTCTAAGCTTTCTATTGCTCCTTTCTAACTAGTTTGTAAAAAGATTAATTAGAAAAGAGTGAGGAGTACAGTTATGTAGCCCGCTGCTCATCAGTGGCATTTCTGCCTTGCTCGAGGTGAAATGATTAAAAAAATAAATAAATAAAATACACTTCATCAAATATTCACTTTAAGCACTGGTTTTCTTTGGATTTCCACTTCTCCCCTTGTTTCTAAACATCACCAAATTTTGGAAATTCGTGATCGCAATGTGCACGTTTTACAGCAATCTTCTTTTGCACTTATTGCACTTATTTCCTGTTTAGAATGATCATCATATAGAACCACTAATTGTTCGGGTGAAAATGAATTTTTTTTTTTTTTGTATTCTAATACAGTAGTATGTATGTATGTATGTATGCCGCATTCACCCTAGTCGGGTTGAGCGGGCTTCCTCCCTGATGGAGCAAGTCTCATTGGGATTTGTTTAAGGGCAGGGTCCCAAGTCCTACCCTGTTATTTAACCCATAACTGGAGGGAACGGACGGATTAATACCTTTCCCAAGGGTACCAGTGCGCAAGTGAGTGCAGTGTGCTCGACTGAAATTGGAACTCGGCTCAGCGATTTCCCCCTCCAAGCTGACATCCACCGCACCACAACGCACATCCGTGAACGCTAACAGCACCTGGTATTCCCAAGTGGTCACCCACGTAAGTACTGACCAGGCTCAACGTTGCTTAACTTCGGTGATCGAGCGGGAACCGGTGTATTCAACGTGACATGACCGTTATTAATACAGTAGTAGTCAGCATTGTCTTACATCCAAGCATCAAAATCATCTGCTCTCCCTATTTGCTTTCTCCATTTCTGGTGACCTAGGTGGAGATGTCCTGAAGGTTCCACCTGCTCCTGAAGAGTAATCAAAGGAAGTTTGACAAGGCCATTCATATAAATTTGATGGACAAGTCTGTGCTACAGAGAAGTCCACCCACTTGGCCAGAAGTGCTTACCTTGTGATTCAAAATGGGCACGATCTGGCAAACTTGGTTGCATCGGGCTGTCAAATGCTTCGTCAAATCCTAATTCACTACTACAACCTCCAGGAATTTAAATGCAATGTCAATACTCATCTATTAACCACTTGACTAGTTCTTTCCCCACCCCGTATATCCTTTCCTTTCTCCCCACCTTTGAAACTGTCATCACAACTGTATTCACATCCTTCTCTTGCTCCTTTCCAACTGGTTCGTCTTCCTCTTCACTCTCTTCTACTTAATCTTTTTACTCTTATTTAGCCCCCTGCACATCAGTGGCATTAACGCCTTGTGCGGGGTGATACGATTAAAAAAAAAAAATACAAACACAACGTTGACTGCTGATTTGGCAATGAGACAATTGTTGAACCATAAATCCTAGGTGAATAATAATGGTTGATGCAGTAAGAAAATGCTGTTGCATATTGTGAAAATACCAAAAAACTAAAAAGCAAATAACCTTGTTATAGGTCAGTGGTCTTTGAACTTTGTAAAATGTCTTCAAATACAGATATTAACCAATGTTCAAAATCCCCCCACCCCAATCCAGTGAAGTTTGGTGTCAATGTAGACATGCACGTAGGTTAGTATCTTTGTTTTGTTGGAATTCTGGTGTCACCAGCAGAGTAGGTTTTGTTAGTTCACTTTTGGGGTGGTAAACAGGTTCGGACGGTGGTTCCCAAACGGTATGGTGGAATGATTGGAATACAATCAAAGATTTAGAAACAGTTTCAAAGAAATCATATGCAAAAACTAAATATGATTTTAGAATTTAAAATATTATGGATTACTTAAAATAGCATACTTGAGTCCCAGCAGAAATAATTGACTGATTTTATCATTGTGATATATTTGCATTATATCAAGTTTTAAGAATATAGTGACTAGGGTCTGCAAATTGGAGGAGAGAGTTATCAATGATAATATTCTAATGTCGAATCCATTGTTATCTTTCTTTAACCCTCCCTCTTTTTTCTTTTTTTTCCTTTTCTAAATGTACTTTTATCACATAAAATTTGAGGAGTCATAAGCAAATTTTAAATCTCTTATACGTAACTCCTACGTCTTGGTGCAATGGATATTGAATACTTGAAATGAGAAATCGGACAGCTGAGTTTGAACTTGTTACATTCACTTACACACAAATACCCTTGGGAAAGATATTAATCCATCCCATCTTCCTCCAGCTAAGGGCTAAATAGCAAAACAGATTGGGTATCTATAGCCTTGGTCGACATTCAGTCTACTGCAGAAAGTAATGACAATCTACTGTAGGGAAAATTTTCTGCCCAGTCAGTCATGTCTCTTTCGAGACATGATCGACAAGCCTGTATCACATATGGCACTTAACTGACTTCTGCCATGCTCCATCTTTTTACAAGTTCTCATATTCTGGCCTTGACAGACATTCATCAACATTTACACAGCCTTGTGGGTGATGAATTATTTTCTACCCTGAAATTTTTTTCCCATAAATGAAACATTAGCAATTTTCAGAGCAGATGACCTATACTCCTTAGTTCTACCAGTTGAGACTCTCACAGGTTGATTTTGTCATGATTCATTGGGTCAACTCCTCCTCAATCTTTTTGTATTCTGTTAGTAAGGAAGAAGTTTGAATTAAACAGTTAAAGTGACTGCCATTGAGTCACTAGGTGACTGCTATGTACTTTCCTATGTTCAGATTGTAAAGAACAGTTATTGCTGATAATGTATTACGCCAAAGACAGTGTGTAAACCCCCCCCCCCCAATAAAAATACTTCAAAATTCATTAGAAATTACGCACCTCCCTCCCACTGATTCTGACTGGAATGCAATTGTAGGGAAATCCGTGATGGTTGTTATGAATGTAGAAGGGCAAGAAATATTTTCCAAGATTCCCTGTAGCATTTCTCTATTCAACAATCAATACAATATGTGTACTTCTTTTGGTCATGGTAGCATAAAGTCTGTTGCTTATGCAAGGACCTGGGGCAAGTACTTTCCCTGTCGACATCCAGTAATGAGATGCCGTGATAGTTGCCGCAGTCTGTTCTTTTCTTTGTGAAATCTCGTTACGGTTATTGGATCCTTGGGAAACTGGAGAACCACTTTTCCCAGAGAATCTCAAATCATTTTATAGATCCTTCAAATTTGAATATCTCCCCCACCACCACCAGCCCACTGGGATGCCAGGTGCTTCAGAAATATCAGGCCGTTCTCAAGATGTCCAATATAGTGCAGAATGGAGAGATATTGTACAAAATTAGAATCAGTGGAGTTTACACAATTCAGTAGATTCCCAATCTTTATGGCATTCTAAAATGACTTGCATTTAAACTTTAGAAATGTGATTCATCAGCAACATCAATTACCATCTTTTATCTCCTTCAATTATTTGACATTCCCCTGACTTTTTTTTTTTTTTTTTTGAATATCTAACTCCCTGCGCACTAGTGATGGTCCTGTCTTGTTGGGTGTGAAATAGTTATATAAACTTTCTGCAGAATTTTGTAGAGCATCTCAGCTTTAATTGAGAAGAACTGAGTAAAAGGTTTTGTTAATTGTTTTTATCAGTGCATAATTGTATTTTGCAGGTCTTGTTTGAATGTCACTTCTGCATTTGGAGTTTACGTTGGAATTTGACGCTTAAAGTTGTTGTCCAGATGAGTAGAAGATGGATTGTGTGGGAAGGTCACGTGATCGATGCTCTTTTGTTCAATTGACCTCTTGGCTGTCTTTGCTCTTTTCATCTTGACCAGTCTTTGTGTTCATCATTAAAAATGAGCAGTTCTGTTGGATATGGATTCTCTAAGAGATTTGTTACATTTCATTAGGGCCAATATAATGTCGAAACATTGGTTCCTGTATGATCACAGAAATTAACTAACTTCTAGCTTGGTTAGTACCTATCTGAGTGATCCCTTTAGAATACCTGTGGGTAAGTTAGTTTGGATTTGAAGGTGGTATAATGAATAATGGCTTGGAATTGTTAATCAGAGAGGTGAGTTCTAGTTGTGTTTGGGTTCATTATATTGACTTATAGTCACCTATCCTTGGGGAAAGGTATGAATTCACCTCTTCCTCCCAGCTATGGGTTAATTAGTAAAGCTTGTATCACTAAATCATTATCTTCAAAATTTCTTACAATGTAAAAATATTTTCTGGATTTAAATAACCTGCAACTGGTTGATTAGAAAATGAACCCATCAACCAAAATATATGCCTTCAAAAATGAACTCGGTAGCTTGTTTGCCCCGGTCCCTTACCAATTTAAAGCAAAAATATCAATCCCGTTATTTGCTATAAAATAGAGAAAAGGATTCACTTTTTATTGATGCTTATTTGAGTTAGAAAAGTTTGTTTTTGTTTCAGTGGTTTCCTTTTCTACAAATATTTTCCTGGCAATTGCTCGATGAGATTTTTATCCTGGTGCACTGACCACATGAATTTAAGAGTGCTACTAGATTGGCATCTAGGTCCCACCTTCTTACTGTTGAAATAATAAAGTGTAACTGCCTCTTTTAACTTTCTTTTATCACACTTCTTGTCCATGGAACTCTCTTCTATTTATTTGCTTCTATGAAAGCTACAATCTGCAAAGGTTTGAATGTAACATCAATTGCCATTTTTTTTTGTCTCCCTAAATTCCCTCCATCTTTTATCCTTTCTTCAACACTCACTGTACCCACCCCCCCCAAATCTCTCTCTCTCTCTCTCTCTTGGGGGGGGGGTGATATTTAAAAGGTTAAAAGGAAAAAAAAGTCAATAATTGATGTACCTTGTTTTTGATATTTTTCTTTGGAGAGCTTTTTTCCCCCCCATTACAGATGTGAGAGACAAAGCCTGCTTGTGAACTCCTTGGCCCACTCATTTGAAGTATTATGCTAGGCAACAAGGATTTGGTTGTTGCAGTAAAAATGGAACCTTTTAGTCTAAATCAAGGCTGTCGGTTTCAAATGTGTATGCACCTGATTATATCACTTGCCTTCAGTCTGTCCATTAAATGCCATATGTGATCCACATTTAGGCAATCATGTCTCTTTCAATTCATCACTGATGAGGCTGAAAATTTTTCCAGCAATAGCTTGCCGATTTTTTTTTTTATTTTTATAACCGTGGTAGACTGACTGGTTGCCAGTTAAGGCTATATGACCCAGTCTGTCTTCCTATTTAAATTATGGTTGGGGAGAAGAGAGGTATTCTTACTTTAATCAAGGGTATTTGCTTGTAAATGAATGTAATGAATCTGACTGAAATTTGAACTCAGATTCCTCATTCCGGCACAAGGATTGTGGATTCTGTTACCTAAATATACAAAGAAAATTGCTACACAATGAAATTCAGTTATTTTCACTTGGTCTGGGATTAGAGTATTGATGTTTAATGAGGACAAATTCCGAGATAACCTGATTCTTCTTCAGTTACCAGCACAGTATTCGGTCATAGATGGAACTAAAACTCTACTAGTTGACTGAAAATTTCTCCTACCGACTCAGTGATCTCTTGTTGTACACTTAATACATTCTCATTTCTTTTTCAAAATGTTATCTGCACGCCATAAGCAATGAGAGGTCCTACTAAAAGGTATTTAAAATGGTAATTGATGTATCCAAGTCATTTCAACTCAAACATGGGTGACTACAAGAGATCAGATAGATGTGCAAATGTTTCAAACGTTTTTGAAGATGTCATAAAGAGAGTGAGTATTTGTTTTCTTTCATTTATTTCCTGTAGTCATCAAATATATATATATACCTTATTTATTAATATATTTGCTTGAAAAGAAATCTCAATACAATATGAAGAGACTATTATTCAACTTGAGATTTCGTCTCATACAAATTTGCTTGCCCCATTTAATCAAACCAGAGCCTTTACTCATTGATATTTTTATTTATTTAATCTATAACATATTCAATAAATGCCGGGCTTGAGACTTAATAAAAAAAATCCATATGATTTTTATGAAGTACTAACCTTCAAATGGCATGTGACAAAATTTGGGCCCAATTAAATTACTTTACAAATTACAGTTATTTAAGTGAAGCTACTGTTGCAAATTTTCAAAACAATGGAAAAATCTGAATTGTTTGTTGATAAAGCATTGCTTTGAGTGGGGGTAAAAATACTGTTCAAGCAAAGCAATGGCTTGATAATCATTATTTCTGATGAAACAGTCCGAATAACTTAAGTGGTATGCTGACTTCAAATGCAGTCATACAGCGACAAATGATGCTGAATGCTCAGGTCGCCCAAAATCAGCAGTTATCCCAGAAAACACCAAAGAAATCCACAAACTCATTTTGGCTGATCGTAAATTGAAGTTGTATGAGATAGCAGAGGAACTGAACATATCAGAAGGCAGTGTATTTTCACCATTTTGCATGAAAATTTGTCAATGAGAAATCTGTGTCCAAAGTGGGTCCCGCGTTTGCTCACAGTCGATCAAAAACAACAAAACATCTGATTCAGAGCATTGTTTGCAACTGTTTCAACGCAACAAAGAGTTTTTGCACAAATATATGACAATGGATGAAACATGAATCCACCACTTCACTCTAGAGTCAAATTGGCAGTCAGCTGAGTGGATAGCAGCAGGTAAAAACCATCCAAAGCAACTAGACAATATATATATATATATATATATTTTATAAGCCCATTTATGTCAATCCTTTACAATGGTTGGCATCAACTACTGCTATATTACAAATCCGTTTTCATTTTCAACCAGGTAAATATTTCTATTTAAATGAAGTACAGATTTCTTTACTGAGAAGATATTCACTTGACAATTTATAGAAGATGGATTATCATTTATTTTACTTTTAATTTTTGTATAGCATTCAAATATAGAATAGACTTTTTTGCTAAATTTCTTTTGTTGTAATAAATCTTTTCATTGTTTCAATTTTCAACTGAGCATTGAACAGAAAATGGAAAGCAAAAAAAACAAAACAAAACTCATTCTTCCTGCATTCTATACCAATCTTTGTTTAATTCATTAAATGCATTCATTGTCCAAAGGTTACTGTAGTCATAAAAATCAGAAAAACTGAACTCTTTCATATGTGCTGCTCAAAATAATTAAAGGAATTAAAAAAAAAAAAAACCTGTCCCAGAAACCAGACAATGTTGAGATGTTTTATTGCAATACAAAGAAATTTTCATTGTTTATGCGTGAATAACAAAAAACCTTAATCCAATGTTTGAACAGAATATTTGCCTTCAAGACAAACATACCAAGGGTGTTATATCAATTATAAAATACTTTTAATTTTTCTGTTTGGAATTTTAAAAAAAAAAAAAAAAATTATTTTTGTTCTATAAGTTAAAAACAAAAAATAAATAAATGTTCATTGATGTCTTTTCAAAGTAAATTATTTTTAATTGTCCGTTTGTCAACCTATTAACACAATTTGACGAGTTGATTATTTTTTACTAAGACATCGCTATAATAAATTTTAAATCTTCTCAACTTCCGGTAAAATGAAGGAATTTCGATCAAGGGGCGTAACTCCTTCAACCAAGTCAGTTTGAGAAATGTCGACAATAAGATTTTAAGTTTGATGGATACATGGCCTTTATATAGAATTAACCATATAACAATTCAAATATTGAACTTTTTTTAGTTATATGATATCACGAAAATATGAAGGCCTTAGTAGGAAACATTTTTTTTTTTTTAATGGAATTACAGAAAATTACTTTTCTTTGGCTCATTTTGATTTACTATTTGCAATAAATTTTAAATAATTAATTGTAATAACTTTTCAGTTGTGAAACAAGTTGAGATGTTTCATGGTCAGTGTTCATCAGTGGAAATGTTTTGGTAAAAAAAAATTAAACATTTAATCAAATCATTTCTCAAAGATAACATTCTTTATTTGTCTATATTTCTGAAATCTGAAATGAGGTAGTATTTACACTTTTTATATTATTCAGACTATAATCCCCATCTTGGTTGCCATTTGTACGATGTTTAGGCCATTGTATGCTCCAGCCTTCTTCAGGTGCTAGAAATTTTGAACCGAACCCTTTATTACAATCATTGGTATATCATTCTCACTCCTTAAGCAAAGCCTCTTTTGGTAGTCATGAGTTATCTCCCTCTCTACTCTCTGTAGCCTGGTATTGAACTCACAACTCTTTGGTTAGTTTTAGCGACTTGATCCAATGTCTATATCTACTAGGTTATGTGTTCTTAAGGACAAGAGCAACTGAATTTCTGGGACTTAGAAACCTAATGTGCAGTAACCATTTTTTTTTTTTTTAAGCAGAGTTCATATTGCAATTTTTGATGTTAATGGTTTTCTCAAGTAATTTTTTTTTTTTACCAGAGATTTTTGTAGCCAAATATGTGTCGATTCATTAGGTTTACGTAGTTTCCAGTGGCATTCTCAATTATTTCAACTTCATCCCATAGGGGGTGATGATCCTCTTTCTCCCTCCATGTGATTAGCTATGCCTGAATTTTTCTATTTCCCCTTGTGTTACAGCCTTGCGTTATTCTTGTAGCTTTAAATTAAGGGGGCAGCTTGTTTCTCCTTTATATTCCTTTCCACAGCTACATGGAAAGACGTACACACATCCTCTTCTGTTGGAGATCTTACTCGGAAGAGGTACCTGTGAAGTGTAGAAACACTTCTGAAGATCATCCTGATAATTGCATGGACCACAGATCCTTTACATTTCCTTCGATAACCACTTTACAGGCCGAGGCTGTTTTCTGAGAGTTGTTTTATCCTCATGCACCCTCTCTTCGATGTTCAAGAACCGGAAGAGAGGGTACCAGAGAATAAAACTGTTTTTATTCTCATGTACCCTCCCTTCCAGGCTGTTTTCTACGTAAAGGAGGTTATCGGAGAAAACACAAAGGATCCGTAGTTCATATAACATCAAGACGACCTTCAGAATTGGCTCTACACTACGCAGGTACCTCTCCCAAGTAAGACCCCCAACAGAGGAGGACATGACTAAGGATTGTGTGTACACCATTCCATGTAGTTGTGGAAAGAAACATAAAGGAGAAACAGGCTGCCCACTTAAGGTAAAGCTACAAGAACATCACAAGGCCATAACATGAGGGGAGATAGAAAAATCTGGCTTGGGCTGACCACATATGGAGGGAGAAAGGGGATCACCACCCCCTCATGGTATGAAGTTGAAATAATAGATAGAGAACGCCACTTAACTTAAGGAATCAGCATATATGCTAGGCTTCAAAGATCTAAGCATAGAGAAGAATACAATATACCCCTGGAAACTACATAAACAAAATATGGGAAACAGTGAACAGTGATACGAAGTGCCAGAGAAACATCATGGTTACTGAACATTAAGTTTATAAGTCCCAGAAATTCAGTTGTTGTTGTTGTCCTTAAGAACAGTTGGCCCAGTGGATATTGGTTAGTTCCAGTGACTTGACCCAACGAGTTATGAGTTCAGTACCAGGCTACAGCAGTGCTGAACTTAGTGTCAGGTTAGAGCGAGATAATTCATGACTACCAAGAAAGGCTTTTGCACAAGGAATGAGAATGATTTACCCCCCCCCCCCAAGTGATTTGTAATAGAGGGTTCTGTTCAAAATTCCTAGCACTTGAAGGCCGGAGCATACAACTGCTGAAACGTCATAAAATGGCAACTAAGATGAGGACAATAGGCTGAATAATGTAAATAGAATAATCTTCTGGTAGCCTTATTTGTAATGTTTAAGAAATGCATAAACTTTTCCATTCATCTAAGTTTTGAAATCTTTTTAATTTATGATTTTTTTTTTCCTGTCAATAATAACATTCTTATTTTATCATTAAAAAGACCAAATCTTTTGGTAAATAGGAACTCTTCTACTGAAAACTGATTTTCAGATTTAAAAAGTTCATTTTTCTGAGATAATTAAAAGATCTAACTGTTCATTTTTTTTTTGTGATGGAAAACACCTTTGTACCTTAAATACCAACTTTGATTTCTTTTAATAAATAACATTAATAAAGCTGACATTTCTAGAAAACTGACCATGTGATGAGGTAAGACTGGTCATTTTTTTTTTTCTATAGCACCAAAGAGAATTGTGGTAAATATTACCAAGTTTAGATTTTTATTTATTTCCTAAAAGTGTACCTTAGTAAAATATTAATAACATTTAATTTTCATGAGTGATTTGATGATGCATTGTTAGTAAATTAAAACTACAGGACTTACAGCATTGTCTTTTTTTTATTTGAAGATAAGTCTGGATTTGTAAATGATTAATACTGAATTCAGTTCTCACTGGGTGTCCTTTCCTTGTAGCCTCATACCAAGACTAAACTACACTTAATAAATAATTGGCCCCTTTCATTCATTTTTGTAAGAATGGATTTAACAAAGAAAATATGTTTGTCTTATATTCTGTGAATAAAAATGTTTTTCACCTAGGAAAGCCACACTTCAAAGTTGTATTTTGTAAAGGGTGATGAAGAAAAGTGGAGAGACATTGCAATGTGCAACTTCAAAGAAAGTGATGCTGTGTATGTGACGGAATTGTATTCAAATGACAAACACAAATTAGACTTAAAATACATTAACTATTTTTTCCTACAGTTAAAATGAAACAAGTTTTCAAATTGGTTTCTTTTGGCATTAATATGAAACTAAAGTTACCTGATGAAGGTAAGTAATTATAATTAACTCTTGAAAGAGTAACTGAATATTACTAATTTCATTTTTAAAAAATCTTTCAAGATTTTTTCCTATTTACCTCAAACATAAGAGTGAAGTTGTCCCCCACCCTTTTATTAAGTATATAATTTGTTTTATTTTATTTTGCTAATTAACAGGTTCAATAATACATTCAAGATTATTTTATGTTAGGGGGGTTGCTTTAGCCCCCACTTTATGTAACAAACTGAAACAGGCAAAGATAGGTTACAAAAAAAAAAAAATCTGAAGTCGAGCATTGGAAAACAGACATTTTATTTGAGTCCTAGTTTTCCTGAAAATGTTTGCCATCCGCTACAATTGACCTTTTGTTGTTGCAGAAAGGCAAATGTTTCTACAAAGAAAACTGGCACAAACCAAAAGAAATAAAAAGCAGCCTATTAGCAACCTGGTCCCACTACTTACAGTAACTGAATATCTAATTTCTGACGTAGGGGTGTGTTTCTTATAATAATGGAATGTCTGGTTATAAAGAAGAGATCAGGTTGTGTGACTGGTAAATGTGGGGTGGGTGGGGGGGAAGAATCTTGATTGAATAAAATTTAAACTTTGCTTAATTCTGAAAAGAATTAAGCAGTTGTGGGGAGGGGACCGGTTTGTATCAGTTCCAGGGAACCTTGTAAATACTGAATATTTGTTAAAGAAAATGAAAGAGAGAAAAAAAAAACTTCTAATATGAAATGGTTTTAATTCAAAATTTTCTGAAGTTTAACATTCAATTGAAAACAATTTTTGAGAGCAGCAGTTTTGTTGCTTATACATGAAAATCAGAAGTTAACAAAAACAAAAAAAAAAAACCTTTGTCTTCAGATGAATTGACCCCCACAGACAGAGCAGGACAGTCCACGGGTTTTGCTCTTCTGAAATGACGTATGGGGAGAGAGAGGGAGGTAATGATAAATTTGTTGGTGATGTTCTTACAAATTAAAACTTTCACCTGTTCATTCAACAAATCACTGACACTGAAAAAATAGGGTTTGGGAGTGGAATGACAAAACTCATCAAAGGCTCCTAACATATCATAGGAATGTAGAGGTTTTAGTTAGCTTGACTTGTTTGCTAAACATATTCCGATTTGTTCCTGCTCTCTCATTCTAACTTGACATGAAAATCCTTTCTAGTTTGATTTCAACAGTAACTAAGAAAAATTCTTTTAGAGCAAATTCAAGTAGCAACAGCAGTTTGTCACACAAATAAAAATTTTCAATTTAATGTTTAAATAAAATGTAAATTAGTAGAGAAATATATTTAAAATTTTGTACAATTTTTTTTTTTTGTTTCTTAAAGATGAAGTCCAGTGTAGCTACTGCAGGTTGTTGTGACAACTTTAAATAAAAAGAAATAGTTTTTAAATACAAACTAATCAGTGATAGAATTAAAGACAGCTCAAGAGAATAAATATTTAACTAACCTGAGATTTCTATGTTTGGTTGTTTCTTTACTAAAATAATCCATTTATCAACCATTTCTTTGCTTCCAGATAATATTAGAGAATTAAGGCTAATGGTTTTTCACGCTTTCTTATTCAGTTCCTGATAATGACGAATTAGTTATTTGGAACATCACCGCACCCCATTGACTAAATGGATAATCTTGTGTCTGTAAATCCCTCAAGAAACATTAACCCTCCCCCACACACACAAACTTTTTTTTTTTTTTTTAATTATTCACTCCACCAGTTGGAAACAACATTTATTCTAAATTTCATCTCAGGTTAAGATTCCCTCATGGAAGTGAAACAAGTGGCAATTTGGTGACATGTAATTCAGCCCCAAAAATTTTACAAATATTACCCAAGATTTTTCAAGGGTTCTTAGGAAATAAATAATAAAACCCCTGAGCCACTCAGTTTCAATGACAATTTGTAAAGAGATTAAAAATTGCTGTTTATGAAAAAAAAAATTCTCATATTTGTGCACAGTGGGAGTGGGAATGTTATTGTGTTGAAATTGTTTTTTTCTTCTTTCCAATGAAAATTTTATAAATACATAAGATTAATGATTAAAAAAAAAAATTTCAAATTAAAAAAAAAAATCCAATTTGGTGCACTAATGGAATTTGAATGACAATTGTCTGAAGTTTCAAGGTTTTGAAATGGATAAAAAAATAAAGTTATAACCTGATTATAGAATGGATCACCATACATCGAACAATCGTGTACTCAGAGTAGTGAGCACTTGGTGGCCTTTGGAGCTTGCAAAACCAATTCTGTTTAATAAAATGCATTAGAATAATTCTTCTCTTCTCCATCCATGTTAATTGCTGCATAATTTTTTTTTTTGGGGGGGGGGTCAATAACTTGAGAGCTTTGGAAACTTCCTAAACAAACATCTAAAATCTGAGGCTTTATGGTGAAATGCCTCTTAAGAACCCAATCCATCTCTCCAAGAGGGAAGGAGTTCAATGAAACTGGCCCAAATTTGGCGCTTCATTCAAAATTGTCAAGGAAATAGTAAAGTATCCATGCACCAGCAATTTTGCATGCATCATTAACAATAAATTAACAAGAGTTTTAGTTTATGAAAATAGGTCAAATAATTATCTGCAAAGTTTTGTTGGGTCTTTAGTTTTGGGTTTGTTTTTTTTAAGTTTTCACAAAATAAATTACCAGATAAAAAATTGTCAATGACTTTGTTAAAAATTGGAAAAGAACTTTTTTTTTTTGTTTTGTTTTGTTTCCCCACAATTTACTTGGCCAATAAGACAAAAATGTTGGAGTTTTTTTGTATTTTTTTTTTTGTATTTTCTTTTTACAAAATATGGAATATTTTAAACAGATAAATAACATTTAAATAAACACGCCAGAAATTTTATCTTTCCCTTGGAAAGAAAGGATTATCTTTGGAATCAGGGAACATTTGGTTTTTTTCTGGAAAATTCCTACTTAAATGATTTATGTTTACAGCATTAAATGAATGACATCAAAACCAGTATTTCTTGAAATGGCACATGATTTTTTTTTTTTGTACTGGATTATATCAATTAACAAAGTAGTAAGTACATTTTTTTTATATTTCAGCAAATTATCAGACACATATTGCCAGGACTGACAAGTTTCCTCGGCTTTTTTTTTTTTTATTTTTAAACCTGGCACTGAATAACGAAAACTTGTTTTGCTTTTGGATAATGGAGGAGAAGATAGCATTTTTGTGTTTTGTTAATTATGTGATAAAAATGGTTACTTGGTCAGTTGAATATGGAGGTAGTTGTAATTACTTGATTAGATACAGCACAGACATAGGGTCTACTTACAAAGGACCTTTCCGATTGAGGCATTAAAGGGTTGATCTCAAAATCATTTTTCAGTAGCCGATCACAATGGTTGAGACGATACTTTTTTTTCTGCTACGGTGATAAGCAGTATAATGCATAATTCTTCCAGGTTTTGTCATTCAATGAAACATGATGGAAGTGGAAAAGGGCCGTTGACAACAACAAAAAAAATAAATGAAACAAAAATTAACAACTAAGCACAAAATACAGAAACACAACAGATTAAACACCATTCAAAATATTTTTGTCAATAATTTAAAATTGCTTTTTGAGAAACTGAAGGAAAAAAGAAATTCTAATTAGAATTAAAGTTCAACTTCCTTAACTCTGAGTTTGAAGCTCTTTACTTGGCAGCACCATTTTTTACCCTCACCACAACAAAATTAGAATTTTAAATAATGGGCCAAACACCCCCCCTCATGTCATGTGTATACATGCACTATATATATATGTATATATATATTTTAATATATAGTACATAAAATATCTAATTTCAACCTTAGTATGAAAACTGGTCCATTTCAGTAACTTCCAGTACAGCAATCCAAAGTCACTCAAATTTTCTTTTCCTGTGTTGTTCAGAGAAGAGCAGGAGGTCTTGGTCTTTTGTGGGGGTGGGGGGTGCTTAACCACGCACCAATAGAGACCAGCTCTGCAAGTGGCCCAAAAACTGACCTAAAAATAACAAAAACACTTGGAAAGGTTTTTTTTTTCACCTCTTTCCCCCCCCCTACCATCTTTTCTATCAATCCAGGGTAATTTATTACCTCAGCTTCGACATGAGGGCGAGGGGATGTTGGCACAGAGAAAGCCATTCCAGAATTTAGTTGTGATGCTATGTTCTTCGAGGTTCAAGTTTCTGTGACAGTTGTGCCAACGTACGCTGGTTGTCCATAACGTTTAGGCTTCTAGAAAAAGAAAAAAATATGAAAGATTTATAAAAGTATGAAGTTATTTTCATGCAGTTAAAAAGATAAATATTTTCCCGATAACAGTCAATGCGATTTCATTAAGTTTGTTTGATGAAGAGTTACGCCCCTTAGACGGAGAGAAATTCATTTCAAACGATGTGAAAACGGATGACTTTATTACTCAGTTTATAAAAATAAGCATTTTCAGAGATTCGTTTACAAAAAAACAACATACATTGATAGAAGAAAAAAATGACCCAAATTTAATACAAAGTTTTACTGTCAAAATCTTTTTTTATTAAGAAAAAAAACAAAACAAAATATAATTTAATAATAAAAAAATGATTTGATTCTTTTTAAAGCCGACAAAATTTTGGTTAAAAGTTAAAATTTCGTTTTCTTGCATAAACGTGTAATCATAAATTAGTATAGAAAATCTGAGACTTTTTAGAGTGAAAAACATTGACTGAAAAAATCTGGTAATTGTCAGATTTTAATAACACCTTTAGGACTTATTTATGTTATTATTTTTAGAAAATCTAGGTAAAAATATCTTTTTCTATATCTAACAGGTTTAGTAAGTGATTGAATATATCTGAAGAAAATGTTATCCTGAGAACGCATAAGTCGTCGCTCTCCTGGAGGCTGGCATCAGCTCTACTGATGGGAAGCAAGAAATGGTTCTCTATTTAAAAAAAGAGCAACTTTCATTTTGTAAGCATTAGAATTAGCAAGCCATTTCTTAAAAAAATGTTCGACAGATTTGTGTTTTTGTTTTTTTTGGTTTTCAGTTTTCTATGAGTGTTATGTATGTAAACACGAGTTGCTTCCCCTTGACTGTGAGTACTCCCACTATTCCCAATTGCCTGCTACCTCCCACTACCACCACGTGGTATATCCCAGTAATAGAAATTACGACTGGGACAGTGTTAATAAAGTTTTGGTGAAGTTAAGACCCATGTCTCTCTGCTCTCATTGCTTTTACTAATTTTTACTAATATGCTTCAGCCACGCATCTGAATCAACATAATATAAAAATGAGAACCGATTGTCAAAAATCCCCCCTACCACGCAAAGTTAAAAATGATTTCTTCTGTGAGTTACTCCATTTGGCTTTGCCAGAAAACATTCATTTAAGTTTATTAAAAAAACCATTCTTTCTTTCTCTTTCTTCCAGATGTAGTTGAACATAGATAAAGAATGCTGCTGACGGGGCATGTTTGCTTCCTTGGTCCTCCTTCCTCTCATATACATGCAGCTAATTTTAATGTCTTTTCTTTTGATTTCAATCATCTACACATTTTATTACTTGTCATTTGTTTTAAATTTCATGTTTTGTGGAACTTATTTTTACCCAGACTCAAATGAGTTTACCGATATTGTTTGCAGGGCAGATGTCCCAGGAGCTCATAAATATTTACTATGAAACATCTGCATCTTGTATCGGAAGTATATGAATCCCCACAACATCTCACATAAGTTAAAAATTCCTTGTAAAAAGCCCCCTCCCCTTATCTTCCCACTCAGACAAGTTAAAAAAATCTGCTCATCTCATGTGATAATACATTTTTGTACTTAAGAATTTTTAAAAAATTTCATATTCAAATAAAAGTTAATATTTATATTATTTAAGACAGATTCTTACTTAGCTTTTTCTGGTATTGTGTCAAAATAAATGCGCACATAGAAAATATGAATTTGAATTGGATTCTTAATTACCTTTTCATTTGTGTAACTTTATTGCTTTATTGTTTTAGTTTTCAAAGTAAAGATCAATTTACAATTAATTCAAACTGAACATTCTCTTAAAATTTTGAAAATAATTTAATTTTTTCATAGTAATTTGAAAAAACAAATGTTTTTCTTGAAGAGGTGTATTTCTACAGAAATATCATCAAGTTTTACTAAAAAGACATTTTTAAGTTTTTTTTTTTTTTTTTTTCAAACAATTATTTCAAAACATTTAAATAGATAAATTGAAGAATTGATTGTGGTCTCTTACCTGACGTATGACTTGATATCAAAAGGTGGTTTGACTGAACTGTTAGGGAGGTCCAGGTCTACAAAAGAATTTACATCTGAATTAATGACCATCTCAGGATTGTTATGGAAAGAGATCAATTCATATTAAAAGAAAGTTTAACTCCCTTTATTATCATGGGATTCATATACACTGATGTCCACATTTTGTGGTTCAGTAATTAAGGAGCTTAAAAATCAACTAAAGAAGAATCGATCTAATACCCACAAAATAAATAATAGGCAATTGAACAAGATTGGAGAGGCTTGATGCATGCGAAATGAGGAGAGCGTTTCATATGAATCGAGACCTAACAATAATTCTTCCTCTTAAATTGATTCTATTTTTACTTTTATTTTCTTCAAATTGATTTGTTTAAAATTAATAATGTGCTTCATTTTAGTTATTCCACAAAATTTCACTCACTCAGTGGCATACTGCGACAGCAACGGACTGTCCTCAAAGTTTGGGCGATCATATGCTGTGAAAGAAAAAAAAAATTGAATTTGCTTAAAGATTTACATAATTAAAACCACTTTTAAAATCAAATTCTTTAGCAAATTAAGTTAATGTTTAAAAAATTAAATTCTGTAAATAAATTTAAAATAGGCTTAAAAGAACGAATTGTGTCAAATGAAATCTTATGAAAGTTTCAACCAATTGTGTGTGTTTTTTTTTGTGCAAACCGAGTCAAAGGTAAAAGATAAGCTGACTTCTTAGCATTTAAGTTTGCGGCAAAAGTTAATGAAATCTTAAACCTCATTTTGATATTTGATCAAAAATTAATAGGAGAAAAAATACACAAAGATAAATTAAACTTAATTCTTTTTTATTCTCGGTATTTTTTTAAAGAGCAACATTAAAAAACAAACCGGTGTTATTTATTGTTTACATTTGTAAATAAAACAAAACATATATGACCTCTGACCGATAATAATTGTTCTTATGATTGGTCAGTCAGTTAAGTGCCATACGTGATACACGCTTGGGCAATCATGTCTTGAAAGAGACATGACTGACTGGGCAGAAGATCATCCTGCAGTAGGTTGCCATTGCTTTCTACAGTAGACTGGTTGCCGACCAAGGCTGTAGAACCCAATCTGTCCTGTTATTTAACCCATAACTGGAAGGAATAGATGGATTAATCCCTTTCCCAAGGGTATTTGCGTGTAAGTGAATGCAATGAATTCGGCCCCCCGATTTCTTGTTTTGAGCCAATATCCAATGCTTCACAACTCACATCCTTATGATTGGGAGGAATGCTTAATAAGAAATCTTATTACCTCCCTTGCATAAGAGTTGTTCTTGGAAACATGAAATTTTAAACAAAAACAAAATTTATTTATTCAAGTCTTGAAATCTTGAATTTTGTGAAGCATTTAAACAGGCTTATAGCCATATCACATTAAATACAGTGGTTCTTGATCGATCACCGAAGTTAAGCAACGTTGAGCCTGGTCAGTACTTAGATGCATGACCGCTAGGGAATACCAGATGCTGTAAGCGTTTAGTGACGGATATGCGTTGTGGTGCAGTGGATATCGCCTCGGAAAGAGAAATCGGTGAGCCGAGTTCGAATTCCAGTTGAATACCCTGCATTCAATTAAGCACTGGTACCTTTGGGAAAGGTATTAATCCCTTCCATCCAGTTATGGGTTAAATAACAAGGGTAGGACTTGGGGACCCTGCCCTTAAAAACAAAATCCCAATGAATCTTGATACTTGAAAAGAAAAAAGTATTACTAGACACGAAAACTTATATTACAAAACAACAATAAATTGTTGAAAGAAAAAGGTATTACCAGCAATAGATAAATAAAAATTTAGTTGGCAATAAATGATCCGCCGAGGTTGATATGCCATAAAACAAAAACAACCAACCAACCAAACATTTAAATAATTTCCATCTAAGCATTATCTGCATTCTAAACCTGGTCATCATTACAGTGGATGTTTTATTTTCACATCCATTTTGGGAATAAAAATTCTGTGGTACAGATGAGAGTGATAATCAAGTGATTCTTGGGTTTTGGATAAAACACTGTCACTTGACCATAGAGGATTTTTGTTTTTTTAATAGCCATTTTACAAAACTACATTTTTTGATGGGCCAGATCAATCTGAACATGAAACGGAAATTACTTTTCTTTTATCAAAGAATTTGACGGTTGTTTGATTTCCAGTAAAAAATAAAAAATAAAATAATAAAAAAAAATTGAAAAACCAAATTTTCCCGTCAATTTGGTTCTGGTTGATTGACAAATAATACAAAAAGTTCCATTCCAGATTTAACAAATTTTTTTTTTCTGTTCGTCTGTTGTGAAAATTTATCCTCAAATTTCATACGTAAATTTAAGAAATCTTGGTGAGTGCCTTTTTATCAAATACTAGCAGTATAGCCCGGCGTTGCTCGGGTGTAATGAAAGCTTTAAAACTAATCCATGGTCCTGAAGCTCAGACTCTTTGGACATTGGCACAAAAGACTAAAAAGCAATAGTTGTTTCCAGTTAAAGCGAAACCTTAGACTGAAAGAAAAATGAATGGATGTAAGTCAAATTTTGATTTCCTGGTATCGATATCAAATAAGTTTTTTTCATCATAAACTGAATTTTGAAGGCTAAATAAGTCCTCTAAGTAAATGGTATCATGGCTGAGACTAAGAACTACAATTATACCTACTTAGAGCCAAACCCAAAGCAAAAACTAAAATAAAAGGGCTGAAAAAGTGATTTTGATCTTGCCTTTTATATATATATATATATATATATATATTATTGATTTTCTGCACTATTGTAAGAACTGCAACCTTGAAACTTCTGAATATCGTTTCTTATGTCTTTGTCTATGAATGTATCAAATTTGATTAAAATCGGACCACTCCTTCTATAACCTGATTTTTTCAATTATCGATATTTATCGGGGGTACCTCAACACAAAACTTAGCTAAGAACACTCGCAGACACTTATAGTACAACTATGTAAATTTTCAAGAAAATCAGTTCAGCCGTTTTGGAGTCTATAGGTAATGGATACACACACACACACACACACACACACACACACACAGAGACAAAGTTCCATTTATAAATAAGTTTAGATTAAATCTTTATAAAGAAACTTTTGTCCTCACTAAAAAAAAAAAAATTGAAGCTGGCATAAAGTGATCTAAAAATCAAAGAAGAGAAAATTAAAATTCTTTACACCTATAAAAATATCACTAATATTTTAAAAAATTAGCAGAAGTTTCATTGGTGAAATTAAAATGTTACATATAGCACTAACCATTTTCTCAAAATTGACAAGACCATCGTAATAGGTTTTATTTCCTTCATGGGTAAATGTCATATCTGAAATAAAAAAAGTTGAAAATGAAAAAGAAAAAATATATATATATATATATATATATTGGTCATATTTTTAATAATAACTCTTCATTCAAAATATCATTATTTCACTGGGTTTACATATTTCAAATAAAAATGTCCTCAATAGAATTGTAGAATATACAAATAACATGTACTTTAAGCAAAAAATCTTAAAATATCAAATGTTGCTCATTACTATGAATAGAACAATTTTTGAAAGTTTGATGTTGTGTGTCGGCAGTTTTGAAAGAAAATAGTTTTACCTTTCATTAATAGTGGCATGAATGGAATGATTGGGGGACGCATTTTCGCAATTGATAAACGGTAGACTCTGTGATTTCGGGATGGATCCATAATCGTTTCAAATTCTGAAAACATTTTTTTTAATTTTCCGGGTAATTTCTACAATAAAAAGTAAATTCCAAAAGTTTGAGCCCAAAAATTTTAGCAATATGCATTCATTAATACCAAAATTTATTTTTAATTTAATTTTTTTGGCTTTTCAACTCAACCTAAATACATGTTAATTTTATTTAAGGCCATAACAACATTTGACATAGCATTTCTCAATAGTTAATGAAAGAATGAGATTTCAGAAAAGAGGAATTTCTTAAAAAAATTTACTTTCCCCTTTTATTGTTCTCTCATTTTAGTAAATGCCTTTCAGACTTTTAACTAAAAACAAAAAGTCTTTCTAAACTGCAATATGGTCAAATTCAATTTCGAATATAGACTAAAATTTATTAGTTTCACTTTATAGGGAGGTGCTTTCAAATAGATGTTTGTACTCACTTCCCATGTCTGTGAGAGTCGGCTTACAGCAATGTTGCTTAACCCTAATACGATGGCAAAGAAGCTGCTCATATTTTGATATTCACGGCAACTGAAATGAAAATCACATCTTGTTAAAAGGCAACATTTTCTGTCTTTTCAAGTGAACAAAGATTGTTTCAATTTTTTTATTTTTTTTATTTCAATTTATCGAATATAAAACAAATTTGGGGATAAAAATTCCAAATTGGCTGCTCAAGTTGGGATTAAGTCAGATTTGTCTTTAATCCTTAAAAATTTACGTAAATTATTGATGAAAGGATTAACAAATCATTAGATTTAATTCCCGCCTCAAGTAGGATTTTTATTATTATTATTATTATTAAAACGAGCCAAAACCCAGCCCTACAGGTGGGATTTAAAAGCTAAATTAGTATGAAAGACAAAAACAAAACATTTGCTTTGCATCACATCTAAATATCTGGCACAGATTATTAAGATTTCAAGTACGGATATTTTAGATAGAAGAAATTTAGTTTTTATCCCAGATTTTTATTATTATAGCAAGAATCACAGACATGAAAGCAA
Organism: Ascarosepion bandense; assembly: GCA_037127315.1. Taxonomy (NCBI): domain Eukaryota; kingdom Metazoa; phylum Mollusca; class Cephalopoda; order Sepiida; family Sepiidae; genus Ascarosepion; species Ascarosepion bandense. The sequence continues at coordinate 2,229,138 of JBBBDQ010000416.1, forward strand.
ATTTTTTTCTTTTTGCTTGAACTTTACATTCAAACATTGTCGATAAATTTGCATGTCTAGCTTTTTAACAGCCATTGATTTTTGTACAATAAATGTAAATGCAACAATTATTTTTCATTTTCTACTAATCAGAAAATAAAGGCCATAATTTTGGTTTCTGACTAAAAAGTTTTCAAAACAATGACTACTGAAATAAAAATATGGAGATTCTGTTTAGCTAACCTGATGGATGCAAAGTAAGGGTCCAATTTAGCATTATACTTATATTGTAAATTGAACCCCCATTTCTAAAAACTTAAAATGCTTTGGAATTTGTCTGACTACCTCAAACAACAATATATAAAATTTCACTCGACGAACACACAGTAATGGGTTAACTTGAATAGTAAATAAAACCTCATCGGTAAAACTTTTAAAAATCGGAATTTTGAAAAATGTTAAAAACATGCTCTAGTGTCCATGAATAAAGACAAAAAAAGATCTGCAATGTAATCAGTCCTGACCTGGCATCCTGACTTCAATCACTTTCTCACCAATGTGACGTGGCTTCCCTTTGTCTTTTCTACTAATGTTTTCATGGTAACTGCTCTGATGAGGTTTTCCCTGGTTCCCCAGCGACGTGAATTTAAGTGTGCTACTAGATTGGTAACTAGGTCCCACCCTTTTACCATTGAGTGCCGCCACTTCTACGCGAACAGTTTCTTTTCTTGCACTTCCCACCTGTGAAACTCCCATTTACTTGCTTTCCTGACAGTTACAATCTCCAAAAATTTATATGCAATGCTAATTGCCATTGTCTGTCTTCTTGAATCCCATTCATTTTTGATCTTTTCTTCTACCTCTCCCTGTATTCAATCTCACTGTAACACCCCTCCCCGTGCACTAGTGGCAGTCCCGCCTTGCTTGGGATGAAATGAATAAAAAAAATTTAAAAAAATAAAACACAGAAAAGTTTGGTGCCCTAACCAGCTGCTGTTGTATTATAGATTAATAGAAAGATTGTCAAAAAAAAAAAAAAAAAAAGACGTTTTGTGAATTGTGATAAGTTAGAAAATAAAAAAATCAGTCACTTGGTAACATGAGAATTTTTAATAGAAACCTTTTTGTAAACCATAGAAATACATCAGGCCTTCAGTAAAAAGTACTTTCCGCCATGTATGTGAAAATCAGTTTAGTGTGTTTCTCTTCTAAATTAAATACTTTTAGCTTCTTTTTGAATAAAATGGACTGGTTTATCTCAAACAGATAAAAAGTTATGACATTTCTGATGTCGATAAACTTTAAACACAAGTTTCTCGTTTTTTATTTTGTGGCGGAAAGTACCTTCTAATTGCAAATGTCCCAAGAAATCTCATTCTGCTTTCCATGTTTAGGGGAGATAACTTGCTCAGTTAAGGGAGATAACTCGTGCTTTGTCTCACTTGTCTGTTTTAACACCTCGCTGAATCCTTACAACCACAATCAGTTATGATCGACAAATTGTAAATTGGTCTGGTCGTAAGTCAGTCTGTAATTAACTTTACTATCTTTTGTATTTTTCTTTAACCATTTTTTGTACTTTTGATTATTTTTGCAGTTTCTTTACATTTGACATCATTTGGAGAATGATGTCAAATGATGTTTCATTTCTATATTTTGACATTCGTCAGGTTTAAGTCCAAACACTGCAGACTACAGTTGGTTTAATATTTGCTAAACATGCAAAAGACAAAAATACAGTTAGAGGAAACATTTTAGTTTCAAAATCTAGATACATACACGCACAAAATATCTTATTGGTTGCTAACGCTAGGTTGTGGATTGCCGATGTCATCAGATGTGGCAGGTTTCACAGTAGCTGGCGGAATGGTTTTCTTCACAAACGTCATGAGCTTTGTCGGAATTGTTTGGTTTCTTTTTTCTCCTCATAAATTTTACGTTATGGACAAAACACATTGTCAACAAACTTCAAGCCGCTTCCTCCTCTGCACTTGTTGCTCGCCAGTGACTCAAACCTTAAAAATTTGGAATCTATTCTTGAATCATTTAAAACAACCACAACTTGCTACTCGATGCTAGTATTCTTTGGTAAACTCTTTTAACATCTCAAATAGACTTTTAGCCATTTTGCCTGCACAGTAAAAAAAGCTCAATGGAACCTTAGTTTGAATCTGATCTTCCCTCAGCATATACAGCAATTTCTCAATTTTGTGGATGGGCCTGCTACGTTGCTTTGCTATAACTGTCGATTAAATCGGTGCAGAATCTTTCACAGATTTACAAATTCTCTCTGTCCTCCGAAATCCTCGACACCGCAGAGTGCGACAATTTCAGATCACATTCACTTTCTTTCCACATTCGTACTATTTTAATCAGCATCATTTTCAAGTCAAGCTAAGTTAGCCTTTCTTTCTTAGCCGATCGAGGAGTAGACACAAACAATTTTCTCTCGGTAGACATCTTGGGGTTTTTTAAGAAAATTTTTGAAGGACTCTGAGAGAGGAGAAAAGCACATTGTATTGTATCTGCCCTGACACTGAGCATGACACGCACAAGCAAATATTGATGTTTCAAAGAGCTGGGGTGGAAATTGTTATCATCACCCAGTTGGGAAACACTCATGCTGCCAGGCACAGGGCAGTCATGGCCAAATATATCAATTTGCACTCATGGTCATAAAATGGCACAGCCATAAGTCGCATAGGTCGTAAGTCAACCTGTATATAACTTTCCAGTCCAACTAAACAGAGGAACTGAACTCACAACTGTCAGGGATAAAAGTCATGTTCTACAACAACTAAGATGAGGATGCTGGTCCGAACAGTAACATACATGAGAGTAAATCCACAGACGTATTTAACAAAACATAAATCTAAGTAAACAGGCTTTTGGCCGTTGGCCGAATGCAATGAAAGAAAATCAAGAAATGGCAAAAAATACTTACTAAGAAGCGAGTTTAATGAATTTACGCAGAAGGTGAACTCGTTTGCTCAAGTTTTGAGTCAAAAGAATCTCGGTCACCACCCAATATTGAACTTCGTTGAAACGGCGTAAAAATAAATCTAAGTTTGCAGTCGTTTTTCCAAATTTATATCGGCCAAATACTTGATAGATAAGTTCATACTGTCAAGAGAGAAAGGATTGAAAATATAAAAAATTGAATGAAGAGAAACCAAGTAGCGGAAAAATAAAATTTTAATTATTGATTAATATTGTTACAACATTTGATAGTCTGAAAGTCATTTTGAAAGTAACTTTATTATGTTATTCCACAACATCAGACGTTTTGGAGCTTCTTGCTAATAAGCCCTAATTGGTTTTGACTTCTTAGAAATGGCAGCAGAGAGGAAAAAAGGATTCAATTCTATGCAGAAAAAAATTACATTTGCCAATGCTTGCTGAATATTTACAGAGACCATGCAGTGGATTTGAGCACAGTGAAGCAGTGTGTGATGCATTGTATTGGTGGTGACAGTGATGTGTGTTACTGACCACATTTTGCAAGGCTCTATACACATGCAAAGCTTATTTCTTGTGAAACTGTATAGCCATTGGTGGTGACTATGTGGGGAAAATAGTGTTTTGTAGGTGAAAACTTGATTCATCTGACAGTGTTATTGTGCTCCCTGTATCTGCTGCAGTTTCCATGGAAATTAACAGGAGGCATTACATTTGGAGCAAAATGTATAGCCATTGGTGGTGACTATGTGGGGAAAATAGTGTTCGGTAGGTGAAAACTTGCTCTGCAAGGAGCAAGGAGGCATAACATTTGGAGCATCCCTAGTATTACACAATATTTATGAATTTGTGTACTTTGTCAGTTTGTGTGTATACTTAAGAGGCTGCTAAACTTCGAATATACATCTCGTAGTTCAGATGCAATCAAATATCAATTCTTGAGGCTTTTTCAAGCCAATCTTTGTTAATGAATTTCTTGATGTAGACTTGCAAAATGTGTTGTCATATTTACTCTCCTCTCCCTGACACCATAAATTTATTTTAATAACAATTTTATAAAATGGATGATGTCACCAACCTCGGGGACAGCAGTGAAAAGTTCCCAGTCATAAACTGTCATGTGATATGCCAGTTCCTGGGAGCCGACAAGCTCAAGAGATGAGGCTGTTCCAGTCAAAATCTCGTCTTGTTCAGGAAGAGGTGTCTGCAAAACAGGAAATTAAAATACAATTGACCATCCGATCGCAATTGGAAACTGAAATATTACTTGAATGTTGGATGATTTCAAAAAGCATAACCAATTCCCAAAAGGAATTTACATTGTGTTGGAAAAAATGGAACATTTAAGGTTTTCTTTTAATGGAAAAAAAAAAAATTATACAAGGTGAGGTGCTGAAAAGTTTATGACTTGACCCACTCTCTATAATCTGACTAATTTTTTTTAATCCCTTGTTAATTGGATAAACATTTTAGCCACCCACCTCATTATAAATATTTGTTTGTGATTTGTTTTGGTCAATCATTCTTTTTTCTTTTGTTACACTTAACACGACATAATAAAATAAAATAAATTTTCAAAACAAATTTAATTTCTGTGGTGGTGGTGGTGGTGGTGGTGGTAACAAATGTAAAAAATATATATCTTTTTACCAAGATTTTCTAAAAATAATAATTAAAAAATACTTTAAATAACTTGTGAATAACTCCTAAAAGTTTCATTAACCCTCTAGGGCCATTCGTATCATATTTGATACAGTATTTCCCTATAAGGAAACATTTGGTATTTCCCTATAAGGAAACATTTGGTATTTCCCTATAAGGAAACATTTGGTATTCATTGACTGAGCAGTCAGTACTGCTTTCATTTGAAATTTATAAAATATTTCTCTTAAAAAATTTTTCAGGAAAATATTTCTTTCAAGGCTTGTTTTCATACTGTATCAAATATGATACGAATGGCCCTAGAGGGTTAATAATATAATATGATTAAGGCTTCTACTTGTCATAAAGTGGGGGATCAGTTCTATATTGTTATGAAGTAATAAACAGATCCCCCACTAATTACTACTTAATAATATAATATGATTAAGGCTTCTACTTGTCATAAAGTGGGGGATCAGTTCTATATTGTTATGAAGTAATAAACAGATCCCCCACTAATTACTACTTAACCCTCTAGGGCCATTCGTATCATATTTGATACAGTATTTCCCTATAAGGAAACATTTGGTATTTCCCTATAAGGAAACATTTGGTATTCATTGACTGAGTAGTCAGTACTGCTTTCATTTGAAATTTATAAAATATTTCTCTTAAAAAATTTTTCAGGAAAATATTTCTTTCAAGGCTTGTTTTCATACTGTATCAAATATGATACGAATGGCCCTAGAGGGTTAAAACCCTACAATTATTTGATTTTTGCAAGAATTTTCAAATTAATGTATTTTTCACCAGAAACAAATGAGTTACATAATACATTATAGCAAACTCTGGTAGAACTTTGGTTACCTGCTGACAAAAGATTATTTTGCCAAAATTTCGAACGTTTTAGAAAGGATTAAAAAAATTTTTAAAATTAATAAAAAATAATACTTTGATTTTTCCTCTTAATAATAACAAACATGTCGAAGGAAAAAAAATTGTTTTTATTAAATTAAGTGCGTTTTTTTTCTTCATGCTGTACTGTTTTTTCAGTGGATTAAAGAGAGATAGTTTTAACCGAGTAACTTAAATTTGGATAGTAAGTTTATCTTCGCTATTCAGATGTTGGACAGAAAACGTAAAGATAAAGAATCAAATTTAGATGACGTGTTATACTAACTTTTTTTTTTTTTTACACACACACACACAATAATTCAAATGAAATTGTTACGAAGCTATCAAAAATTTAATAAAAGGAAAAGGGAGGTAATGCAATAAATTTTTACTTCTTTGTAAAAATTGTTTCCCGTGGTCCAATATTGTAACTCTTGCTGACAAATTGGTCATCCCGGAAGTTTTTTTTTTTTTTTAACATTTCATCCCAAGCAAGGAGGAGCCACCACTATGGAGCAGGGAGGGTTACATTGAGAGAAAAGACTGGGTATAGGAGGTATTCAAGAAAGAATAAGAGATGAACGGGATTCAAGAAAATAGAAGATAGCAATTGATGTTGCATTTAGATTTTTGTTGATTTTAGGGAAGTAACGAAACGGAAGGAAGTTCCATCAGTGAGAAGTGCGAGAAAAACTATTGGAGTAGAAGTGGCTGGTATATTTTACTATTTCAATGGTAAATGAATGGGACCTAGATGACAATCTAGTCAGTCAGTTAAGTGCGATACACGCTTGGGCGATCATGTCTCGAAAGAGACATGACTGACTGGGCAGAAGATTATCCCGCAGTAGGTTGCCATTGCTTTCTGTGGTAGACTGGTTGCCGACCAAGGCTATAGAACCCAATCTGTCCTGCTATTTAACCCATAACTGGAAGGAAGAGACAGATTAATAATTTTTTACCAAAGGGTATTTGCGCGTAAGTGAATACAATGGATTCAACTGGAATTCGAACTCGGCCAAACTAGTAGAATGCTTAAATTAACGTAGATGGGGCACCAGAAAAAAAATAGCTCATCAGAGCAGTTGCCATGAAAATATTTGTAGAAAAGACAGAGGGAAGTAACTTTATTATGTTATTCCACAATGTCAGATGTTTGTGCTATGGAGGAGTGGTTCAACCTTCTTACTAATAAGCTATAATTGCTTTTGACTTCTTATAAATAGCAGCAGTCTGGCAAAATGTTGTCAGACATGAAAGTGCATATAAACCAATGTTTGTTATAGAATTCAATGCAGAAAAATTTCTTACATTGCCAATGAACATTTATAGAGATTTGGTTACCTGAGTGTTATTTCATTTCAGCAGTGTCAACAGCAATATGTCACATTCAAATTGTGTAATGTTCACCTCTGAACTGTGAAACCGTGCACCATATCGGAACACTTTTGGTGGCACAATTACGTGTGTGTGTGTGTGTGTAAGTAGAAAGAATTCATCTAAATAAGTTTTGTTAAATTCAAAGGACAAAGGCTGTTTAATTTTTCTATTGGATTTTGAAGTTGCCTGAATACTTTTGACCATGGCTGTATCTGACTACCGGGCACGGGTCTGGGCTGATCCGTGCAATCATAGTGAAAATCCGGGCGAGGAAAAATGTCTTCATCAGAAATCAAACTAAACAATTCATGAAGAAAGAAAGAAAGAAAAACAAAGAAAACATCCGAATGAACGAAGTAAAAATCTGTTTATTTATTAATTTTGGGAGAAAAGACTGGTTATACTCAGAAAGTCCGAACTCGATTTCCTGCTTTCGTTCACGTTCTGTGCCTAATTTCCATTGGAATAGCCGAAAAAATCCGAAAAAAATCATAGTTTCTGGAAACGGATGACATCATCACATTGTCTACTAATAAATCCGGGCAATTTTCTCTGTGCCCGGTATTTTTTTTAGCATCAGCTACAGCCCTACTTTTAACCACCTCATCCATTATCATGAACTGATTGTTGTTCATATGGTAGACATGATATTATAGCTGACATGCTGGCATTTTGTTTTTTAATGCTACAATTAAAATTTAGTTTGGATATACATGTATCTTTTAAGTAATATCATGTGCAACACAGTTTTCCTGAGCTCGACTGCACCAGATAAGAAAGTATTAATTATACTTATTACCGCTTTATGTGTGTACGTAGCCTTTTGAATCGATTCATCCCAAACAAGATAATAATACCAACTATTATGCAAGAGGTTACTGGAAATGAAAGCGAAAGAAAAAAAAAACCTTCAGAAGGAACTGGAAACCCAATCCTTCACAGAAAACAAGGAATAAACTTCGACTCCAGTTCAAAAGAATTTAAAATCCCAATCCTGGTGAAAGACATTATGTTTAATGCCAGTTTATTTTGCATAATAGCCCTGAGTGTGTTAATCTTTCCTTCTAGTGAGCATTGGATAGTATTTTGCTATTATCTACTAATGCTTGTCGGATGTTACTAATCGCATTTTGCAGGTTTGTACGGCTTGTATCGATCATCACACCTCAGACATCCAAAATGCAATTAATGTAAGAATTAGGACATTCTATCAACATTTTCGATTCAAATTTACAAAGAATGGAAACAAATACAAAAATTAAAAATTGCTTGAATTTAACCAAACGTGTGCGTGTGAATGAAGTTATTCTTTCCATAACATTACATTAATGATCTCCCTGATTCCATAATAGCCCAAATAGGTTTGTACGCCGATGACGCCACAGTTTATTCTTGCCTCCTACAAAAATCTGGTGTAGGCGTCAAAGCCAACCTCACAGCCGAGATTGAAAAAGACCTCCAATCCATATTGGACTGGGGTAAGAAATGGTTAGTAAATTTTAATGCTTCTAAAACGAAGCTACTTTCAATTAACCATCATCAACAATCTCACCTACCTCCCATTAGCATGGACCAGGCTTGCCTCCCAGAGAGTAAAACACTGCGCCTCCTTGGTCTCACACTTTCAGCGGACCTCAAATGGAATGACTATATCGAATCCATTGCTAAATCCGCTGCTATGAAAGTCGGTTCTCTGTGTAGGGCCCAGAAGTTTTTTCTGTCTAAATCTATCCTGCACATTTATAAATCTACCATCCGCCCGTGCATTGAATACTGCTGCCATATCTGGTCAGGTGCCCCTGCTGTTCTCCTCGGGCTTCTCGATAAGGTTCAGAGGAGGGTCTGTAATGTGATAGATACTGACTTGGCAGACCACCTGCAGTCTCTCTTCCACCGGCGTGACGTGGCTTCCCTGTGTCTCTTCTATAAATACTTTCACAGCTTCTGCTCCGATGAACTTAGATCACTAGTGCCCCCTAAATACGTATTTGAACAAGATACTAGATTAGCAACTAGATCCCACCGTTTTACAGTGAAACCGATAAAATGCAGCCGTAACTTCTACTCCAACAACTTCTTTCCTCGCACTTCCCGACTGTAGAATTCTCTTCCAAACGATTGCTTCCCTGACGGATACAATCTCCAGGAGTTTAAATGTAAGGTCAATAGACACCTCCTAACACACTAACCTGCTCCCATTCTATCAAACACTCTTCCCATCTGCCCAACCCTCATCCTCGGTATCCTTACTCATCTGTCACCTTCCTCCTTGACATTCCCTATGTCTAACCACTCCTTCTCTTTACCTTCCCCTATGTAGCCCCATGCGCAATAGTGTCAGTGGAATGCCTTGCTTGGGGTGAGATGATTAAAAAAAAAAAAAACATACACATTCTGTAATTCAAGAGAATAAATGCTTATAGGCTATGAATATTTGTTTATGAAACGGATCATTTGGTTCACTATTGAACCACATCAGCTTCAGTGCATTATAGATTTTCTGTCTTTAAAGAAATACATTTATGTAAAAGAAAAACAAAGAAAAGAACAAATGTCACAATGAGACAGAATTACAAAACTTGGATAAAGCCAAGTATAAAAGATTTAAATAGATCCGAAGGCGGATGGTCTTACCACAGCATCGAGGTGCTCTCTCGGAGCCAAGAAAAGGCGACCATTTAAGGTAAGGCTGTTTACAACTCCCAAATCATTTTCTCGGAACAATATTCGTTCTAAAAGAGAAAGTAAAAGTATTTCAGAATAACAACGAATAAAATTAAATAATGAATCAAAGAGATTTTGTATTTGTGCCAACAGCAAATCAAAATCAATTTTCCGACTTAGAAAATAATTTTTTGTTTTCAAAGCAAAATTATTTTTTGACTGGAAAAAAATATAGAAAATTTGTCAAATAAGACTTCGTGTGTGTATTGTAAACATTTAGAAACCTGTTTTCTTAAAATTTTACTAAAAATTGGTACAATGAATTTTGGTGGTCATGTTTTTCTTTGAGGTTTTGCAAAGGCTTTAAATTAGGAACCTAATGTTTCGTTCAACATAGTTTTCTAGAAAAAATAAAATTCTTCACAGATGCATTCTTTTGCATATATATTGTTTTTAACTAGAAAACAAAAATAATTTTATAGAGAATTTTACATTTTATTCCTAGGATTACTTTTATGAAATTAACAGGTTTCCTATTTTGCATATTATCCAATACAGTGGAATCAGTAAACTATATCAATGCCAATTATTTAGTTTTTCAATATACTGTTGGCATCGAAGTTTTGGAAGACCACGATTTTACATGTTTGAGAGCAGAAATAGTCTGGGAAAGATATACGCAAACTCTGCGTTAACCGGGGGGGGGGGGGCAATTATTTCAATTGAAACTGCCAACATTTTAAAATCACTCATTTCAAGCCAACAGTTTATGCAATTTTCAATTCTGAAATTTTTCTTCCAGATTATTACACTCTTCCTGTGTAAGACCTTTTTGAAAATTATTGTGCAGGTTTTTATTCAAAGGATTATTAAAAAAATATACATTAAAAAACGGTGAAAGAAAACCTGATAAACAGTCTGACCTTCAGTCTGTGGGTGGGGAAGAAATGAAAAGAAGAAATTGTTCAATATACAAAAAGAACATTAAGATATTGCATTCACACAACTGTCAGTCAAGTGCTATACGTGGCCAATCATGTCTCAAAAGAGACATGACTGACTGGGAAGAAGATTTTCCCGCAGTAGGTTGCCATTAATCTCTGTGGTAGACTGGTTGCCAACCAAGGCAATAAAACTCAATCTGTCCTGCAATTTAACCCATAGCTGCAGGAAGAAGCAGTGGATTAATAACTTTTGCAAGGGTATTTGTGCATAGGCGAATGCAACAAAGTCAACTGGAATTTGAACTTGGTTCTCTAATTTCTTATTTCAAGTCAATATCCACTGCACCACTCACGTCCAACCCACACAACTTAACCTGAATAAAAATAAAGATGAGGATAAAAATGACTGCCTCTTACCTCCATTAGATTTGACTTCGCACAGCACCAAGTCTTCACCTAGAGCAAGTTTTTCCTGTGCTTGATTGATAATCTGAGATACTGTAGTTGTCATAGGAACACGGAGGGTACAGTAGCTATGGTCAGCACAATATACACGGAAAATGCCTGAAATAAAATATGGTTTAAATATTTAATTTTCCTATATCCTGATTAAGAGATTAAATTTAAAAACAAAATATCCAGCAGGACATTCACTGCCACAAGTCAATTATAAAATCCTTCTTCAAACACTATCTTTATAATATGCTAATTTGGTTAATAACATTTTTTTCAAAGGCTTTCTTTGTCATATTTTCAATAATTTTTTCCCATAAAAAGTTCATTTTTAGGTTCCAATACAATTTTGAATTCCTGCCTTTGATTCCTTAGAGTTATTTGTGTTAAAAACAAAGAACAAAAAACTCAGAAGTGTTGTTGCTTTGATGACGAGACCACAAAATGAAGGTAACTTGTCATGGATATCATAATAGAAAAATGCCAAACATGACTTATCTTGTAGTCAATGTGTTAACCAATGTTAATATTATCTCATGTCTTTGCGTTTGTTTTTTTTTTATTCTGTTTAATCACCTCACCTGATGGACATTTAAAAAACAGGGAGAATTATGTGGTAATTTCATCTGAAATCACAATAGTCTTTCTTTTCAAATTTCAATACATAAACAAAATGATAGATCCGTGTAACCCTGATATAAGAGAGTTGCCGGGACCGGATAAAAGTTCTCTTATATCCGGTCCCGACAACTCTTATATCCGGGTTTGGTCTATTTTATATTCATTACCACCGGCTCTAATTTAGGGGCCATAGAAACTCTCTCTTATATCCGGATTACTACAATAAACTACAAGAAATGCAATTCAAACATTTTCTTAATGTACAATAGCGCCCAACATCAGAGAACAAAAAATAAAATATTTCCAATTGTACTAATTCAGTCAAGATAAAAATTGCAGTTTCTTAAAAATCCGACATGAAAGTAAATTTGGATATAAAAGAACTAAGAAGGCAGAATCGTAAATCCAAATTATTATTATTATTAAATAATAATTAATTAATTATTATTATTATAAAATAATACCATTAATGCTTCTATAACAAATAAAACATTGTACAAGTCATAGTTATTTTATTACTTTGTGCTAATTTATAAGCACAGGGCTTCACAAATTGGTTGTATTGTTCAGCCATGACTGTCGTGTTCCTGCCGTAGATTTTGCCCAGAATCCGTCTCTGTTATCAGTTTCCTGTCCTAACCGATCACCTTCCAAGAATTCTCGGTTGGACTGGGAGATGGATTTTAGGATAATCAGGCCATAACCTCAACATTTTCAACTTCAAAATTATTATTTTAATATTTTTGCAGTAAAATAGGGGTTGTTATTATGGATTAAGAAGGGCCCCATGGAAAGAAGATGCTCTCGAAGATGAAACAACATGCTATTCAATAAACAGCTCTCCCACAGCAATACACTAGCATCTCTAAATTTAACTGGTTTTTTTTTTTGCCCACATTTAAAATGTAACCTTCAACCTTTACACTCTATAAGACAGACAACATGCAATCAAAGTCCACCATATTAAAATTGCTTTTATCATTGAAGAACAGGCAGACCGAATTTTGATTGTCCATAATTTTCAGTCATTGTCTAGTTTAGTTTTTTAGTTCTTCTTATAGATGAAGAGGGAAGTTGATAGCAAGACAATGTGTGTGAAGCTCCGTTTCACAAAAATTACATGACACTATCAACTGAGACACTCTCAGTCAACCAGAGACGGTTTTTAAATTGTCCAATTTTGTCAAGGCATTATTTTACATGGCCATCTTGGTATTTCAGTATCTTATTAAAACTTTAATGTTATAGAAGTTACTTTCACTTGTTTTGCAAAGGCCGAAATCATCCTCATTCCTTAAAATTTGTAAGTGATATTCCAACATCAACATGGTTGGTTGTTTCATTTTTATGGCATATCAACCTCGGGGGGTCATTTATTACCAACTAAATTTTTATTTATTTATTGATGGTAATACCTTTTTCTTTCAACAATTTATTGTTGTTTTTTTATATAAGTTTTTGTATCTAGTAATACTTTTTCTTTTTGAGCATCAAGATTCATTGGGATTTGTTTTTAAGGGTAGGGTCCCCAAGTCCTACCCTTGTTATTTAAGCCATAACTGGAGGGAAGGGATGGATTAATACCTTTCCCAAGGGTACCAGTGCTTAAGTGAATGCAGGGTACTCAACTGGAATTCAAACTTGGCTCACCGATTTCTCTTTCCGAGCCGATATCCACTGCACCACAACACACATCCGTCACTAAACGCTTACAGCAAATGGTATTCCCAAGCGGTCACCCATCTAAGTACTGACCAGGCTCAACATTGCTTAACTTCGGTGATCGAGTGAGAACCAGTGTATTCAACGTGATAGGCCGTAAGCCTGAGATAACATCGGGAAACAATTCTGAAAATTTATAAGTAACATTTACTTACACGGCAAAATGTTTGCATATTTCATTAGGAATAATAAAAGTTTGTTTGTTTTTTTTTTCCCCAGAAATCATCCATAAAAATTTATGAAAATTCAATTTTTGTCACAATTGAATCTGTATAATTGAAAATATTTTCTTTTAAATGTCTTTCTAATATTGGAGAATTCTATTACTACAAAGACAGGATCAGAAATGAAAGAATATAGGAATTGTGTAAAATGAAATAAAAAGAAGTTGTTTCCCATCATGCCTCACACACTTTTGAAATTAAAACCAACCCTGACACAAGCTTTTCAATAAAGATCTTTATCATTTTCTAAAAACATTAAGAATATTCCAAAAAACATTGATTTTCTAAAATCATTAAGAATATTTCAAGGGATAAATTTTACAAGATAAATAATTCCTTATTAAGAAATGAAAAAAGTCAATTTAGTCAATAAATTCATTAAATGACAAGAACTTATATATATTATATACACTACAGTTAAAAAGTTCAAAGTCACTCCTGGTAATTTTTAAAAATTGACTCCCAAAAATAGTTGTTTTGTACTTTAAATAAGAGAAAATAATTATACATGGTTAAGAAAATGAGACATGATTTTTTATTAGAAATTTTATTATAACAAAAAGAAAAAAAAAAAGCATTCCATGATTAAATTTTGCTCTCATTAAAATTTCCTGTTTTAGCCTTGATTACTGCAGCAAAAATTTTTGGCATTTGCCGCAAAAGTTTCTCAAAGTATAAATTTGATAATTGCTTCAAATTCTTTTTTCAATGACTAAAAAGTCTTTTTCATTTCTTTTCACTCTTCTGTCAAATTCATTCCAGGTTAATTCTAGGAGGTGGCTTCAAACTTTTTGTATCAATAAGTCTGTAGTCTAATGATGGAAATGTTTTACAAAACAAATATTTATATTTTGACAATATTTCCTTTTGTTACTAATATTTCGACCATATTTCCTTCCTTAGCAATTATTTTGACAATATTTCCTTCCTTATCAATTATTCCGACAATATTTCCTTCCTTAATAATAAATGGAAATAGGTCTCACATTATACACGAAAAAGGAAGGGTGAGTTTGTTTAATGTTTTATGTGCAACAGAATCACAATTCTTCACTTGTGGATAATTTAAAGTTCCTCTTTTTTTAATGGAAGAAAAAAAAATGGAAGATAGGGAATGAGGAGTCATTAAAGAAAACGAAAATCATTTTCAGAAATAAAAAATGGAAGCCATTTTTGATCGATTGATTCACTTCTTAATAAACTGCTAAAATCTGTTTCTGGTTTTGTGTTGCATTTTTTATTTTCTCAGAATAAAAAAGGCTAAATATACTGAAAACATTACTTGTTTTAATCTTTCATGTAAGAATGAAAAAAAAAATTATAGCAATTTTGATAATTTAAGAAATAAATAAACATGGCAGCTCTCAAAATGGAACAGAAATCAGTCTTTTTGAACGAAATGAATTAAAACTGCTTCTAAAATCATGTAAGAACAAAAACAGGAGAAATATTTCAGCCAAACCAATAGAAGTGACAACAAATTCTTCATTCAAAGTCAAAACTGAGGAGTGGGGGGGAATCTAGATCTGGAATGTTAACACTTCAACCGTACAGCACGCTAAGCAATTGGCTTGTTTTCTATTTCTAATTTCATAAAGCAGCCATAATTATTTAAGTACTTAAAGTAAAGTATTGTATCTATATACTACAATATGGCAAATATCCCAGAAAAGAAAGAAATCCTATTTTTGTTATCTGAAGACTAATGCTTCATTGTCCTGACTTGCAGCAGGAAAAATGGTTGGCACTTAGAGATAAAAACTGACAGTATGACATTTAAAAATGGAAATGTGACACATCTTTTGACATTTGTAGAGGCAGGAATTTACCTTTTTATCTAAGGAGAATGCCAAAGCTTGACAACCTCCACAAACTCTCTCTCCCAAAATATATATATATATATGACTCACAAGGTTAGTAAAATTTTCTCATCACAGAATATACAGATCAGACAATTAAACAGCTTCATGTGCCAAAGTTAATGGGATTCTTGAAGACATAACCCGTCAGCCAATATAAAACATGGAGAATGTTAAATTCATATTTTTTTTTATTGCACTCAGAGTTAGGTTTCAAACTTACATAAGATATTGTCCTTGCATTTAATATAAATTTGTCTTGTTTTGGGCGGCCATCAGGAATGGTTTGAAATTTTCAGATTTGATAAAATATTGGCTTTTTTCACTTAATCACACACACACACACACGCGTTTTTGTGTGCATGTGTGTGTGTCTCTCTCTCTCTCTCTCTCTATATATATATATATATATATATATATATATATAAATGTATTTTGGCAAGCAGGCTTTTATCAAAGTGCTCGATATTGAAGTGTAGATACAGCATTGATAGGTACAAAGAGTTTGTCTCTTTAATAGAGCAGATTCATGCCGACTTCAAAGTTTCATGAGGACACTTATGATCTTATCACTCATCAGGGCTGTTTGATAACCCTACGAATAGCAAACATTAACAAAGAAGAGAACATGAACAAAATAAGACAGATATCTCCCTTGAGAGGCCTCAAGCGCTCAAAGTCTCGAGAAACAAACCAAAGGTAGAGCAGCAATGGCAAAAAAAAAAAAACAAGAAGAGGCACAGAAGTTCGAGAGAAAATTGTTACATCAGATTTCATGGGATGTAACAATTTTTAGTGAAGAACAAATCTTCAGAGAATAAAGAGACTACTTCACCATTTGTAGATTAATGTAGTGTAAAAGTCAGAGGAACAATTTCAGATCAGTGGTCCTGGAACTTAGTTTTAGTATTTGTTTTTATATATAAAAATATATTCACACACACACACACATTAATTCAGAGAAGTTCGACACTTAAGTGACAAACTTTTCTGCATTAGTGCTATTAACGCCCTATCTCTATCCCAATATCGAGCACTTTACGATAAAAATTTGCTTGTCAACAATCCTTTTTTTATCAATAAATCTACTGAAAAAACAATCTTGGTGCTAAACATTATCACAACTGAACACTATATATATATTATATATATATATATTTCAAGTGAAGAGGACTGAAGGTTTTTTTTATTTTGATTGCTCTGGCATTTATTTTATTATAAACAGTGCTCAATATAATGAGTATTATAGAGCTTAATATAATATAATTATATAGTTATGTGTCAATTTTACATTGTGACATGGAAATTTCTATGTTTCAAGACAGGTTCTCATCATCAGGCAATGTTGATGTGGTTGTGCAGATGATTTACATTTAAATGCAAATCATCTGCACATTTAAATGTAAATCATCTGCACAACCACATCAACCACATGTGTGTGTAATATATATATATATATATAAACACACACACACACAGTGGGTGGACAAAAATAATGGAAACACCAAGTGCCATAATTTGAAAAATTCATTAAACTGTCAAAACCTTGTCTATTTTTGTTTAATATCAACAGTACTTCATTTTTGGGCTAAAATTGTCATTTTTTACAGATATTTAAATAAATTTATTTAAATCAACAGTCAGAACTATTTAAACATTTTAAGTGATCAACTTCATCCTATGATTCTGGAAATGTTTCTGGGGGGAAATGCTATCTTTCAGGTTGTAAAGCACCCATTCATACTGCTAAAGTTGTAGCTGAATAGTACAAGGAACATTCTAGTGAAGTAGAACATCTTATCTGGCCACCAGAGTCCTCATATCTCAATATCATTGAACATTTGTGGTTCATTTTAGAAAAACAAGTGAGGAGTTGATATCCTCCAGCATCATCACTTGGAGATCGTTTTAGCTGAAGAACAGATGAAAATTCCTCTGGAAACAATTCAAACTTTATACAAGTTGATCCCATATATATATATATATATATATATATATATATATATATATGTGTGTGTGTGTGTGTATTAATACAGGTTTCATTGAATAATATAGACAAGTTCTGTCTATTTATTTTGTGTAAGATCCTTTCATATGATCTGATTAGCTTGATAGTGTTGTCATGAAAAGACGACAAGAAATTGCAGTAATTGTTGATTTTTTTATCAGGTCTGAGCTTTCGGCTTACATAAGCCATTATCAAAGGATGAATATTTAATATACAGTAAACATAGAACATTTAAATTATTAACAGAGTGGAGTTATACAGAGAAAATTAAACTACATCAAACAGTTTAAACCTAGCCTAAATAAAATAAATTTCGACACCTCCACTAACATACTTCAATGCCTATAATCGACAGGAGAGGCCATAGTTATTATACTTACCCCCTACACTCATAGTAGTAGCAGTTCCCAGACCAATCCCCTCATGCCACTATACTCTCATTTGACCAAAAACCTACTACCACCATTCTTTCTCGGCCTGCAGCCATCTGTGATGCAAAAAATGGACCTGTTTAATTTTCTCTGTATAACTCCACTCTATTAATAATTTAAATGTTCTATGTTTACTGTATATTAAATGTTCATCCTTTGATAATGGCTTATGTAAGCCGAAAGCTCAGACCTGATAAAAAAAAAAAATCAACAATTACTGCAATTTCTTGTCTTTTAATGACAGCACTATCAAGCTAATCAGATCATATGAAAGGATCTTACACAAAATAAATAGACAGAACTTGTCTATATTATTCAATGAAACCTGTATTAATAAAAAAATGCTGCCAAAATACACACAATATATATGTCTTGTGTATTTGGGCAACAGTCTCTCTTTTATGCAGGTTTAATTGAAAATGACAGACAGTATAATCATTAAGTTTTTTTATATAATTTTTCATGTGTTCTTATGATGTTTTTTTTCTTTTTGGAACTCAAATGATCTAAGAATTTTACTTGCTGAGAATATACACATAAAAGCCTCATCCACATGTGAAAAGAAGATTAAAAAT
The DNA here is from genome assembly GCA_037127315.1 of Ascarosepion bandense. Lineage (NCBI taxonomy): Eukaryota > Metazoa > Mollusca > Cephalopoda > Sepiida > Sepiidae > Ascarosepion > Ascarosepion bandense. The sequence goes on from JBBBDQ010000416.1 coordinate 2,247,491, forward strand.
AATGGAGACATTACTAATAAAAAGAGAAATCAAACACTTAATATCAATTAAGAACCCGGAAGCAACGTGCTTACCATGTTCAGAACATAACATACATATGACTCTATACAGAAATTTTACACATATTTTGTTACAAGTAAAACAAAATTCATTATTGGTTATGAATATAGCTAAAATGGATCAAAAGTACAAAACTTTTGGGCAGTTCTTATATAATTTGAGTTGACTCTTCAGGCGAATAAATTTTTCTGGCCAGCAAAAAGTGACTGATTCCCAACATGGAAGAGATTTAGCAAGTGAGTGTGAAACAAAACCAACAATTAAACACACACACACGAATTTTCTGACTTGCTCACCAACCACTTATCGAGATAAGTAACATGGTATTTTTGGCAATCAGTAAGACAAACGGATCACAATATGTAAAGTCACAAGTTTATTCACCTGAAGAGAATCAATTTTGGACTCAAAACACATGTAGTGACACAAATACCATTATGAACACTTAATATATTATACAAAAAGCAAGTAATATTCATATTAATAACCATAAATCTACACTTTAAGCAAATCATTCCCGGCTTCTTGCATTTTTTTCTTATATATATATATATATATGGATGCAGGAAAATTCAACAATGCCCACTAAGCACTGAGGCAACTCAACACCAGAAAAACAATTTTTTTAACAAAAAAGTAATTTATTAAAGATTAAAACCTTAATTAGTGAATATTTTTCTTTAAATAAAGCATGTGAAAAGATATTATATAAAATATAAAGCAGATTTTTGTTTTATTTTTAATAAAATAAATTGCAAATTATTAAATTATTTTTCATAAAAATATTTTAGGATGTCGATTTACTTTTTTAATAAAAAATTTCTTTATGATTTCTTTATCTTTTTTTATATTTCAATAAATCCCTCTGAAACTCCTGAAATAAATAGCCATAAGTCTCACACACACGCAACACCAATGAAAAGAGAAACGACAAAGACATATTGCACCCACTTTCGTCAGCAGCCTTGATTGATCCTCTCTTGAACTTGCTTTCATCAATGACATTTTCTTTCGATCCTTTTCGAGCCAGGATGACATTGGGGGTCAGGCGTTTCTTCATAGAATATTTAGGTGGTTCCATTGTGTTGTTGCTGCAAAATATGATTAGGCATCAAAGGTTCAAAGAATGGCATCATCCAGCAAAAAATAAAAATTAAAGTATCCCAAGTATTAAACAGACATGATGGGAAAAATATTTGTCTTACCATACAATACTTGAATTTAGTGTGAGTTCTTTTAAGGCAAAAAAATAGAGGTTAAAAAATCATGCATTTTCATTGACTGGTTACACTTAAAGGATATACAAAATCCTAGATTTTATAGTGAATAGATGAAATCCCCAAAAAGTAGAGAATGCAAATGCATTAAATCAGATCAGAAAAACAAATTAAACTTTCAATGACCTGTGCCTATGGATTTTGGTGTCAAAAACCATAGACACGAGATATTGAAAGTTCAGTTTATTCCTTGTCCAATCAGTAACCAAAATCACTAAATTTATTTTGCATCTTATTTTTTTAGTAATTTGTACCAAAATTTGTTTTTAGTGATTCCAATCCAATTTTATGCGTACATTTTCTACTCTTTCGGGCTTCATCTATTTACTGTAAAATGTAGGATTTTGTACTTTATAGACTATACACAGGTAAATTTTTTTTTCTCGAGAGAGAGAGTGTGAGCTTTGTTTAACGGCATAGCAACCTCTGTGGGTTATTTAATGCCAAAAAGGTGAGGTTTTGAGGTTTTGTTTTTTTTTAATGTTCGGTAATAGTGAGAAGGTTGATTTAGTCAGGTTTTGATGAAAAATTTATTTTTTTTATTTTTATTTTAGAAAACTGAAGATGTCATAGTTTTGTATTCAAAAATGTATTGCTGGTAATAATTTTTTTCCTTCAAAAATGTATTATTGTTAATATTTTTCTTTCAAAAATGTACATATTTCTATAAAAGTCTACTTTTACATATATATTTCTATAAAAGTCTGTTTTTATACTTTCATAGCGTTTTGACCCCAGTTTGGGGATAAAGTCTTTGTCCATAGCTGGAACCCTAACAGGTGCTACCACTCTGGGTCAGAGTGAACCTGGGAACACCAGCAATTAAGAGGTGGTTCCATGCTCTTCACAACCTCCCAATCAGAGGTCTTGCTGCCGGATGCAGTTTACCGTCATACCCAGGACACGAGAGAGAATACATGCCAAAAAGTCAGGGGGTCCCACTATACATGAAGTCTTTATTTACCGTAAATACACGAGTATATATGATATGGTAAGTAAAGAAAAACATTTTCATTCATCTCATTTGATGAATGTTAGAATGCTTTTCTTGAAGATGATTTTGAAGCCAAATAGGCTTGAAATATTCAACCTAATTAATCGACAAGATGAACATGAAAGTTCAAATAGTAAAACTTACCATTACAAAAATTCCTCATTGTAAAAAACCCTTAAAAGCTTTTTTTAAATCATTTCATCCCAAGCAAGGCAGGACCACCACTGGTGCACAAGGGGTTACAGTGAGAGAAAAAAAAAGGTACAGGGAATGTCAAAGAAAAGAAAAGAGATTCATGGGAATCAAGGAGATAGCAATTGACATTGCATTTAAACTTTTGAAAATTGTAGCTGTCAGGGAAACAAGTAATCAAAAGGGAGTTCCACAAATGGGAAGTGTGAGAAAAGAAACTATTCGAGTAGAAGAGATGGTTACATTTAATTATTTTGATGCCAATTTAGTAGCATAAGTAAATACGTGGTCAGGGAACCAAGGAAAAAAGCTCATCAGTTCCCATGAAAATACTTGTAGAAAAGACAGAGGGAAACCACATCACGTTTGAGAAAAAGTGACTGAAGGCGAGCTGCCAGGTCAAGATTGATTATATTGCAGATCTTCCTTTGGATTTTGTCGAGAACCTTAAAATGAATATACCAGAAGTAACATGATGTATTCTAACAGTGAAGGTCTGAATTAGTGGAACTAGAGAATGGAGCGCTAATCTAAACATTTACCAGAGAAGTATGTGACAAAGTTAAGCCAAATTATGATGCTTTATATTTTGTTGTTTCAAATGCACAGTGTCCCATCAGGACAAGATTGATCATAGCTCTTCACAACTTCCAATTTGTAATTCTTGATAATGTTTTTCTTTTCACCTTCCCTCCCATCTCTTTTCCTGCCACCCATTTACATAAGCTTGTTAGGTTGGTTACTCACTGTTTCATTCCCTTCCTTTTGCTTGTCCTTGTACATATCACTTTTTCCAAACCCCCTTTTCTTGTGTGTCCTAGAAATTTCAACTCTCCAAGTATAAACATCTTTTTTTGCTTCTATTTTCCTTAAAATAACCTGATTGCACACATGTTCAGTCCATGATATTCTCAGCATCCTTCTGTAGAACTACTTTTCAGTTGACCAAAGTCACTTCTACATTTGCAAGGAAATTCTCCAGCATTCACTGCCATATAGGTGGACTGATATTACATCGCATCAGATTTTGATGTTAATAACAAAATTATTTTACATAATGTGTATGGGAATCTATGATTTCAACCAGGTGAAAAATCTTCTTTCCTACCAAAGGCTCATCCAGTACAAATCCAAATAGTCAATCAAGGTAGAGCACTAATGAACATGGTTGATTTATGGATGTAAGAAAGAAGTGTAGATTATGAGACTATATAGGATAACAAACAGTTGAGACTAGACTTCAAGAGGTGAAGGTTGTTGTGTTGTCTTAGATATTTACCATTCTCTTACCTAACCTGAATTATTAAGACATATATAATCATATATTTACATTTTAGATGTCATTTTAAGTTCAAATTTTTAAATGTAGGCTTTATTATATTTGTCTATACTTCTGAGATGAGGTTGTATTAACATAGCCTAGTGGATATAGGCATTGGTTAGTTCCAGTGACTTGATCCAAAGAGTTGTGAGTTCAATAAATGGCTACAGCAGTGGTGAACAAATAAGTTCGAAAGTTTAGTTAAAAAGAGAGATAACTACATGACACCCGGAAGTGGCATTGCACATGGAATGAGAACAATCTACCCCAGTGATCAAATTTTCAAATTTTGTTAATTCTGTTTGATGGCATTTTTGCCAATTACATTTAACCGGGGCCAATTACTCTACAGAATCAGGGCGATAAAGTAAGGGACATATAGAAGAATACAAAAAATGAAGAAGAGACTGGTTAACTGAAATGCAGTTCTACAGAAGGATGCTGAGAATACCATGGACTGAGCAATAAGGATGTTTTAAGGAAAATGGAAACAAAAAAGCTCATACAATGACTTAATGGCAGAAAATTATTGGAGATAAGGTTATATTGTAAATTTTTATCAAATGGGAAAAGACGTAACAATGAGGTAATCATATTAAAAGAGACTGTTAGGTTACCTTAATCTTGCTTGCATCATGTGTTCGATGACGGAGACATCATTTTTTAGTTCTGGGTAAGCCAAACTATCACTGGACAAAGTATGTTGAAGTTCCTGAAAGGTAAAACTTAAATTTTGCAGACATTTCCAAAATATCAGAGATTTCTTTTAGCTGCAATCACTTTCAGAGCTTTAGTTTTTTTATCTTCCCTGGATTGTTTTACAAATATATCACATTCATTCCAAAGTCTGAATATTTTCACTGTAATTGGGTTTTATTTAATGATCCAATTAAACATTTCTCTATTAAACAGGAAAGAGTTTTATCTGGAAGAGATTATTCCACTTTGTCAGTATGCCCACTGGATGTCATTATATCTCGGTTTATATCTCGGGAGGACAGAAATCTCTTTCTCTTTTTGCTCACTGAGAAACAGAATATCAGAAATGGTAGGTTGCAAATGTGTCTTGTCTTCACTTCTGAAGAAACTTAGTCACCCAACAAACCAAACTATTTAATTTCAAGCAAACCACATTAACATGACACACACACACACACACACACACACACACACACACACACACTGTGACTGCAGTTGCTAAATTGCCATGAACGTGTCGAGCCCACGTGAGCCACCTGGCCCCCTCCAACTCTCATGGACTTGGCAAAACATTGAAACATCCTACAGTAGCAGAAATAATACAAATAATGAATATACGTTTTTCTTAAAAATCTTTATCAATACAAAGAAATGAATTCTTAATTCAATAAAAGCTTACTTTCAGGAAGGCACTGATCGTATTATCTTCAAGGAATTCTTCACCAGAAATGCTTTGCCATTCTTGTACGAATTGGATAACACGCCGCTTGTGACTCAAGATAATGTCATGGCTTTCATCTTTGGCACCAGAAATGGCTTCATAGGTTCCCATGTTAAGGAGCTAAACTGAATTGTGCATGGAACTTGAAAAGAAAATAATCACAATCAAAATGTTGATGTTCCACACAACTTCTGATAAAAGGTTAAGCAGGAAACCCCTGTCAATACTACAAAGAGCAAGAACAGTAGATTTGAGAAATTAATTTTTCTGAAAAAATTGCTTTCATAAAAAGATTTTATAATTTTAACCATCAATTGCCTGGTCAGTCAATGAATGCTGAATGTTTCCTTTTTAGGCAACGTCTAATGTTATCATTACAGAGATGAATATGGATTGGGATGGTTAAACTCTTCTCTCTCTCTCTCTCTCTATATATATATATATAATTAATATGGAAATAGACTACCTATCTCTATTTTGGTATCAAGCACTTCATGGCTAAAAGCCTGCTTGCCAAAAATGCCTTTCTACCAATAAACTACTAAAAAACCAACAATTTTGGCACTAAGCATCATTAAAATGTATCATTATATAACAAAAATTAATGGTAGCTTGGATTGAAGAATCAGAGAGCCAAGTTTGAATTCCACTCGAATTCATTACATTCACTTACCTGCTAATACCCTTGGGAAAGGCATGAATCCATCTCTTCTCCCTTTATGGGTAAGTAGCAGGATAAACTGGGTCCTATAGCCTTGGATGGTAACCAGTCTAGAAAAAGGACAACTTGGGAACCTTGTGGCACACTGAGCACCAGTTCACTATATTTGGATCTCCTGCAAAAAAAGTGCGGTCGGCTTCTCTCCAAGCCTCCACCACAGCAATCAAATCATGTGTGGTTAGTCTGGTTGTTTGCTTATAAGGACTGAGCTGTCAGACCTTCGTAGATCAAAAGACAATAGGAGAGTTCTTCAAAATGAAATTAAATGTTCCCACATTTTAAGTGAACAAACATTTCATTTATTACTAATGCTCTATCTCTTGAAGATTGAGCACAATAATTATAAAAACTGCCTGCTTTAAAACCATTATCCTCGAAAAATACACGGTTTGACTATCATTGTCAAAAGACAGTCTTCGTTTCATATGCATATTGTGCACATGTGAGAAGGAGTGCTAAAAAGTTGTTGACCTGACCAAAGAGGACATTCCCACAAAAATTTAGATTTTCAGTTCAGTTCCTTTCAGCATCCACTGATATCAGGGTGATGCAAATGTTTTCAACATGCAAGGATCTTTTTTTTTTATTATTGAAATCTTATATAAGTTCATAGCATCATTATTCAGTTGTCAAAGAATTTTTTTTCTGATGATTTTATAATTTTCTTGTAAATTTGTGTATTCCATCTAAAGATTCCAATTTTCAATTGATGAATGCTTTCGGATATGGGAATTTGTGGAACCAATGCCATTCATGGATCGAAAGAGACATGATCGCCAAGCATATACCACATACGGCAATTAACTGACTGATCTGGATAAAACGATTGAATAGCAGGACAGATTGGGTTCTGTAACCAGTTTACCATAGAAAGTAATGGCAACCTGCTGTAGGAAACTCCTTGCGTTCATTTACACGCAAATACCCTTGGGAAAGGTATTAATCTGTCTCTTCAATCCAGTTATGGGTTAAATAACAGGACAGATTGGGTTCTATAGCCTTGGTTGGCAACCAGTCTAGTGCAGAAAGCAATGGCAACATACTGCGGGATAATCTTCTGCCCAGTCAGTCATGTCTCTTTCAAGACATGATCGTCCAAAGCGTGTATCATGTATGGCACTTAACTGACTGACTTAATATAGTAGTTGGAAACATGTATAAGGCTTCTACTGGGCATAAAGTGGGGAACCGGTTTTCAATTGTTATAAAGTAATAAAATGATCCCTCACTAATTACTAGTTAATAATATTATACATCTCTTACCCCTCTAGCTATCAGTCAAATAATAGGACAGATTGGGTTCTATAGCCTTGGCTGGCAACCAGTCTACTGCAGAAAGCAATGGCAACATACTGCGGGATAATCTTCTGCCCAGTTAGTCATGTCTCTTTCAAGACATGATCGCCCAAAGCGTGTATCACGTGATAGCACTAAACTGACCAAGCGAACTGATAAACCAAATGATTAATGAAATGCAAAATAAAGTCCTAGTGAGATTCTTTTGCCGATTTTCTCTGGGTGCTAAACTTGAGGGTCAGCCTGGATTTCTTTAGGAATTGATATCCCCTATACACTTGGAATGACCAGTACTTGAAAATGGTTCTTGACACCCCAAGCAAAAATCTGTCATGTTAATGCACCGCATGAAGTTCAAATAACGTTTTCCAGATTCTTATTCATTGGCTGTTTAAAAATTGAGTGAAATTCATCTAAAAAGATGGCAATATTTTCAGAAGTTCAAGAGATTCTCCACTGCTTCAGCAACCTAATTTCTCTGCTGAAAGCTCAGTAATTTAAAAAGTGGGTTTCTTCTAGCTGCTCTGCTCTCAAAAATGATGACAGTAAACAGTGATTTTTAGGTTCTTGTGGATTACACCCTGCCACTTTGAGAGGGAGAGATTTACTCAATAGCATGTCTCGTTGTACAAAAAACACATTCCTGATCAACCAGGCTAATCTGAGCAGAACGTAAGAGTTTCTATTTTTCAAAGTAAAAAAAAGTCAAATTCAAATTTTCATGGCAATTTTCAAATAAGTCTGAGTAATGATAAACCTCCCTCCCTTTCAAATTCTGTGCCACTGGAGTATGAGGCAGTGTGAAATGACTGGTTGTGTTTCCATTTTTGTTTTTTTTAAGTAAATTCATTTATCATCAATGTGTAGTTTATTAAATGCAAAACCCGAATCAAAAGAATGTGTCTCATTATTTAAATCTCTGCTTTGCACCTGATTCTACTTAAGCCCTTATAATCAACCTCCAAAAGTTCATAGTACATTAGCAGAAAAAGGATATTGCATCATTAATGCAGGACATAATTTTTTGGTTGGCATAAATATCACATGGGTGAGTAGAAAACTTTCCAGGAAATGGTCTGCAAAGATAAAGGTAAATCAAATGAACATCGATATAAAAACACACAAGAGAACATTGAAGTCAACACCCGGCAGGGAGAGTTTGTTTCATGCTTAAACATAATCGTCATGATGATTACATTCAAGCATAAGACAGATTGTCGACACTGGCTGTTGACTTCAATGTCAACTTTCATATTTACATATGCTCTATCCCTGATATTGAGCACTTTAAGCCATAAACAGACTTTAAAAACTATATTTTATATATATATATATATATATATCTCAAATTATATTTTAGAACATGTACAGAATTCTTTTTATATATCCACTACAATTGTACATTTGTTTCGACATTGAAACTACAATGTTTCATCAGGCGGTGTGGACAGGAATGGAAAAACTCTCTTCTTATATTTAGTCAGTTGTGTGTGGGATGTTGGTGGGGGTTAGTGGTAAGGGAACAAGTCTTGTGAATTGATCGTTAGAGTTTTGAAGAAAGTGGCATGGGTAGTGAAGATGGTTGATTAATGGGTGTCTGTTCATTTTTTTTTAGACAGATTTAACATTAGCAGTTAGAATGTAAGTTTTTATTATCTTGCGACTAGACTATATCCTTTGGATTTTTTAGAGGAGCATGTAAGGGGTGGGATACTTATTTTGTACAGAATATTTTTGTATTTAAGCAGAGTTTTAATAATTAATCTAATTTTGTATATTTAATCTTAGTTTTGGATTTAGAAAATCGATTTTTTCTATTAAATTTTAAATGGATCACAGTTTGTGGTAAAATTTAATGTTAAAAATTTAAGGTAATAGGTAAGTAGGTAATAGGTGCATAATAAGTCGAATTTTATGTAGGAGGAAAGATTTAATGTTTGTATTAAAGATAATAGGTGAATAGGTAATAGGTGTGTTTGTATTTAAAGTAATATTTGAAGTTTAATGACAGTTTTTATAATTAATCTAATTATGGCTATTAAACCTTACTTTAGAATTTAGTAAATCAATTTTTTCTATAGAATTTTTTATTTTTTAGAAAAATTTCTTGGGGGTTCTAGCTCTGGCATTTGTAGTATTTTTAGCATGATTGTAAGATTAGTTCTTTAATGTGCTTGTAATTTACTGTGGTTTCATGCCTCTGGTTTAAAAGGTTGTTACTATTCATATATTTCATGATTTCAATTTTTTCTTGGAGCCAAAGGAAACATGGTTCCTTTATAGATTTAGCTGTTCTTGCTTGTTTAAGGATTTTCCATTTATCTTTTGGCACTTTATTTTCGGCTTTTAACTTCCAAAAGTATTAGGAGAGATGTCATGTTTTGTTTTTCTTTGTTATTGAAGGATGAGAGGTGATTGTAAAATCGCTTTTTAAATATGTTCATGGTATTTCCGATATATATTTTTTCATCTTTAGGATGAAATCGAACACATATATATCAGGGATTTCGTTAAACATTTATTGGTCATGGGCCATTGGTTTGGGTTTCTACAGTTACAGAGGTTGTTATCATGGGGCGGACAGGTATTAGTGTAGGAGTTATTTTTGTTGTGTGCTTTTAATATTTTGCTGTTATGTACTTTAATTATTTTTTCTAGATTGTTGGAGCAGCTATAGCTTAGTTTTATTGTATTTTTATTGAAGATTTTGCTTAGAGGGTTATTTTTAGGAAAATGCTTATCTATTAGTTTAAGAAATTTATGTCCCAGCTTGAAGTTAACTGATTGATTAAAAGGAGGGTTATACCATATGATTTTCCTGTTTCTATTTTTGCTTTTTGAGCTCTTGAATTTTTCCACAAAGCAAACTTTTGATGATTGATATTCGCTTTCTTTAAGAATTCTATCATAAATTACCTTGTGTTTATCAAATATTTCTTTACTGGATGAGTGTGTATTGATGTGACATTCTACAGATGATGGGATATGCTTGATAATGGATGGTGGGTGATTAGAATTGGGGTTTATATATATAGGGGTGGCATTGTTTTTCATGTAAGGTTGGAAAGTGTTCGATACTAAGTCTAATGTTATGTCTAGGAAGTCTGCTTGCTTGATATTGGGGTTAATCACTACGTTAAGACCAAAGGATTTAAAGACTTTATGAATTAATTTTCTAGTTTTATCAAGCTTACCTCCAGTAGATTTATTTATTATCATGAGTCGGTCATATCTAATAGTCCTATATTGTTCGTGTCAATTTCTTTATGCGCAGTGAGGTTGTACAATAGGAATAATCCTACCAGATCTGAAGATTCTGCAGAATCCAGGGCTCCCATAGATAAATCAAAATCATCCGTTGAATTTTTTGTCCACTGTTCGTTGTCGTGGATGAAACTGATTTTCTACAGTTCAAAATTATTTTGATTTCATCCTTTGAGATATACGAGTAGAATTCCGTGAATTCCAGGGCAAGATTGAAAAGGTCCTCCGAAATCGATGTCAAATTATAAGAAGGTGGCATTATTTTTTTCCCCAAGGTTTTCAAACCATTTGATCACATCCATTGTACCCCTCCACTGCATGACTTGAATTCTTTTCCTAATTTGCTGGTTGACTCTTTGTAATATTATCTTACTAATTCTTACTAATTCTACCGATTTCTGATTTTGTAGGGTTTATTATTCTAGTGGGTAATTTACGGTAGAATTCCAGCTTGTGGTCTTTTAAAAGCACATATGCCTCCTTTGTTGTCATTTTGGGGACTGTCGCTTATATATATATATATATATAAAACGTAGAATACTTGATATATAAGTCAGATAAATTCCGATAGAGACGAACTGAAAAGTACTCAATGTTAAATTTATTTATTTAATTTAACAGAGTAATATAATTTAGAAAAAAATTTTTTTAGATATTCTACAATTTCATGTGTAATACGTATTTCGCAGCAGAAAAAAAGCTATTATTAACTGTTGTATCTTTTGGGTCTGACGAACACCTTTTTTCCCCGCTGTGAAATACGTATTACCTATGAAATTGTAGAATAACTAAATTTTTTTCTAAAAAACAAAAAAAAAAATATAAATATATATATATATATATATATATATATATATATATATAGTTGAAAGATGGCAAATTAGCAATTTTTTATATAAATATAATAGAAATATTTATGAAATATTTTTTTTTGAACATAGGATATTTGTTGAACAAATTTGTGGAATTAATTAGTCTTATTTAATTACAGTTAATAAAAAAAAAGGAAAATAATTTTAAAAAAAATCAAGTTTTGTAATTATTTACAAGGTATGAACTTTGACCCCACTGGATTAAAATTCAAGTTAAATGTTCATCATTAGTAAAACATATTTAAAAACTGAAATCCAAATTTCAATGTTAGATTTGAATGCGGTTAGGGTTATTCAATGAGGGAAGGGAGAGGGGGATGGATGGATGGTATTAAGGAAATTTCAGGTCAGCAAGGATAACTGAGAAACGGTTGTCATTTTGACTTGCAAACTTCTAAAGTTTATTGGATGTGGTTCTAACATCAGGCAAGTTTAGCCGTCTCTCTTGTAAATAACTGCAATGAGCACTGACAATATGAAAGAGATAAGAAAATATTAAATTTATTTCCCTTGTTTGCTAAGGAAACAAAGTTCTTTGAAATTACATTTTCTGTGTTGATGAATGTTGATGTCACTTAAGAAAAATCAAAAAGTCAAATGGAAAGAATTCTCCAGAAACGAACGTCTATATTGCGAGCAAATGGCATAATACACATTTATTACTTACCATCAGAGTCATTTTTTTCCATTCTCGTTTCTAAGAGATGCTCTAAAATTTTCTCTGGTGTTCCAGCCATCACAGAGTATCTGGTAAGAAACAAATGACATAAATATTTTTTTTTTAATAATTTAAATTCATTTGGTCAATGAACTTGACGTTTTCAAAACTTCAAGTTTGTTCATTCACAAAAATATGTTTATTAGGCTTGGTTATCCTTTAGAAAAATTTCCAGTCAAAGAACGTTCATTTATGCTTTTTTGTTTTTTTACTAATAGATACATATGAGGTATGCATGAGGAGCAATGAGACTGGAGTTCTTCTTTTGACGTGAGAGGCACCAAACACAGTGAGTTATTGTGACATGGTCAGAAAACCAATCAGCAAGTCTACAAAGAGATCCTATAGTGTTTGCTTTATTCGGTGCATTAGAAGAGACAAGAGTTGTGGCAGGACAATTATTAACTATTATAATTTATTATTAATAAAAAATTATCCAAATGTTGGAGAATTTTTGTCTTTATTTTCACCTGGAATTAAAGCCAAAATACGATGTTTAGAACAGCTCATAATTAAACATAATAGACATTCATTGTCTTTTATATTTAACAGTATATATATATATATATATATATATATATATATATATATATATATAAAGTCACAGTTAATGTCAAAACAAAATGGCTACTTTTGTAGTGATATTGTAACATATTTATATTATAAATCCTAAAGAAATATTATTCACTCTACTTTATATTGAGCACGTTTTTAAGAAATGTTTTTTTGGGACACGGAATTTTATTCCATCCATACCTACCTTATACGTGTGTGCGTATATATATATATATATATATATATATATATATATATATAAAGTAAATTTTATTTGCCCAGTTACAATACACCTTCCCACTTAGGTATTTTCCAAAATGAGTGTTTTTGTATAGCATTTCCAAGATCAATTATTCTTTTCCACTTTCTTTTTTATTTTTTTATAGAAATGATAAGCTAATAAATGAAAGTAATTCAATTATTTCAAAATGTCAGCACAAATTATGGGTTCCTTTTAGAAATGGGGGGAAAAAAAACAATAGATCATGAATAATACTATTAAAAAAGTCAACTTATTTGAAAAATTACTAAAAGTGAAACAGAAATGAAAAGGTATCTTAAAACACTCTTTTAAAAGAATTTAAAACAAAACCCTCTTATATACATAAGAAAGGAATATATAAACATGTATATTATAGAAATAATATATAACAAATCAAATGTCAATAACAACACCTCTTGATATGTGTGAAATTATATAATTATGAACTTCAAAACAAACAGGATTTCTGTCAATAAAATGCTCAATAATAATCTAGAGAAATAATTATTGAATAAGAAAAAAAACCTAAGTTCATAATTCTTATCAGAAATGAATTCAGAGTTTCATGGTTTCTCATTTGTCAGAACCTGGATAATTATTTTAATTATTATCAAAATTATAATATAATTATTCAAGTATGGACGAGTTAAAACTCATAAGAGTCAACTTCCAATAAATAATAAGATTACATAGATGTCTTTTTTTTTTTTATTGTAATTTATAAATTTATATTTTAGAAGCGATAAAAAAGTTGGTGATAGAAAACTAAGAAACAGAAAATGATTTAATTTCAGGAACAGCAGGAGCAACAGACAGGATTTCTAAAAATACATATCAACATCCGTTATAAAAACTTTTGTTTCTCTGCAGTGATTCAACAGGCTGCTGAATGACCTCAGGAGGATGTGGTGGAGTTTGTTTAATGGCATATCAAATTCCATGGTTATTTAATCTCAAAATCTAAATAACTTGTACGCAGTTACATGAATTCAACTACTATAAAAATGTATTGATGGTCATTCCACCATAAAAATGGATTGATGGTCATTCTACTATAAAAATGGATTTTTATACTTTCATAGTATTTTTTTTTGTGGATTCACTAGTTGCCCACAGCTGGGATCCTAACAGGTGCTACCACTCTGGGTCATATTGAACCTGGAAACAAAAACAATTAAAAAGTGGTTCCACGCTCCTCAAAACCTCTAATCTCCCGTTCATGATCTCCTTTTTGCCGAACGTTGTTTATCATCATACCCAGGACCGTCTTGTTTTTAGCTTCCCTTATCAATACTTGTTGCAAGATTGCTTAATTTTATGAGCTCTTCACAAGTCAGTTTCAGCTAAAAAAAAAAAAAATAGCAAAACTTGACATTGTTTTTTTATATGTTGTGTCTCTTTAGGATGTGGATGATTATAGCTCTCCACAACGTTCTGTTTTGGTTGTCAGGAGGAGGAGGAGAACATCCCTTTAAGACAAAATTATGGTCAAGAAAAGAGAATCTTTGTTAAAAAATAAAATAAAATAAAAGCATTTTTTGCCTGCTATTCATTTATTAAAACTATTAACCCTCGCAATTGATTCGTTTTTTATGGCTTACCAAGCATTAGCAGGTTATTTAAGGCTAGAAAATATTTTCAAGATTAAAATTGTTTAAAATAAAAACAATCTAGTGATGCAAGTTTTCCTAATTAACCCATAGCAGAGGGGAGAAGATATGGATTTTTACTTTTCCCATGCACATAAGTGAATATAACAAATCCAACTATAATTGGAACCGAGCTCTCCAAATATCAATTATGAGCCACACCATGTCCAAGTTTACAGCAACTGATATTCCAAAGTGGTCACCCATTTAGTTATTAACCAGGCTCAACATTGCTTAAATTTGGTGACCATATGGGAACTGGTTTTAACCTGATGTGGTCATAAGCCTCAAAAATTTTAGTACAAATTCTTTGGACGCACCGACAAAAACTACTGATCGTGTTATTAGTGGTGGGAAATGGCTTCTTAGAGAAATAAAGCCACATAAAATCTAGCAGTCATTAAAACCAAAATCTCACTTGATTTTAAAGAATAAAATATACAATTAAAGAAATAAGGAAGAAAAGTATTTAAAGAATTATTCACTTACTTATAGTGGGATTGGATGGATCCATCTTGTGCTTGGACGTTGGTCGGCATTTTTTCTAAAACAAGGACATCTTGTCCATGCTCATTCAGGCGGACTGTGTTGGCCTCAACATCCTAAAATTAAAATAGAATAAATAAAATTTTCTTCTAAGAAAAAGTCATATTTTCTCTATTCAAGGAAAACCCAAAAATAAGTCAATGGGGAAAGTGCTCATTTTCCTACATCCTGGTAGGCACCATTCAAAACAACTTGACATGTGACATTTTATATTCACTCATACAAGTGCTGCCAAACACAAGTTCTCAGCAGACCAAGGAAAGAACTCTACAAAATTATATTATTTCATCATCAAATCAACTTCAGGGAAGTGATTCAAGTTGAGAACTTTTCAGCGCCATATGCTTACATAAATACACCCAGCACGACCCTTAGTTTAAATTAAACATCTACATTCCATAGAAGAAATACAAATCCCAACCGTATTTAATTTTTAAGGAGAATTTAAGAAAATTCAATAATTTCAAAACAGATTAGATTGAGATAACAACCCAACATAAATCAATATATTCATCATGGCAAATAACAAAACTTATATATATATATATATATATATATATAGCATACTGATGATCCAAGTATACTGTCTTAATATGTATAGGAAAAACTACTAAAAAGTTTTAAGTTTAAAAATGTATTTTTTGACAGTATTTATTTATTTCTATTATATTATATATATATATATATATATATATATATATATATATATATGATATTTCAGACCGGCCTCGGCCTTTCATCAGAAACAAATGATTTTAAAATTTAAACTGATTAAATTTTAAAATCATTTGTTTCTGAAGGCCAAGTCCGGTCTGAAATATCAAATATATATATAATAGAAATAAATAAATACTGTCAAAAAAATACATTTTTAAACTTACAACTTTATATATATATATATATATACACACACTGTAATGGTTGTTACAATGTTTTTAAATTCATAGTATCACTAGACAAAAAATTTCTCACGTTTCGAAGCCAGCCCATTATGTTTTTGGCTTCTTCCTCAGGTGATTTTTTGGGAAATTAGAATAGTTGAAAAAGCCAGTTTATTTGTGTTGGATTTGTTATTTTTGGATGTTAGAGTGGTTGGTCTGTATTTTGAGTTCTGTTGACCTTTTTTTTTTCAGATCTTAGGGTTAAGTGTTTGTTTTTGGCAGAGTTCAGGATAGGTTAATCTATTAATCTTGAGAGGGCTGATGCTGCTGGCACCTAGCGTCTTGTTATTTGGTTTAGGGGTTGGTAGGTGTTGTTTTGTTTTGGGGTTGGTTTCTCCTTAATTTAATGTAAGTTATTTTGTATTGGGGTGTGTGCTCTTTTTTATTTTTTTGTTTTTTATAATATATATATATATATATATATATATATATATATATATATATTTTATAATTATTCCATAATATTTAAACTATTTTATAATATTATAAAATATAATATTTAAGAAATATATTTCTTTTATAAAATCTATCCTTTATACAACACATTTTATAAATATAAAATATATTTTTTTATTTATTTATCTACTATTCTGTTGCAACTGCATTATTTTTTGTTGGTATTGTATAGGGTTTGTTTTCTTTTGGGGGGTTTTCTGGTTGGGTTTTTTTTTTGTTTACTTAAATTTTAGCGAGAAATATTTGCGATGTTTGCATATTACTGCTAATTCGTCTCTGCGGTTTAATAAATACTGGAGAATGTGTAATTTTTCACTTAGACATAAAGGGCAGATGTCATTAAGTGAGTTGCAAGTTCTAGTTTTTTCTAGGATTTTCCATTTTACTTTGGGTTTCTGTTTTGAATCCTTTAGCTTCCAAAAGTATGTGGAAAGGGATGTTTGGTTTCGGTATAAGCTGAATGAGGTTAGGTGCAAGTACCAGTGCTGCTTAAAAGTATTCTTAGTTGATCCGATATACACTTTATTTATGGTTGGATTTTCGATGGATGTTATGTTGCATTGATAGATTATTGAATATATATATATTTTGGGTAAAAATTTTTCTTGGGATGTGCTTAATCTTTTAGTACTTTTATTTGCCTGTTTGTTATGTTGGTTCCTACAGATCTGTGTAAAAAAATTCCAAGACTATGTTAAGAAGTTTCAAGGACTGAAAAGGACACACTGCTCTCTCTTATGCAGACACACAAAATGAATATTTATCAATTTAAAAAACACAAAGTTTGTGGTTCATCTTGTGTTTCACAAATGAGATGTTCAAAGAAAAGCTACAGTTG
The DNA here is from genome assembly GCA_037127315.1 of Ascarosepion bandense. Lineage (NCBI taxonomy): Eukaryota > Metazoa > Mollusca > Cephalopoda > Sepiida > Sepiidae > Ascarosepion > Ascarosepion bandense. The sequence goes on from JBBBDQ010000416.1 coordinate 2,264,873, forward strand.
GTTCCAATAATTCATGTCACATGGATAAGTTGAAAGCAGTGAAGAAATCCATATGTTGAACGTGAAAACACAATTGAATACAGACCTTCTTGTGTGACACATTTTGTGTAGCAGCCGATACATTTTGAAGTTCTACTACACTTGAAATTGTTGAATGACACACTTGAATTCTTACTGCTATACATTTCAGCTATCTACTGGAAACAAAGAATAGAGTACTGGACTTCTATGTGATGTCTGTCCTTCAATATGGCAGCAAATGCTGATAATCCCATCAAAGATAAAGGAAAGACTTGAAGCAACTGAAATGTGGTTTGGCAGACGGATGCTGAGGATACCATGGACTGAACATGTGAGCAACAACGAGGTTTTGGTGAAAATGTAAAAGAAACTGATACTTAACATCAGGAAAAGACAGCTGAAGTTTCTGGGACATATAATGAGGAAGGAGGGCTGGAGAATTTGATACTCACAGGTCAGGTAGAGGATGGAAACGAGAAGGAAACTGGCACTTAACACCAGGAAAAGACAGCTGAAGTTTCTGGGACATAATGAGAAAGGAGGTTTGGAGAATCTGATACTCATGGGATGGATAGAAAGAAGGAAGGATAGAGGAAAGCAACATGTGACATACTTGATAGATTTGACTAGATGGATAGCAGAACAGGGTTTGGGAGAGGCAACAGGAGAAGGGGTGTTAAGATCTACAACTGACAGAAGGCCATGATCGCCTACATCTTAAAGGGACACGGCATGTAGACGACAACTCATGGTCTGTGAATGTCATAAAAATTCTTGATTGCTGCTCATATCCTGTGAAGTTAAGCATAAGTTTTAATGAACAACAAACAGAAATTTTCACAAAGACGACACATTTTAGCTAACCCTACTACTCATGTCTTTTGTTGCACATGGCACAGAACAGAATGATGTTAACATTTTTTCAATTCACCTAGTTTAGCATTTAACCCCTCTTCCTATATTTTATGTGCATTGCAGATCTTCACATGGCATTGGATTTTGCAAGAAGTGTGAAGTTTCTTTGCATAGCTGTGAGCTGACTTGAGTAAATTTTGAATGCAACTTTCGAGCTTTAGTCATGGGAACATTCCCAGCACCTCCAACTGTGGCCAAATACTCTGTGCTTATTGTCAGTGGGATTTCCCTTATTGACTGAAAAATCTTTCCCCACTGAGGCCTGTCCCTGAGAGAGAACCAGCAATCTGTGAACAATTTTCCAGTTTTTGATATTCTTTCTTACAGCACAAAGAACTGTATAACAAAATGTCCAGATGGTCTCCATGCTTCATATTTTTCTATGAAATTCTTAAGAAATCTTTAAAAAATATGTGCTCCCATTTTTCAAATATTCAGATCAGTAGATGAAAATAAATAGTTATACTGTTTAATAAATAAACAGAGCACATACTTAAGTAGGGGCATCCATTAAAAATAACTTGGGTAATACCATGTATACTTGTAAAAAAACAAAAACGTTATCCTTGGTTTAACACGACAGAGCAAAAGAAATTATTATTAGTGGTATTGTTGATTTTGCAGTTTGTTTTAAATCACAAGATGAGCTCCAGTTAGAAATACTTGTATGCTTGTAAAATCTGAAAAACAGAAAAACTAGCTGCAAATTGAAGAGAATAGAAAGGAAAATATTTTTTTTTTGCATTGTTTATTCAGAAGCTTGGGTTTTCGGCTGGCGGAAGTGAAAAATATCGATAGCCAAAACAGATTGTCAAAAACTTTTGATGAGGTTAAAAAGGTTAAAAGCTTCAACTATGGAAATAAAAATGGATTATAAATCTCACTGGAGTTAAAAATTTCCAAGCTAGATTTGGTGACGTAATCAGTTGAATCAAGAAGAGGAAGATGAAGAGAAATTATGTCAGAGGAGGTGTTGTTGCCTCATTGGTTGGAACCCCCCCCCCCCCCCATTCCCCACCCCAAAACGTGAAGGTGGAAGAAATCTCATTGGTCAAAGATTAGCATCAACCCTGACTCAGGTTCTGGTCATCATCATAACTGGTGTTCAGACCGTGGGGTTAGGACCCAGACAGCAGGGGACAAGGTGTCACAAAAGTACTGTCAGTGAAGACGTCAAACTAAAATTATCTGTAGTATCAGTATAAAGAATAAAGGCAGAATGTATCTTTCGGGGAGGGGGGTGGGGTGGATCTGAGCCGGATGATGGCAAGAGTCAGTACTGCGCAGACCTGGCATTAAAGCTTGTGTTAGGTTGATTGAACTGGAGCCACTAGCAAACTCTTTGACAGTCTGCCTACTGCCTTGAGAACCATCAGCAAGTCCTTTTAAGCAGCCGGGGTGGATACATGACTCAGCCTTTTTGTTTGTGATTTTGCTTTAACAGCAACATTTGTGATTGGCTCCAACACTTAAATTTTAGTTAACAATTTTTGGGATTTGTTTTGTGAGCTGGATGTGATGCTCACAGCCGTTGCCCAAAGGGAGATTTATATTTTTAATTTTGCTTTCATCAGATTCACATCCAGCCAACAAGTTTTGCTATAGAGTGAATCAGAAAGAGATCAAATTTAAAACACACATGAACTAGAAAGAGCAGTCAAAAACTGAAAATCTCTGCCAAAGCCATACTGACATATTCTCAGCAATTAGCAAGAGATGATTATTAAAATGAGAAAGAATAATTGCAATGAACTTGTCCGCTCTCAAGAGTGAAAATACAAAAAAAAAAACTCAAAATTAAATGCATACTTTAAATGAAACACAAGAATTACTTTAAAAATTTCCTAAAATTCTGAAGTTCATGACTTTTGATGACTCTTTTGAAACATTAAGAAAAAGATAAATTAGAGAAATAATTCAGATATCAATTTCAAGACAAAATCATTTTTTTTTTTTAAAAAAAACATTGATGTTAAATTTTTCAGTTTTTATCTCCATCTTGGGATTATTAAAACTGGAATATGGTAATTTAGTATTTAAAATAATCTCGGGGAGGTAATTCAGTATTTGGCATTTGAAAGGTAAAAAATAAATTTAATAATGTAACTGGAAAAATAACCCAGAAACTTTATCCCATACCAAATCAAACCCAAAATCTAATCGGTTCATGCCAGTCATGAGGCTAATCATCCCTGTAAGTTGTTTGATCCAAATCCATTTAGCAGGTCTTGAGATATCTTGACTATGGACAGGCAGACAGACAGATGAAACAAAATACCTTTGCCTTTTTTTGCTTTAAGGAAGAGGTAATAAAAATTGATAATCCAAAGACAACATTTCAAACAATATCATTTTGTATTTTCTTTAACTTACATGTTTCTATTTTCTGTAAATAAGCTATATTCCAGTTTTAATAGTCCCAAAATGGAGATAAAAACAGAAAAATTTAACATCATCAATGTTTTTAAAAAAAAAAAAAGAAACTGATTTTGTTGTGAAATTGATACTGAATTATTTCTCTAATTTATCTTTTTCTTAATGTTTCAAAAGAGTCGTCAAAAGTCACGAACATCAGAATTTTAAAAAAAATTTAAAGTAATTCGTTTGTATTTTTCTTTACAGATTTTATAAAGATCTTAGAAATTAACCAATGAAAATACTTTTATATATAAAAAAAGAAGATAAATAGATCATTAGAGGCCTTAATTTTCTTGGGTTTAAAGTTGAAGTCTCCCCCAACACTTAAAATAGTTGACTACTCGGACATTACACTTAACCTAAATGACAGCTCACACCAGCCTTATCTCAAGAAAAATAATACCTCCAGTTATATTAATATCTCATCTAATCACCCAAAACTATTATAAAATAGATACCCAACATCATAAACAAACCGTTTATCATCCAATGTCAAAATTTTCAATGAAAATAAGGAAATTTACAACAAGGTCCTTCAGAAGAGCAGATACAAAAATAAATTAATGAACGTAAAACCAACTATTAACCCTGAACCATCTAATAACAAAAATAAAAATAAATGCAGAAAAAGGAGAGTAATATGGTTCACCCCCACCATTCTGTAGACTATCTAATATTAATATAAAAAAATACTTTCTTAAACTAATAAATAAACATTTCAATAGCCACAATCTTCTACATAAAATCTTTAATAAAAATACATTAAAAATGAGCTATTACTGCACTTCTAATATGGACGATATTATCAATTCACATAACAATCAAATTTTAAAGAATTCAAATAATACCAACTTGAAATTAGGAATTTTAAATGCTTGTAATTATAGATCTGTGAATATCTGTCCAGTGGAAGGCAAGTGTAGATCCACCCAGGTAATCTACGAAGCCTAAATCTCATCAACTAACAACAGGACACATTACCAAACATATATCGGCATTTCGACTGGGGAATTTAAGCAGCAGTACTATAATCATAAGCATTTTTTTTTCAACCCCAATCAAGAATTTCAAACATCCCTTTCCCGAAGATTTTGGAAAATGAAGGAAGAAGGACTAAACCCCATAGTTAGTTGGACACTGATAGGCTCAGCCTACATCCACAGAAACCTTTATGATGATTGTCGTCTATGTTTAGTGGAAAACATTAAAATCATGAAGTAGTCAAATCAACACTTACTTTTAAATTTACATAAGCGAATGCTGCCATAAATCTAAATTTTTGAATTTAAAATTTTTAATTTGTGATTTTTGATAATTTTAATTTAAATAAGTTAATTTTGACGCTTCTATTAAGTACCCAAATCTAATCCAAGTGTTATAGATGTCTTTTTGGTTCTGTCTTCTTTTCAAAAGATCTAATTTATATATAAGAACCTATAGACTAACTCTTTAATCTTTACATTTCCTGGCCCCTTCACACACATATATATATATATATATATATATATATTTTTGTTTGCGATGAATCTTATCTCCATTTTTGTTTTTCGAATACCAAAATATTTTCCCTGCTAATTACTTATATAGCTTCTCTGCATTTTATATGTGGGTGTGTATGTATGTTATGTATATGTACATTTGTATGTATATGTGTATGCATGTGTGTATATATTTAATAAAATAAATAAAATGTTATTGAGATCTACTTTAAAATTTTAAAATCTATCCTTTATTTTTTTATTTATTTTAATTATTTATTATATATGCAAAAATTCCTATATTTATTTTTAATTTAAACAATTTTTTTTTAGCAGAGTCCTATATAATAAATAATATATAAAATTATGGTTCCTTTCAAGCAAATATGCCATAAATCTAGTTTCTTGAATTTTAATTTGCGATTTTCAATTATATTTTATTAATGTAAATTTAAGTAAATTAATTAAACCCTCCAATTAAATACCCAATTCTAATCCCAGTGTTATAGATGTTTTCTTCTTTTCTAATCATCCACTAATTTACATATATGAACTTATAGACCAACTCTTTAATCTTTATATTTCCTGTCCCTTTTTATATTTATATATGTATTTGTTTTTTGCGATGAATCTTACTTTCTTTTTATTTTCATAATACTTAAATACTTTCCTTGCGTTTGTAATACATGTATATGTGTGTGTGTTTGTATTGTGCATATGTGTGTGTATATATATATATATATATATACTGGTTTTATGATTCTGTGTGGATATATATATGGATGTGTGTGCGCGTATATATAAATAAATGTGCATGTATGATTGTGTGTGTATATATATATATATATATATGTATGTATGTATGTATGTATGTGCCTGTATGATTGTGTGTGTGCATGTGTGTCTATATGTATGTATGTTTATAAGAATAGAAATAGAATTTTTTTGAGATCTACCTTAAAATTTAAAACTTATCCTTTATTTTTATATATCCAAAATTTCTTATAGCATTTTTTACTTTTATTATTTATTCAAACAAAAATTTATTTGGCAAATTTTTAACAGTCTAATAATTAAATAATATATAATGTATTGGTTCCTTTCTCTTCTTTTCATTACCTTGGTTACTAAGAAAATTTCTATATCTTATTTCTCCTCTCCTCCTACCACTTCTACCTCTCCTCCTACCACTTCTACCTCTCCTCCTACCACTTCTACCTCTCCTCCTACCACTTCTACCTTTCCTTTCCTCCTACCACTTCTACCTTTCCTTTCCTCCTACCACTTCTATCTTTTCTTTCCTTTCCTCCTACCACTTCTATTTTCTTTCCTTTCCTTTCCTCCTACCACTTCTATCTTTTCTTTCCTTTCCTCCTACCACTTCTATCTTTTCTTTCCTTTCCTCCTACCACTTCTATCTTTTCTTTCCTTTCCTCCTACCACTTCTATCATTGTGACATGGTTTTTTAAAAACTTTTTATTCTTACGGATGTATTGTAAATTTTTCTAATTGCTTTTCCCCCATTTCTTACATCGTACTGATAAATTCAAATAAAATAATTTTTTATCCCACCCCATTTTTAACTTCCTGTGTATGGATATGTTTTTGAGCTTCTTCCACTATAGAAATTTTTAAAAATATTTGAATTAATAAAGTTTTTGTCTTCAACCTTTGTTGATGAAGTGAGAATTTTCTCGCTGAAATGGCCATCCAGCAAAATTACATTTTGAAATTTTGAAATTACTTTATATATTTGGCTCTGTAAATAGATAATACTATTTACACCGAGTCCTCCATCTTGATCAGTTTTAATATGAATAAAATATTAATAGGATCGGATTTTTGGGATTTTACTTATTTGCTCATCCTTTTGGATTTTATATATATATATATATATATATATATATATATATGGTTAGGTCTATGAAGTAAAAAATCTACAGTTTGTATTATTTACTTTATAAAAAGTGCTCAATACAAAGCAGAGCAATATATTATTGTAATATTTTTATTACAAGTGATTATAACAAAATTATATATATATATATATATATATATATATATATATATATATATATATATATTAATATTATGATTTTTGTTATTGTTTAAAACATTTTATTTACATATATTTTTTAATATTCTTATTTTATTAATATTAATTAAGACCTTTTTTAAAATTGTTTTTTTAATATTTTATTTATCATTTTCATCTAAATTATATTTTGTAATTTATTTTTTTAAAAGTTATTATGACTATATTTATAATATAATACTACTAGTAGTTATATTTTAATTTGTATTAAAAAGTAGAATTTATCATTTATTTCAATACCATAGATACATCCCATTATCTTTAAAAGTAAATTTAATGTTAAATTTCCATGTCATGTTTTTCTAAGAAAACAGATGAACTGCAATTCTAGTTTATACTCTCCCTTTCATTAATGTGTCTTAGTTATGTTTCTAAATCCTCGATGCTGGCGTCAATCTAAGACCTTAACTTTTATTTCCTTTCTCCTTAGACTGTTCATTCTCCTTTTCTTTTTTATTCCGTTTTATGATTTTTCTATATTTTTCTTTTTGTTTTTGGAATGAGTGAGGAAATGTTTTGTAGATTACCATTACAAATGTCTATTCTCGACGTGGGCACGTGGGTGTCTGTATGTGATTCTTTTCTGGATGATTTTGAATATTAACTGTTGTATCATTTGGGTTTGAGGAATGGCAGGTTTTGCTGCGAAATATGTATTACCCATGGATTTGTAAAATATCTAAAAAAATTTTCTAGATTTTATATATATATATATATATATATAAAATATAGAAAAAAAGAAAAAAATTTTAGATATAAGTTTTAATTTTATATATATATATATATATATATATACACACACACACACACAGAGACACTGATATTAACCCAGATGCAATGTGGGGTTTAGTGAGTGTAAAAGAAAACCCCCAAAAAAAATTAAGTGAAAAGGACAATAAAAGATCTGGATTAAGAAGGCAGAAAATAAAGATTACATTTAAATTTTTGAAGATGAAAGTTGACTGGAAAACAAGGAGCAGGAAGAGAGTTCCACAAGATGTGCAGGGATGAAGATTTTAGTAGAGAACTTACGTAACCATTTCAACTGTAAAATGAAGAGACCTTGCCAGGGAAGCAAGAAGTTGGAAGAGAGTTCCACAAGCAAGAAGTGAGATAAAAGAAACTGTTACTATAGAAATACAGGTTATATCTAGTCATTTTAACTGTAAAATGGTGAGACCTAACTGACAATCTAGTACTGTATTTAAATTCATGAAGTTGAAGGACCAAAGAAGAAAACTTATCAGAACAATTTCCATAAAAATATCTATAAAGCCCAGGGAAGCTATGTTAAGGTGGCAGGAAAGAGACTGAAGCCTAGATGTCAGGAATGATAAAATTGCAGATTCTTCTTAGGATTTATCCATAGTCTCTAAAATGCACAACAGAAGCACCAGAGTAGATCTTATGGTCTTGGAAATTTAAAACAAAATTAGTTATGAAATACTGACAACTTTTCATTACTTTAGGCCATGCTATATTTCTGTGATTAGTGTAGTAGAATTGTCCAAGACAATTCATATTGGTTTAAATGTAAGGTTTAATGATTTCTGTATTTATCCGAGCTTCCCCACAAAGGCAGGATGTGGCACAAGGTCAATTTTACATGGAGCATACTGGGTGTGTACGCTTGAGTAAAATTTCCTCATCGACCACCCACCACCACCAATGGAAGGTTGGACTCTTGTCTGCATTTCCCCAGATGAGACTTTGCTCTTCAGCAAAACCTTGTTTGGGTTTCTCTCTGCTTGAAGGCAGACAGTCTGACAAAGTCAGAGCTTTGATGAACTCTGAATACTAGCAGAGTTCTCCTGTATACATGTATTCAGAACAGAGCGATTAATGGTGGGAAAAGGATCGTACTACATTTAGGCCTTTAGTCTAGATGGAAACTTCTTTCATTTATTATTCATTCATTCTTTTATTTTTAAGAAATTAATGAAATAGGTAAATGTGTTGACAGAAGAGAGATAAGGTTACAAGGGAGGTAACCAAGGTTATAAGGTTACAAGGGAGGTAACCCTGTCTCTGAACTTACCCGCAATATTCTATTGAAGTCATCCTTATCGACCCGCAGAAAGTGACAGTTATCCTCACACAAACATATAGTTGCTGACCTAAAAAAAGAAACAAAAAAGGAAAAATAAAACTCTCTAAATATCAACTTTTGTTATCTGTTTTATTTAAAAAAAAAAAAATAATCATAAATTTTTTATATCTCACAATTTTTATTAAATTTTAATTGAAAACCTAAAAGAAGCCTCATTTTTTTCATAGTAGTAGTAGTCATGATAGTAAAAAAAAAAAATCAAAACAATCTAAAATAGGATGTGCCCTTAGCATCAGACATCAATATTTTTAATATTTTTTATTTGTTTTAGATTCTAAAATATTTGCTAAATCAAGTAGAATTGAAATTATGATTTATCACTGAGCATTTTTCACAGAATTTTTCATCAAAACAAGTGAATTTTTTTAGAATCAATTTTTTCCTCTTTTACTTCAGACTTTTTACTTTGGTAATGGGGGGGGGGGCGAGATAAATATACAACAAATCAAATATGAAATGTATGTGTGTGTTGCAATGTATCAAATATGAAATGTATGTGTGTGTTGCAATGTATCAAATATGAAATGTATGTGTGTGTTGCAATGTATCAAATATGAAATGTGTGTGTGTGTTGCAATGTATCAAATATGAAATGTGTGTGTGTTGCAATGTATCAAATATGAAATGTATGTGTGTGTTGCAATGTATCAAATATGAAATGTATGTGTGTGTTGCAATGTATCAAATATGAAATGTATGTGTGTGTTGCAATGTCTCAAATATGAAATGTATGTGTGTGTTGCAATGTCTCAAATATAAATGTATGTGTGTGTTGAAATGTATAAATATGAAATGTGTGTGTTGCAATGTATCAAATATGAAATGTATGTGTGTGTTGCAATGTATCAAATATGAAATGTATGTGTGTGTTGCAATGTCTCAAATATGAAATGTATGTGTGTGTGTGTGTTGCAATGTATCAAATATTGGCTTGGAATTCCAGTTGAATTTGTTTCATTCACTTACGCACAAATACCTTTGGGAAAGATAAAATTTTTTTCTCTTCTCCTTCCAGCTATGGGTTGAGTAGCAGAACAGACTGGGTTCTATAGCTTTGGTTGGCAATCAGTCTACTGTGGGAAAACCTTCTGCCTAGTTAGTTATGTCACTTATGAGACATGATCATCCAAGTGTTTATCATGTATGACACTTAACTGGCTGTGATATTCCCATCAGTTTCATGCTGGATAACACATTCATTTTACTTTATAAAAAGATAAATATATTTCATAATTTTTTTTAAAATTATGATACTGATGTTTATAAAGCAAATATATTTTAAAAAGGTAAATCTATTAAGTATTTTTTTAAGAAAATCTATATTCTGAAAATTTAAAATTATGTAGGAAGAGAATGAGTAAACAATAAAAATTTTTTTTATACAGGCAGCCTCAAAATTTGGCATATAATAAGTGTTATACAGGTATTCAATCAAGTGTCATACATGATAGATGCTTGGGCAATCATGTCTAAAAAGTGACATAACTGGGTAGAAAATTTTCTCAGAGTAGGTTGCCATTACTTTCTGCAGTAGACTGGACGCCATCCAAGGCTACAGAACCCAATCTGCCCTGTTACTTAACCCATAAATGTAAGGAAAAGTAAAACTGTAAATTTTCAAGAAAATCAGTTCAGCTGTTTCAGAGGCTATAGGTAATGGACACACACAGACAAAGTTCCATTTATAAATAAGTTCAGATAAGAGCAATATTAAAATCCTTAAAAATATCAACTATTTTATATTCAAACTTATTGGGTATTTTGCCAGAATCCTGGTTTAAATCGAGACAAGTTCATTCAAAAAAGATTTCAAAGAATTGCTCAAATGTATCTGATTTTTGCTAAAATCAAAACAAATCATGAATTGTACAAACACATTATCAAATAAGAAAAAACATATCTATGTAGCATTTCAGGCATTCAAAATTCCTTTATTTTTATGAGCTGTTAAAGTAAAATTGATAAAAGACACATAAGGCTTCTTTTAAATTATTGGGAAGAAGTTGAAAATTATCCTGCTAAAAAAATAAACTCTTTTTTATCTTAAAGTTAACCTCATTAACTCTTCAGCATTCAACACTCAAACTCACTCTGTTAAGACTGGTTCTAGAAGTTTCACTGTTTTATTTGTGATGATGTCATTATAGATTATAGAAGAGTAGACACAGGACAGGTTACAGCAGGTTGAACACTGAGAGCCAATATTTACGGGGTGGGTTTGGTCAGGCTGAATACAAATTAACTTTCTTTTTAAAAATTTAGATTCTGATAAAAAAGAAAAGATTATAAAAGGACAGAAAGCAATTCCTGTATCAAAAAAAGACTGATCGTCTTACTTTGCTTATCATGCAAACCTTACAAAATAATGAACAGTAAATATTTTCCTGGCTACAGAAGTACTAATCTAAAGCACTAATTGAATGACCGATGCCTGATGCAAGCAGTTTTTCAGCAAGACATGGCACCAAGCAAGACTGTTGTTATTTACTGAATAAGGTGTTCATAACAGTTCTAAATATGGCTACACTTCAAAGACAAATTAGGGCAAGAATTCATAAAATACACATAGACAAACATAGTATTTACGCTCTCACACCCTGATTGAGCACTCTGGAAGAGTGGGAGACTTTGAAAACAGTAGCTACTCCGGCATATACGCATCGCTCATTCAATAATGAATTAGAGCACTCTAGCTATTGGGCGTGTTTATATGCGCTAAAAAGCCTGCCTTCTTCTGCCGGACGCTCGTGGCCTAGGGGTAGAATCATCGACTGACGCCGATTCGGTCGGGTTTCAATCTTAGGTTAGGAAGTGAACAGAGTCTAACCATACTGATGAGCGGTGATACAGCGAAACAGATCTGTCTGTCTGTGGATGAATATAGTATATATATATATATATATATATATTGAAAATTTTTAAGGTGAAGGAAGAACAACAGACACTCACTGTCTTACTGGCCCTAAGAAACTGCTGATTTTATTTTAATAGACTGTGATTGGACAGTTCAAAGGTGAACCCCCGCCCCCCTTTGAAAGGGGAAGGGAGAACTGTGACAGGACCTTAGCAGCAGTTGGAAGCAAGACTGCTTAGAAACAAGAGGTTCGTTTCTCTTTCCCTGCCAAAAAGGCAGGCAGCATTTGCCCATAAGTAAAGGATGCATGGGTAACAAAGTTTCTGAAGGCAAGTTTTCCCTTCAGAGAAAGTTTGAAAAGAAGTCCTTTCAAAGAAGCCCCAGAAATGAAAGCTTGAAAAGAAGTCCATAAGTGGAGTTTGGAGCTAAGGCTATTTGAGAAGAAGGAGAAGCAAACACAGGCGTTTTCAAAAAGTGTTTTACTGTGTGTTTAGTAAATTTTCACATTCTATGGCTGTAAAAAAAAAAGGCGTAATTTCCTGGTGGACAAGAGGAAAATAAGAGAAGAAAGAAGGGAGTTTGGTCACCAAGAAAAAAACTTTGTCGACACAAGAAAGAAAAGAAAAAGATAACTTTTGAACCTTGAAAGGACTGAAAGTGTAGAGGTAAGGCTCTCCCCAGTCTTTTTTTGGTTATCATTGACACAGCAGGTGGGCCCAATTCTTTTGTTTGGTCTTTTTGAGCATTGTAATTTTTAAGTTCTGTTTTTTCTGGTTCATGTTTTACATTGTGTCAGTCAGAGAATAGGTTATCCTATTCTCAGCAAAAAAAAAAAAGGACGAATTTTTGCAAGCACCCTCTTAACTGGTTAGAAGTAAATATTTATTTTTGGAATTGAATCTGATTTGCATTATTTTTTTTTTTTCCGTTATTACTGTGGGCAGTAGTGAAAATACTGTTGCAACAGGTTTTATTTCCTGAAAGAAAAGAAAATTTTCATATATATATATATATATAGAGAGAGAGAGAGAGAAGTATTAAATTGTAATGATGTTTACTGCCAAAATTCTTTTTGTTTTTGGTAGTTTACTGGTGGAAAGGCATTTTAGGTAAGCAAATTTTTTTTGTCATAAAGTGCTCAATATCAGGATAAGGATAGAGCATTCATTGAATTAATGTGGAGAAGTTTGCCACAGCTGAGCAGCGTTATTTCAAATCATGCCAACTTCAAAGTTTCATGAGGGCATTATTGTAATGTCATATAGAAAGAAGTGTCAACACCAACATGAGGTTGAATGCAGATCTCTAGATAACAAATAAAAATATAAGAACAGATAATTCCATTGGGAATCCCGTGACCTATACTAAGCACTAGACAGAAGTCTGGGTGGATCAACTGGATTACGAGTAGCAGCAGCAGTTGTACTAGTTACAGCTGAGTAGTAGAGTTCAGTGTTCACAGTGCGCTATTACTATTTAGTCCCCGAGTAGATTATTCAGGAGGAACCTCCTAATACAATACTATTTGCGAGATATGCAAATAACTATCATGCAAATAGCAAGATACTGGAATATCTCCTTGTAGTAATAGCTATTACAACAAATCTACGAGTAATTGAAGTAATATATCAAATTCCAAGACAATACAACTGTGTGATACCATAACACATCAGTAATCTTTTAGGTCACAGCAATAACCAACAAGGTTACATGTAATATCCTCACTCTTCAAGATCATTTGCTATTTCTGCTGCTGTTTCCCAAATTTTTTTGTATTTATATGAAGTTTGGTGCAGTGTGACTTCTTCGCTTGATAAACGGTATTATTTGTGTAGATTTGTTTTTGCTGTTTCTAAAGTGTTGTAGAATTTGTTGGTTGTTAATTGCTCTTTATATAGTGCTGACACTTTAAGCATGCTTATGCATATGTCTGCTTAATTGCTTTATGTTGGAATGTCCTCTTTTTACTGTGGCAGTATGTATGTCTGCTTCAATTTTTTATGTCATGATTAAATGTTGTGTTTATGCATGTACGTGTCTTGGTTCATTTTTTTGTATGTGTATCTCTTAGTGGGCTTGGTGCATGATTTTTTCCATTTGAGGATTGTTGTATTATCTGGTTCTTTTTTTCTGCTTTCTTTTCTTTGGCAGTTTCTGTTATTGCTATTATATGGGAGGGGTGCTCTTTTTATGATTCTCCACATAATTTTGGGGGTGACGTTATTTTCTTTTCGGCTCCATATGTATTTTGATAGTGTGTTGTTTTTCTATCTTTCTGTTTTGAATGATGTTTTGTGATAATAAACCTTTCTTTGAAGGTTGTTTCTGTGGCTCCTGAAGTTGGCATTACTGAACTAACACTGCTCAGCTAAGCAACAAACTTCTTCATATTAAGTCTATATTTAAGAATATGTAGGTAAATACTGATAAGTAAAAAAAAAAGTGGCCAGATTAGAAGGTCCTGATTTGAATAATAGGACTGATTTTTTTATGATATCAATCTTTTGAAGGTTATTTAAAACCACAAAATCTTTTTAGATTGTAAGAATCTGGTGGGGGTGAGATAATAATGATTTAGTGATACTAATTAGTCTATAACTGACGTAGGAGAAACGGTGAATCCCTATGTTCTCAAAGGATATTTGCACATAAGTGAATATAACGAACTGGAACTCAGCTACCCGATTTCAAATTCTGAGCCATTATTAATTACACCACTCACACATCCAAGCACTTTCAACACCAGAATTCTTCAGCAGTCATCCATCTAGTTACTGACCAGGATCAACATTGCTTAACTTTGTTGATCGTATGAGAACCAGTGTTTCAATGTAATATTGCTGTAAGCATTTAATATGAAGAGCAAAACAGTAATGATATAAGCAACCTGTGGTTGGTATTATTAAGAAAGAAAACAAGACAAATAGGAGGGGTCCATTACGCAAACAAACTATTTATAGGATCTCCAGTTTCTTAGATTTCAACTGCAAGGTTTTAGTCCTATTAATACATGACAAAAATCAAGAAAAGAGAAGAGAAAAAACTGACTATAAATTATAACAGAATTTATTTCATGATTATTAGAAAAAAAAGTTTAAAGTTAAATTTTCTTTTGAGGTTATGCCTAAAACTTATGAGAATGACTTTCAGAACTGGATATTAAAATAATGGTTTTTCTTCAAAAGATGTTTGACAATCACAGTCATATTTACTGATAGTTCTTGTCAGAGGTTTGTTATTTATGAAGTATTTAAATTATATTTATAGAGTTGACTCTATTGTTTGGCTGATTTTAATTTTTGCTTCTTTCCGCAATGTTTCAGCCACATGGCCTCCAGCCTTCTTCAGGTGTTTACTGCATTCCAGAATGTTGTTGCATCAGTTAAACTCAATCAGCAAACACAACATAGACATTAACAGCTTATTTATAGATGCACGGAAGAAGCAACTATCAACCTCCATTGCTATAAATAGTTCAACCATAAATCTAGTTGTGTAGTCTGCAAATCTGAACTAAATTTTTTCGTCAGATGGAATCGTCTGTTTTCACAGATTTTTCGATGGCAAATTCAATTATCAGGATTAAATAATAAATGAACCAAAACAGAACGGTTTGTCATCTAATCATCACAGTGGCAACACCAGCTAGCTGCAAAGCTGCCAGACTTGAATGACTGGTTTTGTTAAGGTGAACGCCCACTTTGTTGGAGGGTAGATCCACCTATTAATTTTAGTGAATATATCTCTCTCCAGTTACATATATATATAAATATATATATATATATGGCATGTACGCATCGCTCATTCTGTAATGAATTAGAGCACTCTGGCTATCGGGTGTGTATAATGATAATGTATACACTAAAAAGTCTACCCTCTTCTACTGAGTGCCCATAGCCCAGAGGTAGAATCGCCAACTGACGCCAATACGGCCGGGTTTCAATCCTGGCTAAAAAACAATCGGATTCTAACTGTACTGATGAGCTGTGATACAGTGAAACAGATCTGTCTGCAGATGACTATATATATATATATTTTTATTTTCAAATAAAACTCTGAAAATTACATTTCTCATATGGCCATTTTAGCAAAGAAACCTTGCTTTTTCAGCAACAAATTATTATGCAAATACAAGACAAAGTTCATGTTCCTGAAAGTCACTCAAAATGAAATTCATAAACTGGAAGTTTACATGAAAGAAGGAAAAAATAAGAACAAGATAAAATAAGAAATAATCCATTATTCTATCATTTTTATCATTTTTTCCCCTTCTTTCATGAAAACATTTGTTGTATGAAATTCTTTTTGAGTAAACTTTCGGTATGTGAATTTGTCCTGTATTCGCATAATAAATGAATTTGTCACTGAAAAAGAGATTTTTTCCTTGCTGAAATGGCCATATGACAAATGTCATTTTCAGAGTTTTATTTCAAAATATACATATTTGGCTCTGTAAATAGATAATACTATTTACATTGAGCTCTTTATCAGGATCGTTTTTAATATTAATAAAATTAATATTAATAGGAACTGTTTTGGGATTTTACCTACATGCCATTTTTGTTTTGTATTTAAATATATATATTTCAATCCTTTTATTCCAAGCAAGATGTGATACTAGTGTGCAGGGAGTTATAGTGAAGGAAAAGACTGGGTACTAGGAATATTGAAGAAAGGATAAAAATAATTGAGATTCAAGAAGATAGAAGATGGGAATTGATGTTGGATCTAAACTTGTAGAGTTTGTAGCTATCAGGGAAACAAGTAAACAGAAAGGAGTTCCACAGGTGGGAAGTGTAAGAAAAAAAAACCTGTTTGAGTAGAAGTGGTAGTTTCACCATTTCAGTGGTAAAAGTGTGGGACCTCAATGCCAATCTAGCAGCACGCTTAAATTCGTGGATGGGGCATTAGAGAAAAAAAGCTCATTAGAGCAGTTGCCAGGAAAATATATGGAGAAAAGACAGAGGGAAACCACTTCATGTCAGCAAAAAAAGTCAAGATACCAATTCAAGGCTGATCATATTGCAGAGCTTTCTTAAATAGAAGACTCTCCTGTTGTTTTTCAATGTATAAAGGTCTGTCTGTTTTATTTTAAGAACTGAGTGACTGGACCTTTACCTGGCCATATATATATGATCTGATTTTAACAGTGAAGTCTTGTATGGAATCGATGACACTTTTTGAAAGAGCCAAATATAGAGAATTGGTGCTCAGCTCTTAGCTCTCTAAATGTCCCTTCTTAGGTTTTGAATTCTGAGTTGTCCTTCTCCTAGACTGGTTTACACACAAGGCTATCAGGCCAAGTCTGTCCTGCTATTTACCTATAGTTAGGGGGAGAAGAGATGGATTCTCTATGGATACAGGACACTGGAAGTAATTTGGAATAAATTACAAAGAAAAACAAAGATACTCAAGAGAAATAAAATCTGCACATTTTCAAAAACATTTGTTCAATTTCAAAAAAAGAAAGCGGAAATCTTATTTAATAAATCCATCAATTCTCGGCATTACGGACAAACTTGATAAAATCTCAGAAGTGGCTGCAAGCACAGATTGAGTCATTGGAATTTCACAAGTAAACCCTTTATTTTATCCACCAGGGTGCATTGTTCTAGTTCCACGTGGCATGCCTCTTCTAAATATCTCAGTTTCAGTTATTTCCCTTTAGTAACTCAGTTCTCCAAGTTTTTTTTAAATTATTTCTGCATATATTAGGCCAGGTATTGAACTTACAACCCTTTGGATCAAGTCACTGGATAACTTCAATCAATACTTTTATCCACTGGTCCATGTGGGAAATTGTAAATAATGGTGAGGATAGTGTTGAATAAAATAAAAATTTATAACTGAATAAAACTCATTGTTTTTTTAAGAAGAAAGTATTTATAATTCAGTTTAATAGTATCTTAAAAAGTGGAAGCAATATGATGATGAGCCTGTAAGGTGCTATAAGGAGTATTTTGAAGAGGACTAAAGCACTATTGCCCGAGGCAGGTTTCTTTTTTTTTTTTTTTTCATTCTCTCTTGTTAATATTAAACGACAGTGTACTTTCTTGACAGCCCTTGCATAAGCTAACAAAAAAAGGCTTTTCGTGTTTCTCATAACTTTCTCTCAACAAGCAGATTATATTTTTTATTTTTTTTTTATTCTTGTTAATATTAAATGATAGTGTACTTTCTTGACAGCCCTTGTATAAACTAACAAAAAATTACAATACGTCTGTCAGTATTTCCGAGATGAGTTATTGTAACTATTTACATTGTTTGTACTGTAATGCTTATCTATATTCTCATATTCATGACATTTCGTACATTGTACACTCAGAACTTTTTCAGGTGATTAGAATTTTGAACAAAGCCTTTTACTTCATCTACCAGAGTAGATTGTTCTAGTTTGACATGCCATGCCTTTTCTTGATATCTCAGTTTCCGTTATTTCCCTTTAGTAACTTAACTATGCAAGTTTCTGTTCACTTCTGCTGTGGCCAGGGATTGAACTCATAACTCTTTGGGTCAATTTACTTTTGAATTAATTCAACCAATACTTTTATCCACAGGGCCATGTGTTAACTAAACAAAGGGTTCGGTTTGAAATTCTAACAGATATCACCTGAAGAAAGCTGAAATGTGACTATGACAATAAAGCTGAGGTCAACAGTTTAAACAATGTAAATAGTGTAAAGAGTTACAACATTCAGAAATATAGACAGATCCTGAAGAAGGCTGGAACATGTAATGGCTGAAAAGTTTGTAAATATGACAGTAAAGATGAGGACAACAGTTTAAACAATGTAAATACTGTAAATAGTTCCAACACCTCATCTCCGAAATAGAGACACATTAGCTAATATCGTTTAATATTGTTATATTAACAGATGTTATCGTAAAATCTTTAAATCTTTTATGGTGGCATTAATATGATAAAAAGAAATATGAAAAAAAGTAAGTGGTGTGGTGCAATAATCGTAATGAGCTTCGTCTGGGGATAGCAAAACAAAACAAAGAAATAAAATACAAAAAAATTGGTGTCAAGTTTACCTGGGGGCATCATTGACGAGTGCAAGTTTGCCAAAGTCATCTCCTTCTTGTAACTTGCAGACAATTCCCTGAAGAAGAAAGAATGGTCTTTTGAATTTGTTTTATTTTCACAATGGAAGGTGCTTCAAAAGAAGAAATCTTTTTCTGTAAAACCAAACTTTACTCAAACAAATATCTTCATGATGTATTATTAATAATGAAATAATTGACATTCTTTTGAAATATGTACTCATTTTTCACACCAAATATTCAACAGATTTTTAGGTAAATTGTGTGTGTGTGTGTGGTCTTAAAAAATAAAAGAACAGGAATATTATATGTATTAAAAATTAAATCTTTTTTTTTTTTTACGGATGCAAATAACATTTTGCTTATGTAACTGTTGTTAATATATAAAAAAAAATCAAAACTAATATCGGGTCCAAGTTTTCAGCTTACATAAGTCATCATCAGGAGTGTAAGAAAAGAGTGAGAAAAAGAAAATTTAAATGTATTTTAAGCAGCACATTGTTTTAAAAGTTGTTTTTATTTTGAGTTATCAACATGAATTAGCAACATGAAGCAACATGTAATTTTTCTTTAATTGCAAAAATATTTGTATTCTTGCAATTAAAGAATTATCAAATTGAAATTAGTATGAAATCTTTTAATCTTGATAATTCTTTAATAAGATATTTCACTTTGAAAAAAAAGAAAAAGACAATTTTGGTGAAATCAAAATAAAAAAAAATTGGTATAAAAACTTACTTTTCCATATATGGACACATTGACAGAACCTTTCAGGATGATATACCAAGATTTGCCTTCATCCCCCTGACGAAACACTCAAATATAAAAATTGAAATTTAATTAGAAAAACATGTTAAAATCTTACAATATAGGCAAAAAAATTTCAAGGCTTCTTCATTTTTCGTCTCGGCATAAATTGTTGTTGCTAAAAACAAAAAATATGAATTGATACAATTGCTACCATTTCACTTTGATAAATAAAAATAGAATTGAAAACATCATTGATAAAGAAACTGCTAAAAGGTATTGCCTGCTCTGTTAACTGGGCCTAGACTGTAAGTTGTGCAGAATGGTCAGAGTCCCCGCCTACAAAGGAATGGTCAAAGGAAGTCCCCTGGAATGGTGAGTCCCCGCCTCACAAAGGAATGGTCAGAGTCCCCGCCTCACAAAGGAATGGTCAGAGTCCCCGCCTCACAAAGGAATGGTCAAAGGAATCCCCGGCCTCACAAAGGAATGGTCAGTCCCCGCCTCACAAAGGAATGGTCAGAGTCCCCGCCTCACAAAGGAATGGTCAGAGTCCCCGCCTCACAAAGGAATGGTCAGAGTCCCCGCCTCACAAAGGAATGGTCAGAGTCCCCGCCTCACAAAGGAATGGTCAGAGTCCCCGCCTCACAAAGGAATGGTCAGAGTCCCCGCCTCACAAAGGAATGGTCAGAGTCCCCGCCTCACAAAGGAATGGTAAGAACCCCCACCTCACAAAGGAATGGTCAGAGTCCCCGCCTCACAAAGGAATGGTCAGAGTCCCCGCCTCACAAAGGAATGGTAAGAACCCCCACCTCACAAAAGAATGGTAAGAACCCCCACCTCACAAAAGAATGGTAAGAACCCCTGCCTCACAAAAGAATGGTAAGAACCCCCGCCTCACAAAAGAATGGTAAGAACCCCCGCCTCACACAAGAATGGTAAGAACCCCTGCCTCACAAAAGAATGGTAAGAACCCCCGCCTCACAAAAGAATGGAAGAACCCCCGCCTCACAAAAGAATGGTAAGAACCCCCACCTCACAAAAGATGTAGATGCTTGCAGACTTGGGTATAAAATGAATCAATGATTACTAATAGATGCAGAAATAATGAAAAAAAAATCTCAACATTAAATAGCCTAACAAGAGTTGATGTGTATTAAAATCCACTAACGGAAACTCGAAAACTGAATTTTCTGACACAACCTAAATGATAAACAACATTCATTCGAGTCTTCAGACTGGAAGTCTCAATTCTTCATCACAAATCTCGTCTTGTAATAAACTAATTCAAAATATTGAAGATTATAAGAATAATAACATTAATATGAATTGATGCTGAAATGTTCTCAGCCTGAAAAAGAAACTGTGTTTTGGTCAGAGTGTGTGTTGTAGTGCAATGGGTATCAGCTTGGAATGAGAAACTGGAGAGCCCAGTTCAAATCCTAGTTGAATTCCTTGCATTCACTTATGCACAAATACCCCTGGGAAAGGTATAAATCCATCTCTTCTCCCTCCAGCTACAGGTTAAATAGCAGGACAGATTGGGTTCTATGGCCTTGGTTGACAATCAGTCGAGTGCAGAAAGAAATGACAACCTACTGTAGGAAAAATTTTCAGCTTAGTCATGAATTGAAAGTGACATGATCGCCCAAGCATATATTGCGGATGGCAATTAACTGACTGACTGGTCAGATTTCAATAAGTGGGTCAGAGCAAAAATATTTTCCTGTATCTCCTTAGAAGTTATTATCTTTGTCCCATAATTATTGCCCTATTTGTACATTTTATACAACTCATATTCATTTGATTTCAAATACATGTTAATAGAACATTACGATTTTTCTCGTTTTGCAATTATTATTGTAACAATGTAATTATTAACTTTCGAACCTCATCAGTTGGTTAAAAACAAATTTGTCAAAACATTGACTTGCACAATAAAATCTTACAGTTTATATATTAAGCATGTGAAATAAAATGTAATTAAATTTTACAGATTCAGCCAAAAGCCAATTTATCCATTTTGTTTCTGTCTGTAATGAAAGGAAATATATTTTGGCATGAGATTGCAGTAAGTATTTGACTATAAGGAAAAACGAAGAAGTAAAAATCAAGATGAAAAAGAAACAAAATAGAAAAAAAAAAAAGAGTTGGGGGTGTGAAAGAAAAATGTGAATAATGAAAGAAAAAAGAGAAAATGAAATAAGGAAAGAAAGGGGAAATTTTGTTTATAATCATTTCAGCCCAAGCAAGGCAGGACTGCCATTGGTGTGCAGGATATTACAGTGAGAGATAAGGTGAAAAAAACAAAAAAACAAAAAAAAACACTAGTAACCGGGGATGCTGAAGAAAAGATAAAAGAGACGGATGGGAATCAATAAGATAGAAGATTGGCAACTGACATTGCATTTAAAATTTTAGAGATTGTAGCTATCAGGGAAGCAAGTATATGAAAGGGAGTCACGCAGGCGGGAATTATAAGAAAAAAACTGATAGATTAGAGTGGCGGAAAAGGAGAAAGAAAAAGAAGAGGGAAAGTGAAGGGAAAATAAGTAAAAAGGGGGAAATAAAATGAATGAAGAGAGAAAATGAAAGATAAAAAAGAAAATGAAAAAAGATGAAGAAAAATGAAGAAAACTTTGAAAAAGTTTGTGTATTATCGCCCGATTTACGATTCGCAAAGAACATTTCATTGATCTTCGTCAGTTATCTTTCACAACTGACAATGTATTTCTGACATGTATGATATTTATATTCGTGGCAAACATTACATTTATAGGATGTTGGCATTGTATATATATGTACAAATAAACAGCACAAAATAAAAAATAAATCTCAGACTTAAATAGCTTTCCTTTTTTTTTTTTTAAATCATATCACCCCAAGCAAGGCGGTAATGCCACTGATGTGCAGGGGGCTACACAGGAGTGAAAAGATTGGAAAAGAGAAAACCAGAAAACGCATCCTAAACAGGAAACAAATAGATGAGCCTCTTCACCTGTTCAATAGACGTGGGTGGAGTGTGAACTGGGCGATAGTTTAGTCTATCTACTCCAATTGAAGAAAAAAAAAAAAAAAGTGAGAAGATTGGAAAAGAGAAAACCGGAAACCACATCCTAAACATAATGGAGAAAAGTCAAGAGCTTAAATTATACGAAGGAATAAAATAATTTTTCTTTTTGACAAAATTTTCATCCAAATATCCTATCATCTGAGACTCCTTTCTACCTTCCATCAGTAACACTGATGCTAACCCCCCCAGGAGAGTGACTTGTTGCACCTTCTCAGGCTAACATCTTCTGCTGATATGAAGTATAGAGATTAATGAAACTATTACGATGACTTAATTAAAAAAATGGTAGAATATTTATCCGTAGAATAATGTTTTTCTTTGCAGTTCTTCATACTGTAACTTTACAAATTTAATAGATTGGCAGGCAACATCTCCCCTTTTTACAATTGGAATGGCTAGATGAAACCATAAGCTCCAGGCTAACAGTTTCTTCTGCACTTTTCATTTCCCAGTCAACTTTGACCTTCAAAAATTTAAATGCAATGCAAATTGCTGGATTTTAGCTTCTTAATTCCTGTTCTTCTATTGTTCTCTCTTCTTAAAGTTCTTATTTTCTCATATTGTTTCATACTCAGTCAACCCTTGCATCTTAGCAGCTTTATTGCCTTGAAATGATGAAAAAAAAAAAAAAAAAAAAAAAAAAAAAGAGACAGGCTTAAAAGCTATTCTTTTTAATCATAGATTTTTTTTTTAATTCCCTTTGATAAATTTAAAGTGATACCACAAAGAAATTCAATCCAAACACAATGTAAGTGATTATACTTCATTATTGGTGTTGATATTTCTTTATTTCACCAAAATTTTTCAAATTCTTCTCAAAACGACATTTTGATTGTCTCAAGTCTTTTTTTTTTTTTTAATTTGTAACGAAATTATGGAGTTTTCATTCCAGCATGAAAAGGCAGACATCGCATCACCGAGTTTTATCACTTATGATTTTGTTGAGCATTCAGAAAAAATGTTTTTAAAATGTTTTAATTATCATTATGATAGCGTTTTGAGTAGTAGGGGTAACTTGAAATTAGTAGTTACTTAAAGCAAAATTGTCAAACCTCAATGAATTTCGAAATCTTTACAAAGGAGATTTCCTCACAGATGAAGAAGGAAATTGAGATAATAAAAATGTGGCTCTACAGAAGGATGCTAAGAATACTGTGGATAGAACATGAGGCAACAACAAAGTTTCAGAGAAAATGGGAACAAAAAGGACACTTAGTATCAGAAGGAGAAAGCTGAAATTTCTAGGGTACACAATAAGGAAAGAGGGCTTGGAAAATTTGACACCCGCAGGACATAATGAAGGCAGGAGGAAAACTGCACATAACCTACCTAGTGAACAATGTTTCACAGGCCTGAGATTAAGAGAGATACCAAAAAGACAAACTTTACTAAGAGCCACAAATGACAGGAAATTGTGGAGAACCATGATCATTCATATCCTAAAGAGACACAACAGATAGAAGAATCCTGTGAATATGCAAGACAAAACCTTGATGTGCTAGGACAATACCAATTTGGAATTAGTGGACTTGAGTTAGTCAAGAACACAGGTCTTTTACTCTAAGAGGCAAAATCTTTATTCTCCTGAGTAGAGGTGAGCAAACGGCAGCCTGCATGTGACCCACTTGACACTATTCTGTGGCTCAAAAGAGCTCAACAAATATCTAACAGGTTTTAGTTACATATTGGAACAAAATAGCAATCTATTCAAAAGAGAGACAAAGACAGAAACTATATATATATAAAAGGAACTCAACATGTAAAGCCACAAATTTATTCACCTGAAGAGAGTCACTCTTAGACTCGAAACATGTGTAGTGTCACAAATACCATTATAGACACTTAAAATATCATAATATGTATAATATCTTTATACCACAATAAATATACACTTTAAACTAAACGTTCACGGACTCTCAGTTTTTATTCTATATATATATATATATATATATATATTGTTAAATATAAGAGACAGTGAATGTCTTATGCTTAATCATGAGCCAGTTTAAACATCATATTTTGGCTTTAATTTCAGGTGAAAATGAAGACAAAAATTCTCCAACATTTCGATATTTTTTTTATTGTGTTGGTTCTAAGCTTTCGGCTCACAAGAGCCATCTTCAGAGAGGTTACAGGGACATTAACATAAAAACATCCACCATCAAAGATGATTATATTTTGTGTTGAAATAAAACTTTGCTAAGCAACGATAACAGTTACCAAGTAGCAGACGTAGTTTGTAAATTTGTAATGCGGTTCTATGACGTCACACCACGTGAGAGCTCGAAATGTTAACAGAACCATATATTTAAATGCAATGTAATGTGTTATGATCAGATTTAAACGTGATTTTATTAAGTGTGGGTTGTTTTAATTCAATGTAGATGGCCTCCAATATCTGAAGGTTCTTTTTACTGTATGTATGAATGAGTATTATTGTATTGTTGACTAAAATCACTCTCTAATATAACCTACATGGCTGCGTTTAGAAAATTATCTGCTGCTTTGATACTATATATATATATATATATATATATAAAATTAAATTTAATATAGTTTACACTGTGAGATATATGAGTTGAATATATGGATTGAAATCTGATAAGATGATTAGAATAAGTAAAGAACAGGTAGGGAAAAAAGTGTCTTTAATCTAACGTTT
This sequence comes from Ascarosepion bandense, assembly GCA_037127315.1. Classification (NCBI taxonomy): domain Eukaryota; kingdom Metazoa; phylum Mollusca; class Cephalopoda; order Sepiida; family Sepiidae; genus Ascarosepion; species Ascarosepion bandense. The sequence goes on from JBBBDQ010000416.1 coordinate 2,290,291, forward strand.
CACTTTAACAAGCTTCTTCAGAAATTTTTTTAATGACAAATGAATAAAAACTTTTTTTAAAATTTTGGAAAGATTTTTAAAATATCTAAAGAGACAATATGTTGATTGAGGTTCGATTTCATTGATCAGATATGTGTCACCTGTAATAAAGCAATGGAATATAGAGAAAAAACTTTTCTATTTTAATAAATAAATATAAATTAAACATCTATTATTATTTTTTTTTTTTTACACATGGTACACATATATAAACAGACGTAAGTTTTTCTCTACATTTAAAAATATGCATATGCTCTCACTTTGGACTTTCTAAAAAATTTTAAATCATTAAAAAAAAATCTCTGAAGAAGCTTGTTAAAGAAACATGTTAGATTAAAAACACTTTTTTCCTACCTGTTCTTTATTTATTCTATATATATATATATATATATATATATATAGGGACAACAATGAGGTGGTCTGCCATGGAAAAAGTTTTACCACCTCTCAGCTTATCTGCAACAATAATTTACTAGCAATTGAATTTATTTATAAATTGACTTCTAGAGATTATGTAGTTATGTTTGTGAAGTATTTCTCCAATGCTTAAGAGGGGGGAGGGAAGATTCTGACTGATTCTTCAAACAGCTAAGAAACAGTTGGAGAAGAATTGCTGTGGAGGTTAGAAGTTTACTTCAGTATAAAAATTTACATTTTATTGGTTAGCAGTTTTCTTTACTGTAAATATGAATGAAGAAAAATTAGTACCAATAAGAGTGAGACTCAGTGAAAATGTTCATGCGTCTAAGACATAGTGAACACTTATGTTAATACGTGTGCAGTTTATATATAATTTATATGCACCATTTTTAATGCCTGTGTACAAGCAAACAAGAAAAGCCTCTGTAAATATTTGATATGTGAGGTGCTAAAAGGTTCTCAGCCCGACCAAGAAATCTTCTATTTATTTACATATATATTAATTAAATAGGAGGCATGGTAGAGTAATGTATTGCGGATTAGACTGAGGAATTGGATAGCCAAGATCGAATACCAGTTGGGCTTGTTACTTTTGCTTACACACAAATACCCTTGAGAAAGGTATGAATCCATCTCTTCTTCCTCTCTTATTGTTATGTGTATTCATTGGGAAGCAGGGTAGAGTAATGGATTGTTACGCAGATTGAAGAACAGAAGAGCTGAGTTTGAATTCCGGTTGAGTTCATTACCATTCACTTATGTGCTAATACGAATATGAATCAAGCTCTTCCCCACCTAGCTATGGGTAAATAGGAGGATATACTGGGTTCTATAGCCTTAGGTGGTAACCGGTCTAGAAGGAAAAAGAAAACTGAATTCAAACCCTGCTGGAGAGGTCTGGGCTCCCTCAGCCTATCTTGCCCAAGACACAACATTTCTGTTGTAGCTACAGTACATGGGGGGGGGGGCATGACTCTAATGAGTTATGGGACTTGTGAGCTTTATATTTTAATTTGATTTTTATTGGATACTCATATTTGAGTTATAAATCTATGCCTCTTATATATATATATATATATATATATATATATATATATATATATATAGTGTGTGTGTGGACATAAGTGGATACTGCAGTCAACACCAAGCTATAGCAGAGTGTTTCATGCTTACATACAGTCTTCAGGCCTGAAGATTGTGTTTAAGCATGGAACGTACAATTTATCGTTAATATTCAGCACTTCAACCCATAAATATAGCATACCATAAAACTATATTTTTTATCATACATTTATATGTATGTATAATCCAAAGAAGATTCCGCAATGTTATTGGTTTTGACCTGTCATCTTGTCTTCAGTCCCTTTCCCACATCTGTAATGTAGTTTCCCAGTGGCCTTTCTATAAATACTTACAGAATAATTGTTCTGATAAACTTTCCTCTATGGTATCTAGACTTTATGAAAATCCATCCTTGATAATAGCTGAAAGCTCTCATATAAACAATTTGGCCAATTTTAATATAATTTGTCTTTAAAAGAAAAATTCACAAGATCACATGAAAAATTTCATAAAAACTTAACCATAATACTTTGTGATTTTTAATAAAGCCTGCATAAGAGAGAGTTTGCTGCCCATATATATATATATATATATATATATATGAAAAGATTTCTTGATCAGTTTAAAATTGCATTATTCCCTCTCCATGCACATGTAGTTACAAGGACAAAACACATCACTTTAATCTGATGAAGGCCTAAAGGACGAAATGCATATATTATCCTACATTTATTGCATGACTTGGGATTTCAAGCAATATGCAATCATCAGGTGCATATTATGAACTGACCATTCTGGGATTTGAATGTTTGGTTCTCACAATGTCATGGTAGTTATATATATAATACTAGTATGATATTTTTTAATTTTAATTTTTTAAATTTTATAATTGAATTTAAATTTAAAAACTCAATTGCTGAACTAAATTGCGTGTGCACATATAAATATAAAAACACTTTCTCTCTCATAAACACAAACACACACACACATCTAAGAATTGCCGACTGATGCCAATTCGGTTGGGTTTCAATCCTGGGTTAAAAGCAATCGGAGTCTAACCCCACTAATGAGATGTGATACAGCAAAACAGATCTGTCTGCGGATGACTATATATATATATATATATATATATATATATATATATATATGTATGTATAGTGAACAGTTTTAGGTCAGATTTAAATCAGACCAGAAAACAGTTGTATTAGAAAGTGCTCAATACTTGAACTACTTTGAAACTTCCTAACAAACACTTCTCCAAAAGCTCTGAGCAACACAAAATATTTAATAGAAATACAGTTAAATTAAGTTACTGCTGTACTTCCAATCTAAAAAAAAGAAAAATCACATAAAGAGACAAAATACCAAAAATTTGAAAAACAATGTGCGACAGAATACCATTATTGAAAAATATAAATGCAGAGATAAAAACAAATGTCTACTTGAAAGAGTTTGTAAAACCGAAGCAGAAGTAAAAGATAAAATATACCTAGGGTGTACTGAAGGAAGTTTTAAAACACAATAGAATCATCACGAGTACACATTTAAACGAGAACACATAAAAATAAAACTAACCAACTACATATGGAAATTAAAGGAAAAGAATGGCAGAAACCCTCATGTGGTATGGAAAATATTTTAAAAAAAGCCAAACTCTGCAATGGTGATGATATCTGTAGATTGTGCCAAGAATAAAAGTTGGCTATAGTATTATTACCAGAATGACAAAAGCTAGAATATGAAAAGTCCAGAATAATGTCCGAATATAGACACATTAGAAAATATTTTCTAGGCTTGTATAAATCTGGAAGAAAGAATTCTCAACCACAAACCCCTCCCTTACTTTGAATTTTGAATTTATAAAAGCATTAACATGATAGCCTTCAGTCAAAATAAACTGACTGACAAAACCATGGTAGCATAACAGGCTGATCTTGCCTATATATATATATATATGAAATGTTGGTGGATAAACATAAATAGTTTATAAGGTTAAGAAAAAGAATAAAACTTATTAAAAAATGGAAACTTAAAATTCCTGTTCGGTTTCCAACTCTAACAATATTATATAATTGGATCTTTAAAATGGTGAAAAAGTTTGTAGTTGCAAGAAAAATGTAACAAGAAAAATATAAGCTTACCACATGATGCCTTTTCTTGTAATGAACAAATGCAGCAATCTGATTGGCTGACAGACATGACCCATGATTTTTACATAAACAACAAATATTGTTCTCCTTCTTCAATAATGACATGAATACTTTTTTTTATTTTGCCAATTAGAATGAGTATTGAATATTTCCAGCAATTTTCTAAAACAGAAACAAGCCAATAATTGAGCACAAAATGTTTAGGTTTTTTTGTTTCTTTATAAATCAACTGACTGCTAAAATATTGAAATGTTTTAGAAAATGTCTGAAAAATAAGCTGATGGTATTAAATTTTTTTTTCTAGAACCTTTATTGCCAAATTTTAGCGTGTGTTCCATAAAAAGACGAAAATTGATTTTTTTAAACTTTTGTCTTCCTTTTGATACAAGTTCAATCCACATCACTTTTCTGGCAACAGATGGTAAAATTTCTATCCTAAATTGTGTGTTCATTTAAAATACCACTGTTAAGTTCTGTTCAGGTTATAGGGGTTGTCAGGAAGTGGGTAAGAGAAGGATGACTGTGGCCATAAAGTAAGAGATCAGTTTATAAATTGATTGTAATATAAAATTAATCCCCCACTATATCCACATTATAATAGTATAGAAATTTTTTTTTAAAAAATAATTTTGCCCCAAGCAAGGTTTTTTACTGCCACTGTTTTGCAGGGGGTTACATAAGAGGAAAGTTATGAGAAAGAGTGACAGATTATAGGGGGTGTTAGGAAGCGGGTAAGAGAAATAGGAGAATACTGATGAGAGTGGAATGGACGGAGAAGGGAGCATGAGAGAGAGAGAGAGAGAGAGAGGATGCAGGTTAGTGAGATAGGAGATGACTATTGAGTTTACATTTAAATTCTTGGAGATTGTAGCTGTCGGGGAAGCAAGTAAATGAAAGAGAATTCCAGACGGGAAGTGTGAGAAAAGAAGCTGTTGGAGTAGAATTTGCGTTTACAATTTATGGGTTTCACAGTAAAAGGGTGGGACCTAGTTGCTAATCTTGTTGCTTGAGTAAATTTATATAGAGGGGGCACCAGTGAGCTAAGTTCATCAGAGCATAAGCCGTGAAAGTATTTGTAGACGAGACACAGGGAAGCCACATTGCGCCGGTGAGAAAGTGACTGTATCTGTGCTGACAAGTCGGGATCGATCACATTACAGATTCTCGGTTGGATTTGGTCAAGAACACCTAGGTGGATAGCAAAAGCACCCGACCAGATATGGCAGCAGTATTCAATGCACAGGCGGATGGTAGATTGAATTGAATTTCCACAGAGTTTGCGATTTGAAGAACTCAGTTTTCAGCCTGGACTGGAATTTTGCCCTGAAACAGACTTTTGAATGGAATTGGATTTCTAGGCCAAATCAGATTTAAAGTAAAGTTAAGAAAGTTCCATTGAGTGAGAAAGGGAAAGAGAATGAGAAGACTTTAGTGAGGAGAAAGGACAATAAAAGAACAGGTTTCAGTAAGACAGAAGATGGCAATAATGCCCCTAAGATGTAAGGGTTTACTGGGAGTGAAAGAGAATGAGAAAACTTTAGTGAGGAAAAAAGGACAATAAAAGAACAGGTTTCAAAAAGACAGAAGATGGCAATAATGCCCCTAAGATGTAAGGGGTTACTGGGAGTGAAAGAGAATGAGAAAACTTTAGTGAGGAAAAAAGGACAATAAAAGAACAGGTTTCAAAAAGACAGAAGATGGCAATAATGCCCCTAAGATGTAAGGGGTTACTGGGAGTGAAAGAGAATGAGAAAACTTTAGTGAGGAAAAAAGGACAATAAAAGAACAGGTTTCAAAAAGACAGAAGATGGCAATAATGCCCCTAAGATGTAAGGGGTTACTGGGAGTGAAAGAGAATGAGAAAACTTTAGTGAGGAAAAAAGGACAATAAAAGAACAGGTTTCAAAAAGACAGAAGATGGCAATAATGCCACTAAGATGTAAGGGGTTACTGGGAGTGAAAGAGAATGAGAAGATTTTAGTGAAGAGAAAGGACAATAAAAGAACAGGTTTCAAAAAGACAGAAGATGGCAATAATGCCCCTAAGATGTAAGGGGTTACTGGGAGTGAAAGAGAATGAGAAAACTTTAGTGAGGAAAAAAGGACAATAAAAGAACAGGTTTCAAAAAGACAGAAGATGGCAATAATGCCCCTAAGATGTAAGGGGTTACTGGGAGTGAAAGAGAATGAGAAAACTTTAGTGAGGAAAAAAGGACAATAAAAGAACAGGTTTCAAAAAGACAGAAGATGGCAATAATGCCCCTAAGATGGAAGGGGTTACTGGGAGTGAAAGAGAATTAGAAGACTTTAGTGAGGAGAAAGGACAATAAAAGAACAGGTTTCAGGAAGACAGAAGATGGCAATAATGCCACTAAGATGTAAGTGGTTACTGGGAGTGAAAGAGAATGGGAAAACTTTAGTGAGGATTGACTGATTGATTGTGTTTAACAGCCTATCAACCTCCAAAAGGTCATTTAAGGCCAAAAGGTGTTTTTGCTTTCAGAGTTGTTTGTCTTTGACCTTTCTTTTAAGGAAAAAAAAATTTTTTTTTTTTTAAAGAGGGTAATGAGCAGTGGTGAATAGTTTGGGTTTGGGGGGGGGGGGTTGAAGGGATTTAGATTTTCATATATAGTCCAATTTCATTTAGAAATTGGAATATTTTGCTTGGGTTGACGTTGTTAAATAGATCTTTTAAATTGTTTGATCTGTAATATTTTGATCGAATGGAGTTGAAGTCATAGCAGCTAATCAAAAAGTGTTTCACTGTGAAGGGTTCCTGGCACGCAGTGCATATCGGGTGTTCTTTGTTTTTCAGTAGGTATGAATGGGTAATCTGGGTATGTCCTATTCTTAGTCTAGTTAGTGTAACTTCCTCCTTTCTTATCTTATGGTAGCCTGGATACCATTCGCCGACGGTAGGTTGGATATTTTGGAGCTTATTGTTTGGCCTATTATTCCATGTTTCTTGCCATTTAGTTCTGATAAATTTGTGGATTGTTGGTTTGAAGTCCGAGTAGGGGATCTTGACATCAGATACATTTTGATGTAATGATTTTTTTACTGCTGAATCAGCCCTCTCATTGCCATGGATGCCAATATGACTTGGTATCCAGCAGAACTTAATGATTTTGTTTTTGGAGAGCTGGTTAAATCTATATAGAAGTTTGATGATAAGTGGGTTGGTTGATTCTTTGTTTCTTAGACAAATAAGAACAGATTTAGAATCTGTGAAGATGATAAACTTCTGAGATAATGTCAAGGGCTAAGTTGATGGCTAGAATTTCAGCACTATAAATCGAGGCTTTATTTAGAATTCATTCTAGTAATTCCGTGTTATTGAGGATGGCAGCGCATCCTACTCTGTCTTCCTTTTTAGATCCATCAGTATATATTCGGACGTAATTGGGGAAGTTATCTATAATAGAGAGAGTTTCTTCTTGAAAGGTGGCTGGATTTGTTTTTGCTTTAGAGTATCTGGTTAGGTCCATCAGAACTGTAGGTTGTTCCAGCAACCATGGGGGTGTTTCTGGAATGATGACCTTGTGTATGTGATTTATGTCTATTTGTGTTTCAGCAATAAATTTGAAAATTGTAGGTGGCAGGGATGCAAGAATTTAGAAGGAGTTCTACAGGTGAAAAGAGCAAGAAAAAAACTCTTAAAATAGAAGTTACATCTGCATCTATCTATTTCAACAGTAAAACAATGAGACCTAATAGCTAATACAGCAGTATCTTTAAATTCATGCAGTGGTGGTAGTAAAGAGGAGAGCTCATTAGAAAAAATTTAATTTTTTTTTAACCGTTTCACCCCAAGCAAGACAGTACCACCACTGATGCGCAGTGGGATACATAAGTTTAAACAGGAGAAGAGTGAAGAGAAACACGAACCAGTTACAGGGGGTATCAGAGAAAGGGCGAGAGCAGGATGGAAATACAGGCGTAAAGACAGTTGCAAAAGTAGAGAGAAAGGAAAAGAACAAGATACACAGGGTGATGTAGAAAAAACTGGAGTCAAGTGGATAAAAGATGGGTATTGACATTGCAATGAAAATATTTATAGAAAAGGCAGAGGTGGTATGAAAGTGACTAAATTTGAGATTACAGGTCAGAGTTGGTAACATTACAGACCCATCTTTGCATTTTTGTAAAAAAAATGTATGTTTAAAGTATCGTCTTTATTGTCGTTTTAATCATCAGCACTGATGCTTTTTTTTTTTTTAATCATTTCACCCCAAGCAAGGCAATACAACCGCTAAGAGAAGTGGTTTCTGAGTGGGAAAAGAATATGAGAAAAAGAAAAACACTATTAATTGTTGGTTGGTTGATTTTGTTTAGCAGTATATCAACATCTATTTAATGCAAAAATCAAATATTTTGAACACAATTTAATGCCTTCAACTATGGATAAAATAGATTTCGTTTGTCATTTCATTTTTATAAAAAAATATATTACTGGCATTTGATAATAAAAATATTTTTTATACTTTCATACGGTTTTGTGTTTGGGTTCACTGTTTACCCATAGCTTGGACCCTAAAAGGTGCTACCATGCCCATCTATTGTTACGAGGATGCATTTATATATAAAAATAATATTAATAATGTCTAAAAAGTTTTAGTAAGGGATTCATTTGAGTCCTACCTGTTATTACAAAAAGTTTTAATTCATGAAGTAGTCGTAAAAATAAGGAAATTAAAAATAGAACGTTTGGAAGATGCTAGAATGTCCAAGAAAATTCCAGTAGATTCGAGAGAATTTGAAATGTTCTAGAAATATACAAATTAGTTGTTAGCTCCTATAAAAATAGGTCTTGGGAAGAGAGTAGTTAGTCGTTAAAAGGATTTGCTGACATTATCAACTTCGGCTTTGATTCAAGGATTTATATCCAGCCAGAAGAATCTCTAAGAAAAGTTACCGGCCAACTAAAACCTGAAAGAGAACCTCATGGACCTATATGAGTAAATAGATATTTTTGACTCTTTCATTGACCAAACTAATAATTATTCTTTCTATACACATTTGAGGATTTCCGAAAAGTATAGCACTTAAACTTCTTTGCTATCTTAACTGAATAAAGATACTGACCCTTCCTTCCCCTTCGTAACACTACACCTGCCAGTAGTAAATGCTATGTTTCTGTTTTGAATACAAAAAATTGTAAATTTTGTATATATATCATTTTGTGTTATTTGTAAATTAAATATTCGTATGCAATCTAACTGAGTTTTGGTCAATCATTTTTTTTGCTTTTGTTACACTTAACACGTAACACTATATCTATAAAAGTGACGAGGGTGGATGTTGTGTAAGTATTTGTTTGTTTGATAGATTCGACTTAGCATCTGCATTTTGCAGTCTAGCTCGACGGGAGGTGCGCTCAGATGTAGATCAAAATTTTAGAAGACTAGCGACACCTTGAAATTTTTCAGAAAATCAAAATTAGGGGTAGAAAAATATATACTATCACCCCACAAAGACAGGGATCAGTTTATGTATTGATTATAAAATAGAAATTGATCACCCCACTTTAGATTATCTATATATGTTGCCCCTCCCCCTCCCACCCTAATCCGATAGAGACATTCTACATTGTTATCAATATCTATAAAAGTGACGAGAGTGGACGTTGTGTAAGTATTTGCTTTGTAAATTCATGTTTTTTATTCTTATTATTCCTTAAACTATACTCGAGTGAAACCAGGCTAAATTGCTAGTTATTAATAAAAGAGAACAATGAAGGAAAAGCAATTAAAAATATAGAAGATAACGATTGACACTGCATTTAAAATTTTGAAGATCCAAGTTAACTGAGAATCAAGAAGCTGAAGAGAATTCCCCAAGCCAGAAGTGTGAGAGAAAAAACTCTTAGCATAGAACTTTGAAAAGTATAAACATTCATATTTTTAAAAAACTATTTCCTCCCAAGCAAGGCAATAAAGCCACTAAGGTGGGATGGGTTAAGTGTTAGATAATATGAGAAAAAAAACCGCTATTAAGGAAAGTTTGAATTTTGTTTAATGGCATAACAACCTCTGTGGGTTATTTAATGCCAAAACTGGTGGGTTTTAACTTTTTTGATTATAGTGAAAAAGTTAACTTAGTCAGATTTTGATGAAAAACTTTTTTTTTGTTAGAAAACTCAACATGTATTCTGATTTTGTATTTCTGAAAAGGCCCTTCAAATTGCTTGTCTGGGAGTGTTTTGACTGAGTTTGTCTGAAACTGTTAGAGTTAAAGAGAATGCGTTTAACTGTAAGGGGTACATTGCACATTATGCATATTGGAATGTCTGCATAATTTCATTAGGGTCTTTTTGTCAGCACCCCAGTCTGTGTGGGCTATGGCTCTCAGGAGTTGGATGGTTTGGTTGCATTTGGTTCTTAGATGTTTGATGTGAGGGATAAAAAATAGTTTTGAATCAAAAATAATGCCTAGGAATTTTTGTTGATGGGTTATGGGAATTTCAGTATCATTTAATATTAAGGCAGGGTGGCCGTGCATTTTGTGAATTTGGCAGAAATGCATGCATTTGGTTTTATTATTTGGGATTTTGAATCCATTTTCCATGGTACATCTTGATATCTTGTCAATACATTGTTGTTTTACTTTCTATAGCAGTCATATGTTTAAACTGTAGCAAGTTAGGAAGTCACTGACATACAGCAATCCTTTGATTTCTGTAACAAGATAGGTTGTTACCTTATGATCTTAATTATAAATAGGGTCACAGATAGGATGCTACCCTGAGGAACACCTATTTCTTGTGGTCTTGGATTGGAGAGTGTATTGTTTACTCATGTTTTATGAAGATTGGGTGTCTGCCTCGTAGGCCAAGATCCTTGAGATCTTTAAATATGCCATATGGCCATGTTATGTCGTAGGCTTTTTCAAGATAAAAAAGATTGCAACCAGATATTCCTTTCCTAATAAATGCTTCTCAGATTAGGGTTTCTATATGAAGGAATTGGTCTATGGTACTTCTTTTGGCTCTAAAGCCTGTTTGTAGGTCTGAGAAGATTGTTTGATCTGAGGAACCATGTCAGTCTTAAACTGATCATTCTTTTGAGGGTTTTGCAACAACTGCTGGTCTATAACTGGTAGGGTTAGTGGGATCTTTTTGTTTTTTGAGGATAGGGATGGTTGTAGCTTGCTTCCATAAGGTAGGGATGTTGCCAGAGATCCTGATATTGTTGTATACATTTGGGAGATATTTTAGGGATATTGTTTTTGGGAGTTCTTTGAAGAAGGTGTAGTGGATTTGATCAGGGCCAGTGGCTGAGTTATTGGACTTTCAGTATTGTCAGAGGTGAATTTTATTATTCTTTTCTTCTTTGGATCTAATTTAGTTAAATTTATTGGCGTAGTTTTTGTTAATGATGCTGGAGCAAAATTTTCTGCGATTAGATTGGCTATATGGGTTTCGCTTGTGACAACTGTATTTCCTTGAGAAGAGGATTTATTGGAGTATTGGAGTTTTTATTTGACATTTTCTTTATAAAGTTCAAAATTATTTTGGGGATGATATTGCAGTTTCTTTTAGAGACAGCTCTGTTTGTGGAGTTTTGCAGGTTATGTGTCTACTTAAATAACCAGGTCACAGACTGCTCAGCCACCAAGATCCTGTCCTAAAAGCATCATGGGTTGCCAGCCATGGTCAATAGGTGGCCCCATTTTGGGGTGGGGGTCCTACAGGGGTGCAGTTGACATATTCTACTGGCCCAATCGACAGGGTGGGCTATTAAGGAAAAAGAACAATAAAGAACGAAATTAAGAAGACAGAGGATAATGATTGACACTGCGTTTAAATTTTTGAACATCCAAGTTATCTGGGAAGCAATAAGCCAGAAGAGAGTTCCTCAAGTAAGAAGACCTAAAAAAGAAACTCTTAGCACAGAACTTTTAAAAGCATAAAAATTAATATATTTTTTAATCATTTCCTCTCAAACAAGGCAATAAAGCCACTAAGACATGATGGGTTACAGTGTGTTAGAGAATATAAGGAAAAAAACTAACAAGGAGAGAGAATAAAAGAAATTAAGAAGAAAGAACATGATCATTGACATTATATTTAAACTTTTGACGATCCAAATTGACTAGAAATTAAGATTAAATGACAAAAGATAAAATTTTTGCCTGTAATATTTTAAAACTTAATAATTACTTTGTCCCAGTAATGTCTAAATTGTAGTCTTTATTGTCGACACTGATGGCTTTTTGAAATTCATTAAATATTGGAAATATGCAACGTGCCGTTTCATGGCTTTGAAGGAAATGATTTATAAAAATACTTACACACTGTGCCTTTTTTTGTGTGTGATTCAAACATTAACACACTGGCAAGTTCTCGTTTGACCATGGTGGACAGATGAGACAGCGCTTTTATATGAAGAAGCTCTTCGTAAATAATTTCCAAATCTTCAGGAGTTCCGCTCACATGATCTGTAAAGGAAGAGAGGAAAACAAAGTATTAAGTCAACTACAATTGATTTTTAAGTCAACTTGTTTTTTTTAATTCTATTTTAAGAGTTCATAATGATGTTGCATTGATTGATTTTGTACAAGTTTTCTTTTTTTTTAATAATTATTTCATCCCAAGCAAAGGCAGCATCGCAACTGGTGCACGGGGTGGGGGGTACAAGGGGGGAAACGAAAAAGTACTGAAAATGTTGAAGAAAGGATAAGAGAAAGATGGGAATTGATATTGCACTTAAAATTTTGGAGATTGCTACAATCTCCAAAATTTGCTATATACTCTTGCTTCCCTGATAGCTACTATCAGGGAAGCAAGTATATGCATGGGAGTTCCACAGGCGGGAAGTGTGAGAAAAGAAACTATCAGAGTAGAAGTGACGGTTACATTTGACAATTTTGACGGTAGAAGGGTGGGACCTAGTTGCCAATCTAGTAGCACAAGTAAATTCATGTGGTCAAAGCAGCAGGGAAAGAACCTTATCAGAGCATAAGCCATGAAAATATTTGTAGAAAAGACAGAGGGACGCCACATCCCATCAGTGAGAAAGTGACAGAAATAAAGCTGCTAAATGATTGATTACATTGCTGATCCTCTTTTGATCCTGACCAGATATCGCAACAGTATTCAATGCATGGATGAATGGTAGATTTATAAATGTGCAAGATGGATTCCGATGAGGAAAGCTTCTTGGCACGACAGTGACCCAACCTTCTTAATGGTAGATTTAACTATTGATTCGATGTAGTCATTACACTTGAGGTCAGTTGAGACAGTGAGACTGAGGAGGCGCAGTGTTTATCAACCCTTTGTGGGATAAATCGATTGAATGACAGTTATTTTTTATGGCTTATCAACCCTTTGTCAGTTAAACGATTGAATGAATGCTATTTTTTCTAAGAAGTTCGAAGAAAATGCAAACAAGTGAAGAAAATAATGCAGCAAGAATAAAAGTGATTTCAAAAAGATTAAAATAAAAGAAACCAACAGTAAGGACAGAGAAGTTATAATCTATAAGTTTAGGAGCCAGAAACTTGTGTATTTGTCACCACCAGCTTATCCAATTAAATGTTGGTTATTTAAGAGTATGTATACATTTATGATTAAGTCAGCTAACTTTACAAGTGCTATTGGTACCAATATAACTCAGTACTATATGTCACACTGACAACTAAACCAAGTATCCCACCAGGCTTTTCTGGTAAGGAGGGTAGCCAGACACTGAGTAAGATTAAAAGAAGACCTGTCAAAGGGTGGATAAACTTTCTTGTCAGGTCAAGTGCCATCAAGCACAATGGAGTAGACTGGCCTCCATAGCTAGGGATTCAGTTGTAGGGGGCTTCCTATATGACCAAGGTGGAAGGTTCCCTCGATGGAATCAACTGCCATGTAAGCTTTCAAGTTAGAGGGCATTGGTTGGGCTTAGCCCTGGAGAGAGACAGATTCCATTGGGGTCTGCCTTCCCCCAAAAACATGTCACACATGAATGAATAACACCCCATTGGCTTTGAGTGCTGTGATGTAGAAGGAACTTCTAGCATGCTTAATTGGGTAGTAATCCTATGACCACATCAGAAATACCTGGTTTAGTCTCCAATGATCTAAGCGGCAGGTAGTACTGTGTTACATGGTATCAGTAGCACTCATTGACCATAAAGTTATTATATACCTACTTTATAAAAAGTTTTTCAACAGCATCAACAAAATTAAGATACATAACACATCACTCAATAAGTCCCAGGCCTGACATATAGATGGCACCACTTAAAAAAAAATACATGTGATTTTTATAAAGTACTAACATTCAAATGGCACATGACAAAATTTGGGCCAAATCAGATTAGTAGTTTACAAATTACACTTATTTAAGTGAAGCTATAGTTGCAAATTTTCAAAACAGTGGAAAAATCTGAATTTTGTTTGTTGATAAAGTATTGCTTTCTGATCAAAAAGAAAAAATGCTGTTCAAGCAAAGCAATGGCTTGATAAATGTTATTCGGACTCTGCTTTATTGAAAACAATGGTTAAGAGGTGGTATGCTGACTTTAAACACAGTCATACAGACACAAATGATGCTGAACGCTCAAGTCGCCCCAAATCAGCAGTTGTCTTAGAAAACACCAAAAAAATCCATGAACTTGTTTTGGTCAATCGTAAATTGAAGTTGTGTGAGATAGCAGAGAAGTTTAACATATCAAAAGGCAATGTATTCACCATTTTACATGAACATTTGTCAATGAGAAAGCTGTGTTCAAAGTGGGTGCTACGTTCGCTCACAGGCAATCAAAAACAACATGTTGACGACTCAGAACATTGTTTGCAACTGTTTTAACTCAACAAGAAGTTTTTATGTAAATATGTGACAATGGATGAAATTTGGATCCATCACTCACTCCTGAGTCAAATCAGCAGTCAGCAGAGTGAACAGCAGCAGATAAAAGCTTTCCAAAGCGACCAAAGACACAAACATCAGCAGGAAAAGCTTTAGCTTTCATATTTTGCAATGCGCAAGGTGTTTTGTTCATCAATTACCTTGAGAACCATCAATAGCAAATATTATACAGCATTATTGGTACATTTGAAGGAAGAAATCGTAAAAAAAATGTCACAAATGAAGAAGAAAAGGTTATCTTTCAACAAGACAATGCACCATGTCACAAGTTGATCACAATGGTGGCAAAACTATATGAATTGCACTTCGAATTGCTTCTGCATTCACCCAATTCTCCAGACATGGCCCCCAGAGACTATTGGCTGTTTGCAGACCTCAAAATAATGCTCCAGAGAAAAAAGATTTGGCTCCAATGAAGAAGTTATATCGAAAATTAAGGCGTATTTTGACACCAAAGACAAACGTTATAAAAAAGGCATCAAATTGTTAGAGAAGCATTGGAAT
Organism: Ascarosepion bandense; assembly: GCA_037127315.1. Taxonomy (NCBI): domain Eukaryota; kingdom Metazoa; phylum Mollusca; class Cephalopoda; order Sepiida; family Sepiidae; genus Ascarosepion; species Ascarosepion bandense. The sequence continues at coordinate 2,305,327 of JBBBDQ010000416.1, forward strand.
TCAATGTATCACCCTAGGAGAAGACTATGTTGATGAATAAAGTCGAATTTTGACTAAAAGTTGTTGTTTTATTAGTTAGGTTCAGGATTTATTGAGTGAAGTGTTATCAGTAGATATTGAGGAAATACAGAAAAGGAATTTGTCTTGAAAGGTTTGTTCTTTTACTAATATCACAAAAATAGCAAGAATTGATACGTCAATATAATTATATGAAAGGAACTTTAAAATCATAGAAGTTCACTGATTCAGTGTACAGTTCTTTATTATCACTTTTTAAAACCTCTTTGTTATTATTATCATTAGCAGTTCGCTTAATATTAACAGTTCTTTATTATCAGTTTTTAATACTTCTTTATTATTATCATTAGCAGTCCTCTTAATAATATTAACAGTTCTTCATTATCAGTTTTTAAAAGTTCTTTATTATTATTATTATCATTAACAGTTCTCTTATTAATAATATTAACAGTTCTTTATTGTCATCACTTGCAGTTTTTTTATCAGTTATTCAATGTAGTGTTATCCATTTTTCACTAAACTTTGTGTTTACTTCACTAATAAATTTGGAAAAGGTAGGAATCTATTTCTTCCCTCTCAACTCCCAGCCATGGGTTAAATAGCAGGCGAGACTGGACACTAGCCTTTAGTAGCAGTCAGTGAAAGCAAAGGGCTACTCTGAATTCTAAAAACATGGAAAAAGCAACAGGAAACACTATCTTTTCAAATCATAATTTACAGCTAACAAAGGAAAAAAATTCTGTAGAGAGCCATGAAAAAAATTCTTTTCCACTTTTTTTTAATAAGCATACCACCCTAAGCAAGGCGTTTTACTGCCACTGTTTTGCAGGGGGTTACATAGGAGGAAAATTATGAAAAAGAGTGACAGGTTATATATAGGGAGTGTCAGGAAGTGGGAGTAAGAAAAGGATGAGAATACTAATGAGAATAGGGTGGATGGAGAAAGGAGCATGAAAGAAAGGATGCAGGTTAGTGAGATAGGAGATGACTATTGACTTCACATTTAAATTCTTGGAGATTGTAGCTGTTAGGAAAGCAAAAAAAAAAAAAAAAGACACATTTTCTTTTAGCAATAAAACTAACCAAAATAGATCAGACTTGACAAATATTGTTTTATCGCCTATTACAAAACTATCGATTAAAGCATTCTATTTGTAAAATGATTATCTGGATATACAGGTAAAAAGTGTAGATAAGAAAGAAAAGGAAAAGAAAGAAAGAAAATGAGGAAACTTATGAAGCAGAAAATTTGTTTCTTTCTCTGACAGAAAAGAGAAGATTTTCCCAGCAGACAAGTCTTTAACAAATCTGCAAAAACGCGGCTATGTATTCCCGTTTGTGTTTTCTAAGCATTTACAAGGGAATAGATGCATAAATATTATCTTTTCAGATGATTAATTACGATTCCTAACGAATGTCTGCGTTCATAATTGCACTTTGTTATTATATCGTTATGAGACCACATGCCTGATGTAAAACAGAAGACTTTTACAGATGCGGATACAGGAAGGACAATTTTATATCCGTAAGTCAAGATCTATCAGTCTAAAATAAACAGCGTCTTGTATAAATACATGACTGCAGAAATGTATGCCAGCAGTTACGGCTATTAGACAGTACACGTATGTCGTCAAGTAAGAGGAGAAAAGAAAACAACATAATGTTTTGCTAAATTATTAATTTCTATCGTGTCTGTTGCATATTTGAATAGGATAGGCCAGAAGAGAGAAATCTTTTCTTTTTTTAATTGTTTCACTCCAATAAAGGGGATAATGCCACTAAGATGTAAGAGGCTATAGGAAATAAAACAGAATTAACAGACTTTAGTGAGGAGGAAAGACAACAAAAGAACAGGTTTCATTAAGACAGAAGATTGCAATTGATGTGGCATCTAAATTTCATTTAGACTAGAACTTATGGTTACATCTAGGCAAGTTCACCACAAAAACAATGAGACCTAGTTGCCAATCTAGTAGTATGCTTAAATTCATACAGTTGGGGGAGATTTTCACAAATAAAAAAAGAAAATATTAGAATAGAACTTATTGTTACATCTAGCTAGTGCAACAGTAAAACAATGAGACCTAGTTGCCAATCTAGTAGTATGCTTAAATTCATACAGTTGAAAGAGATTTTCACAGGTAATAAAAGAAACTATTAGAATAGAATTTATGGTTACATCTAGCTAGTTCACCTGTAAAACAATGAGACAGTTACCAACCTAGTAGTATGTTTAAATCCATGCAGTTAGGAGAGATTTTCAAAGGCAAGAAAAAAAACATTTGACTAAAACTTATAGTTACATATAACGAGTTCAACAGTAAAATGAGACCTTACTTATCAATTGACTGCTGTAATTTTGCAAACAAATTTCCTTCATTTTCATACCAATTTCATTATTCTATCTAGTTTAAGTTTTTTCTAGGATTTGAGACCTTATCAATCAACATTTGTAATTTTGAACAGAATTAAATTTCCTTCACTTTGATACCAATTTCATTATTCTATCTGGTCTAAATCTTGTTTACTCAGATCAACCCTTGTATATTTGTCAAATCTTCTGCTGATGATGAGGTTCTGTGGCGTACAAGAAAATTTGATGTGCATTGTGGTGCGGTGGATATCGGCTTGGAACAAGAAATCAGAGAGCTGAGTTTGAATTCCAGTTGAATTTGTTGCATTTGCTTATGCACAAATATCCTCAGGAAAGGTATTAATCCATCACATTTCCCTCTAGCTATAGGTTAAATAGCAAGACAGATAAAGGGAACATAGCCTTGGTTGGCAACCAGTCTACTGCAGAAAGTAATGGCAACCTACAACAGGAAAATCTTTTGCCCAGTCAATCCTGTTTCTTTAGAGACATGATCGCCCAAGTGTGTATCACGTATAGCATTTAAGTGACTGACATAATAACATGGAATTTACTCTTTGTGTCTCAATCTTGATTTTTTGTTCGCCCTGCTTTATGGCTGAAACATGAATCAATTCACAACTCAAACACCAGAGTAGGTAGGGGTTCAGGGGCAAGAAAAAAAGGATTTTTTTCTAGGTGCACTCGTACTTTCTTGTGCAAGATATTATAATATCTAATTATACTTGAACAGAGATACACACGCAAAATACATACATTTATCCATGTTATATTGAATGACAAATATCGCCGACTGATGCCATTTCAGTCGGGTTTCAATCTTGGGTAAAAAACGCAATCTGAGTCTAACCGTACTGATGAGCTGTGATACGGCGAAACAGATCTGTCTGCGGATGACAATATATATATATTTTATTTGTTTGAACATTATTTTTAATAGATACTCATATTTGAGATGTTCTGTTTTTCATCAACCAGTATATATTTCTACCGCCCTGAATATTTTTGAGAAATTTTGTTATGACAGATATTTTCCTAACAAAATTTCTCAAAAATATTCAGGCCAGTATATATATATATATATATATATATACACACACAAAGTGTTTAATTAAAAATTTAATTTCCAAATAATGATTAAACAAATAAATTAAATATATTGGTTGTCAATCCATTTCATAACTCTACGGAACTTTGTGTGTGTGTGTGTGTGTCTCTCTCTCTAATATATATATATATATATATATATATATATATATATATTATTTACACTGCTCAGACTGTTGTCCTCATCTTTGTCATATTCACAACATTTCAGCTATTGCATGCTTTGACCTTCTTCAGGTAACTGGAATTTTGAAACAACACCTTTATTTGATCAATTTGGTAGATTGTTCTCATTCCATGAGTCATGCTGCTTCTGGTTATCGTAATTATCTCAGTTTAACTTGACACAAAGCTTTTGTTCATTACAACTGTAGCCAGATATTGAGCTCACAACTCTTTGGGTTCCACTAATTTAACCCTTGAAATAATTCAATTTAAATGCCACTTCTTTTCAAACAGTTTATTTTCTTACACTTCCCAGCTGTGGAACTCCCTTCCATCTTCCCAGACAGCTAAAATCTCCAAAAAGTTAAATGCAACATCAATTGGCATCTTTTATCTTTCTGAATCTCATTCATCTTTTATTCTTTCTTCAATATTCCTTGCAACCGGTCTTTTCTCTCACTGTAACCCCCTGCACACTAGTGGCAGTTGTGCTTTACTTAGGAGTAAATGATTATATATATATATATATATATATATATAGTGTTGAGTTGTGATAGTGTTTAACACCAAGGTTGTTGTTTTTCAGTGGTTTTACTGCTGTAATGTATTTTGACAAGCAGGTGGTTTACCGTGGAGTTCAACCAGCCTTGATGAGTGAGAACATCATGATGGTGTCTTCACAAAACTTTGAAGTTGGTATGAACCTGCTCAGTTAAAGTGATAAATTAAATTCTTTATATATATCTATAGCTTTGGCATCCCATTGTACCACTAACAACTATTCATTTTCTACCTAGTCTTATACTAATTAATCAGAAGATTGAATCTGCAATCAGCTCCTCACCAGTCAGTTAAGTGTCATACATGATACTCGCTTGGGCAATCATGTCTCAAAAGAGACATGACTAACTGGGCAGAAGATTTTTCCGCATTAGATTGCCATTACTTTCTGCAGTAGACTGGTTGCCAACCAAGGCTATAAAACCCAATCTGTCTTGCTATTTAACCCATAGCTAGAAGGATAAGAGACAGATTAATACCTTTCCCAAGAGTATTTGTGCATAAGTGAATGCAAGTTTGACTGGAATTCCAACTCGACTTTAATTTCTCATTCCAAACCAATATCCACTGCACCACTAAGGCACATTCTGTAAGTAATTCAAAACAATGGGCAATTCAATATATATTTTTTAAACCCCCCTAAAAGGGAAAATCTATCTTGTCTTTCTTAGATTGAGTAACATTTTTTGTATCTTTCAAATTTTGTACTGATTTCTATCTCTCTTGGAGTTATTTTGGATTGAATCAAATATCAAATTGGTCTTTTTCAATAAAATTCTTTTCTACAATCTTTTGGCCTCAAATTTCAGTGCAAATTCCCCATATTCATGCAGTTCCACTTAGCTCAAGGGTGTTACCTGCTTCAAAGTGCAAAAACCAAAAGATATTTGGAGTCACTGGTTCAGGTTCTCGGTAAAAGAAATACTTAAATTTTTCCTGATTAGACTTTAAAATGTAGAAAAATTCTACTGATCTATAAACGAAGAAAAATACTTTTGCAAACTTTGGAATGTGCATAAATAGAAAAGTTGATAGCTGGACACAAAGAACAAACAAACAATAGATAAAACAACAGAAAAGTAAAGAGAGACGTTTATAGAGAAACTGAAAAATAAAAAAGATAGACTTACCAAGAACTATTGAAAACAGTGTAAGAAAAATATGTAGAGAAAGACAATATGGATGCAGACAGATGCGTACACACAGAAACAGATCAAAAGATAAGCACACAATGTCATTAAAAGTTAGAAATCTGTGCAAATGATTAAATATAAAACTGAAAGAATTTGTGCAAATTTGACAACGTGATATTTAGACAGGTAAGAGGTGAAAAACAATTGTCACTCACGGCTTTCGAAGTATCATTCTCATTATAGCATCTGGTCCAACCTGAGACAACATTTTTAAAACATCTGCTAGTTCCTCTTCATAATGTTTGAGTTCCATGGTAGGAGGGGTTGGTAACACATGGCTGCTCGTGCTGCCTGTACCTGTACCCCCCGTACCCATGGTATCCGTACGGCCATCTACAAATCTGTAGAAAAGATATTTGTCTCGAAACGGATGCTCTTCGCAGACTGTCGCAGGAAGGTGAGTGGAAAAGATAAAAAGAAAACAAAACAAAAATCAGATTAAATGTGTTATACAAGTACCTTATACATATCATATACATATACATGTACCTTGTACATGCTATCTTGTACATATACATGCTACCTTTTCATATTTATAATTATTAGAATTGTTTATAATTTATCAAACAGCACTGAAATTTATAAATTTTTATTATCTACTAGTGTGCCCATGACATAAAAAATGATGGAAGAATATATCGATATGGTATATCACACGTACAACAACAAAGAATCAAATCACCATTAATTATCATTAATTACTTGCATAAGTCACTCTAATTTTGTTTATGTACTAACAATAGTAAAAGAAAAGTTTTTAATAACTCCAAAATTCGAAAAAAGTAAACTAAATACCGATTTAGAATTAGTCAGTCAGTTAAATGCCAAACGTGATACATGCTTTGGTTGATCATGTCTCAAGAGACATGAATGACTGGGCAGAAGATTATCCCACAGTAAATTGCCATTGCATTCTGCGGTAGACTGGTCACCAGCCAGGGCTATAGAACCCAATCTGTTTTATTATTTGACTCAAAGCTAGAGGGGGAAGAGATGCATAATATTATTAAGTAGTAATTAGTGGGGGATCAGTTTATTACTTAATAACAATATGAAACTGACCTCCTGCTTTATGTCCAGTAGAAGGTTAATCATGTTTTCAACTATTATATTTAGTCAGTCAGTTAAGTGCCATACGTGATACACGCTTTTGGTGATCATGTCTCAAAAGAGGCAACTGACTGGGCAGAAGATTATCTCGCAGTAGGTTGCCATTACTTTCTGCAGTAGACTGGTTGCTAGCCAAGGCTATAGAACCCAATCTGTCCTGTTATTTAACCCATAACTGGAGGGAAGAAACAGATTAATATCTTTCCCAAGGGTATTTGCACATAAGTAAATGCAAGGAATTCAACGGAAATTCAAACTCGGCTATCTGATTTCTCGTTCCGAGCAGATATCCACTGCACCACAATGTACATCCAAGATACTTCCGATATACACCCAATTGAAAATACTGTTTAAAAAAAGGAAGCAGAAACTACGTATGTGTAACATTATTTGGTTTAACCCACCCTTCAGCCATGATGTCCAAACATTGGAAAATTCTTCCTAAACTTAATTCACAAACATTTCAAACAGAGTGAAAATAACATTTTATTTACGTATGGTTATGGTGAACACAGATAAAAAAATGGCGGACCTGAAGGAGACTACCACCACCATTAAATTTGTTGTTTTTCTTTTCTTGCATCTTAGTGGCTTTATTACCTTTTAATAAACCAAAACAACGTTATATAGGGAACATCAGATATGCTTGCAAAATAGCTTTGTGCCAAACATAACTGAGCCCACTACATTTGAAAGAATCAGAAGGTTGAACAAAAGATAAAAGGGTCTTCTTGGTATTAGTAAGTGTAAATTTATTTAATGAGAAGAAATGATGTCAATTTTTGTTGCTTTAGAAATAACATTTATGTTTTAAAGTTCTGCATAAAGTTTCTCTTTTTTAAAAATGTGTTTAAGAGTTCACTCTTTGTAAAGTCACACGAAATGGATTTGTGAAGAAAAGACAAATCTGATGTTGGCATGTCTGTACAATTGCAGTAGGCGAACAATTTTGTCCCAAGTGTGAATGAAAACAAAAATAATGTCTTTGTTCCTCTTTCTTTTTTGTTGCCGACAGGTAAACGAGAAAAGGGGAGAATCAATTAGTGCAGAGTAATAAAGTGCAAAAAAAGCATGTCACCGAGATGAAAAGTCTGGTTGATGACTCAGGACTCTCGGAAGAGAAAAGGAAAAATCAGGCACATTTAAGTTTTTGTGGAAAATAGAATCTGATCAACTTTTAGATTTACTCCTTGCTCCTGATTGGCCAAGAAATAAGAAATTGTAATTTATTCTTTTTTCACCAATGTCAGCACATGGCAAAATGTAGTAAACCAACTGTCTTATGAAAAGAGCTTTTTTACTGGTGAATATGTAAATGTATATGCCGTTTTTCATTGGCTCATGAAAAGATATAAGTGTAAGTTTGGATTTTCTGCACAATCAAATCTTATTTGGCAACGATAATCATGACAGTAAGTAATGCAAATATCGCAGAGAAAAAACTATCAAGAATATTTGCACTAAAATCATGAAACCAAGGAATTTATCTAATCCTTGTGATTTGGAAACTTCTTTTTTCAAAATACAAGAATGAAATTTTCAACAAAGAAATCACCCTTTTATACCCAATGGTGTGTAGAGCAGTAACTTTTGTTACTGTTTTCATAACTGTTTTTTTTAAGGGGCAGGGTTGTTAGCCTTGTGCCCAACCCCAAAACCTGGAGGACCGGCGGACCATTCTTGGTCCTTACGTATACAGCACCTGGTATTCCCAAATGGTCACCCATTTAAGTACTGACTAGGCTTCATGTTGCTTAACTTCGGTGAATGGACGAGAACCGGTGTATTCAACACAATATAGCCACAGACAACAAAGAAATTTACATTTTAATGAAAATATGCATCTATAAGATGTTTTTTAAATATTCAATATTTAAAGAGATTTGGAAATCTCTCATTAAGGTATTCAGTCGATTTGTGGTTTCTTAGAATAAAAAAAATATTTGCAAAAAGTAATTTTGGAAGACAAATTTGAAATTGAGGCAAACGCTTCAAGCTTCATGTTTTCCACCATGTTAGAGAAATCTTAAGTGTCTTCATTTCTTGTATACATAGATTGATTATCAGAAATATTTGTAGAAAATTGATCATTTTACAATTGTTATTGTTGTTCCCATAATGACAGAGATAGATATCCGTGTAATGGCAGTAGACGCTGAGCCTTTGTGCAATAACCCATAACACTTTTTGCTTTGTAAATGGCAGTCTGTCAAAAAGGCATCTGACATGAAAGTGTGTAAAAGCAAAGAGATCTTGTTCATTGTTTGCAAAAAGGCATCGCTAATAGTGGTGATTATATGAGAAAATAGTGGAATATAAAAACTATAGCTCTATTTAAAATGTGTTTGTTGTAGCTCCTACGGAAATAGCAGGCTTGACTTAAAAAAAAAAAACACTGACGTAAAAAGTGCCATTTACTCTTCATTTTTAACTTGGTCGGAAAAAGTGCATTTGCCGACTGATGCTTATCGTAATGATGAAGTAGGTGCAAAAGCATGAAGTAAAAGTGTTCTGTTATTTTAAAAAAGAGAGATTCTAAGCTGAAATAGAAAGGTTCTAGAAAATACATAAACATAAAATTTCTGAAATTATATGAACTTTTATTTATGATTCCTAGAGTTTATTAATTTAAGCACGGTTCTAGATTGGCAGCACAGTCTCATTTTCTTTTTTTAGAGTTGAATTGTGCAACTGTAAGTTTTATGCTAACAGTTTTTTTTTCTCACACTTCTTGCTTCTGGAACTTTCTTCTGGTTTCTAGCTTCCTTGTGAATTTGATATTCAAAAATTTAAATGCAATGTCAATCATTATTTTCTGTCTTCTTACTTCCTGTTCTGTTATTGTTCTCTCTTCTTAACTATGTTTTCTTCTCATATTATTATAAGTCATATGCTAACAATTTCTTCTCTTGCTTGTGGAACTCCCTCCTGGATTCTTGCTTTCCTGTCAACTTTGACCTTCAAAAATTTAAATGCAATGTCAATCATTATCCTTTTTCTTCTTAATTTCTATTCTTTTATTTATTGTTTATATTGTTTTATATTTTTTAAAAATATATTTTTATATTGTTTTTTGTTTTATTTATTTTTGTTTTATTGTTTTCATTCCTTAATGGTTTTCTTTTCCTTGTATTCTTTAACACTCAGTAATCACTTGTATCTGAGTAGCTTTATTGCCTTGCTTGGGATGAAATGATTAATATATGTTTATATATATGTAAGATTAAACAGGAAGGCAATGTAAGATTCAACAGGAAGCCAATTAACAACAGTAATTCAACTTTTCTTAGCAATTTCGAATCTCTTTTCTTCATTTTCCAATTGATAATTACTTAATGTATTGGTGGCTGAATAAACAACCATGAGTATGAAACATATCTTCTACCCTTTAAAAAACATTTTGTCAGTTTCAGAAAACACTAAAAACCCAGGAAAATGAGTTACACCTAAGTTTATAGAAAGGAGTCTTGACACAACAAAATTAATTTTTGGACAATCAGTGATAAACAAGAGTTCATTACAACAATCTAAAATGAAAAAAAAAAAAAGATTGGTAAATTTCAAGAGAAACAAAAAAAAAATATTAAACTGTTATGTAATATCAGTCCTCCTCTTATATGGCAATGAATGCTGGATAATCTCTCAATGTGAGAGGAGAAAGGAACAGAAATGTAGTTCTACAGAAGGATATTGTGAATACCATGGGCTGAACATGTGAGCAACAAAATAATTTAGAGAAAATGGAAACAAAGAAAAAAACTTATACTTAAAATCAGAAGGAAGCAGTTGAAATTTCAGGAAAGAGTGCTTGGAAAATTTGATACCCACAGGACTGATTGAGAGAGAGTTAATTTTCTAAGCAAGGCCAAAAGTATGGGGTACCCAGTGAGGATTGAACTTACTACTTAGCTGTAATTGGTTCTAGCAAGTCAAGCTTATGCCATTACACCAAGTTGAGGTGTAACAGATTGGGAGGCAGGAAAATAATGTAAAAGCTACCTAGTCAGTTTGAGTAAAGGGATGGCATTGCAATATTTAAGACAGGTAATGAAAAAGTAAAGTTATTAAGAGCTAAAAAGGACAGGAAATTTGTGGAGAGCCATGATCACCAATGTTCTGAAGGGACACAGTACATAGAAGAAGAATGAGGTTGAGTAAGTGGATGAAAGAACAGGGTTTAGGAGAGATAAAAAAAAGATAAAATTTATTAAGAGCTACAAAGGACAGGAATATGTGGAGAGCCATGATCACCAATGTTCTGAAGGGACACAGCACATAGAAGAAGAATGAGGTTGAGTAAGTGGATGAAAGAACAGGGTTTAGGAGAGATAACAAAAAGATAAATTTTATTAAGAGCTACAAAGGACAGGAATTTGTGGAGAGCCATGATCACCAATGTTCTGAAGGGACACAGCACATAGAAGAAGAATGAGGTTGAGTAAGTGGATGAAAGAACAGGGTTTAGGAGAGATAACAAAAAGATAAAATTTATTAAGAGCTACAAAGGACAGGAATTTGTGGAGAGCCATGATCACCAATGTTCTGAAGGGACACAGCACATAGAAGAAGAATGAGGTTGAGTAAGTGGATGAAAGAACAGGGTTTAGGAGAGATAACAAAACGATAAAATTTATTAAGAGCTACAAAGGACAGGAATTTGTGGAGAGCCATGATCACCAATGTTCTGAAGGGACACAGTACATAGAAGAAGAATGAGGTTGAGTAAGTGGATGAAAGAACAGGGTTTAGGAGAGATAACAAAACGATAAAATTTATTAAGAGCTACAAAGGACAGGAATTTGTGGAGAGCCATGATCACCAATGTTCTGAAGGGACACAGCACATAGAAGAAGAATGAGGTTGAGTAAGTGGATGAAAGAACAGGGTTTAGGAGAGATAACAAAACGATAAAATTTATTAAGAGCTACAAAGGACAGGAATTTGTGGAGAGCCATGATCACCAATGTTCTGAAGGGACACAGCACATAGAAGAAGAATGAGGTTGAGTAAGTGGATGAAAGAACAGGGTTTAGGAGAGATAACAAAAAGATAAATTTTATTAAGAGCTACAAAGGACAGGAATTTGTGGAGAGCCATGATCACCAATGTTCTGAAGGGACACAGCACATAGAAGAAGAATGAGGTTGAGTAAGTGGATGAAAGAACAGGGTTTAGGAGAGATAACAAAACGATAAAATTTATTAAGAGCTACAAAGGACAGGAATTTGTGGAGAGCCATGATCACCAATGTTCTGAAGGGACACAGTACATAGAAGAAGAATGAGGTTGAGTAAGTGGATGAAAGAACAGGGTTTAGGAGAGATAACAAAACGATAAAATTTATTAAGAGCTACAAAGGACAGGAATTTGTGGAGAGCCATGATCACCAATGTTCTGAAGGGACACAGCACATAGAAGAAGAATGAGGTTGAGTAAGTGGATGAAAGAACAGGGTTTAGGAGAGATAACAAAACGATAAAATTTATTAAGAGCTACAAAGGACAGGAATTTGTGGAGAGCCATGATCACCAATGTTCTGAAGGGACACAGCACATAGAAGAAGAATGAGGTTGAGTAAGTGGATGAAAGAACAGGGTTTAGGAGAGATAACAAAAAGATAAATTTTATTAAGAGCTACAAAGGACAGGAATTTGTGGAGAGCCATGATCACCAATGTTCTGAAGGGACACAGCACATAGAAGAAGAATGAGGTTGAGTAAGTGGATGAAAGAACAGGGTTTAGGAGAGATAACAAAAAGATAAATTTTATTAAGAGCTACAAAGGACAGGAATTTGTGGAGAGCCATGATCACCAATGTTCTGAAGGGACACAGCACATAGAAGAAGAATGAGGTTGAGTAAGTGGATGAAAGAACAGGGTTTAGGAGAGATAACAAAAAGATAAAATTCATTAAGAGCTACAAAGGACAGTAATTTGTGGAGAGCCATGATCACCAATGTTCTGAAGGGACACAGCACATAGAAGAAGAATGAGGTTGAGTAAGTGGATGAAAGAACAGGGTTTAGGAGAGATAACAAAAAGATAAAATTTATTAAGAAGTAAAAAGGACAGGAATTTGTGGAGAGCCATGATCACCAATGTTCTGAAGGGACACAGCACATAGAAGAAGAATGAGGTTGAGTAAGTGGATGAAAGAACAGGGTTTAGGAGAGATAACAAAAAGATAAATTTTATTAAGAGCTACAAAGGACAGGAATTTGTGGAGAGCCATGATCACCAATGTTCTGAAGGGACACAGCACATAGAAGAAGAATGAGGTTGAGTAAGTGGATGAAAGAACAGGGTTTAGGAGAGATAACAAAAAGATAAAATTTATTAAGAGCTACAAAGGACGGGAATTTGTGGAGAGCCATGATCACCAATGTTCTGAAGGGACACAGCACATAGAAGAAGAATGAGGTTGAGTAAGTGGATGAAAGAACAGGGTTTAGGAGAGATAACAAAAAGATAAAATTTATTAAGAAGTAAAAAGGACAGGAATTTGTGGAGAGCCATGATCACCAATGTTCTGAAGGGACACAGCACATAGAAGAAGAATGAGGTTGAGTAAGTGGATGAAAGAACAGGGTTTAGGAGAGATAACAAAAAGATAAATTTTATTAAGAGCTACAAAGGACAGGAATTTGTGGAGAGCCATGATCACCAATGTTCTGAAGGGACACAGCACATAGAAGAAGAATGAGGTTGAGTAAGTGGATGAAAGAACAGGGTTTAGGAGAGATAACAAAAAGATAAAATTTATTAAGAGCTACAAAGGACGGGAATTTGTGGAGAGCCATGATCACCAATGTTCTGAAGGGACACAGCACATAGAAGAAGAATGAGGTTGAGTAAGTGGATGAAAGAACAGGGTTTAGGAGAGATAACAAAAAGATAAATTTTATTAAGAGCTACAAAGGACAGGAATTTGTGGAGAGCCATGATCACCAATGTTCTGAAGGGACACAGCACATAGAAGAAGAATGAGGTTGAGTAAGTGGATGAAAGAACAGGGTTTAGGAGAGATAGCAAAAAGATAAAATTTATTAAGAGCTACAAAGGACAGGAATTTGTGGAGAGCCATGATCACCAATGTTCTGAAGGGACACAGCACATAGAAGAAGAATGAGGTTGAGTAAGTGGATGAAAGAACAGGGTTTAGGAGAGATAACAAAAAGATAAATTTTATTAAGAGCTACAAAGGACAGGAATTTGTGGAGAGCCATGATCACCAATGTTCTGAAGGGACACAGCACATAGAAGAAGAATGAGGTTGAGTAAGTGGATGAAAGAACAGGGTTTAGGAGAGATAACAAAAAGATAAAATTCATTAAGAGCTACAAAGGACAGGAATTTGTGGAGAGCCATGATCACCAATGTTCTGAAGGGACACAGCACATAGAAGAAGAATGAGGTTGAGTAAGTGGATGAAAGAACAGGGTTTAGGAGAGATAGCAAAAAGATAAAATTTATTAAGAGCTACAAAGGACAGGAATTTGTGGAGAGCCATGATCACCAATGTTCTGAAGGGACACAGCACATAGAAGAAGAATGAGGTTGAGTAAGTGGATGAAAGAACAGGGTTTAGGAGAGATAACAAAAAGATAAATTTTATTAAGAGCTACAAAGGACAGGAATTTGTGGAGAGCCATGATCACCAATGTTCTGAAGGGACACAGCACATAGAAGAAGAATGAGGTTGAGTAAGTGGATGAAAGAACAGGGTTTAGGAGAGATAACAAAAAGATAAAATTTATTAAGAAGTAAAAAGGACAGGAATTTGTGGAGAGCCATGATCACCATTGTTCTGAAGGGACACAACATATAAAAGAAGAATGAAAGAACAGGGTTTAGGAGAGACAACAAAAAGTCAAAATTTATTAAGAGCTACAAAGGACAGGGATTTGTGGAGAGCCATGATCACCAACATCCTGAAGGGACATGGTACATAGAAGAGGAACCATCTCTTAAGAGAATACTTCTAAATTATTAATCTTAACCTGTTCAAGTTTAGGGTTAAATGCTGTCTTCCCCACATAAACTATGCCTCTTACTCCATCTACCTTGAGTAGCTTTTGGGCCTTATACAGGGTAGTCATTTATTATTAAAAAAAGCAAAAACATCCATAAAGAATTAAAAAACCAACAATGATACCAGATTTACACAAAGATATTTCAGTAAATAACTGTACAGACATTTTAACAGTAAATATGAGTTTTTTTTTTTATTTTTAATAAATTACTGTGTAAACGGTTATAGAATTAATGCATATTAGTAAATTGTTTTTTGGATTTCAAGATCTGCCAAAAATTATGATATTGGTTTTGAAATGTTATAAGGAACATGTGCAGTGAATTCGATTTTATTTCTTTTATAATTAGTTGTGAAAAATAAATCCTTCTGCCAGATGATACACATTGCAATGTCATGACAAATCCCCTAAAACAAAATAGAGTTACTGACAAGATTCAAGCGGAATTATAGGTCAGTAAAAGGAAAATTGATTGTTTAAAATAATTGGCAAATTTTCTAAGGAATTTCAGAAAAAATAATTTTGGCTAAGAGGAGGTTATTAAAACTGGGAATGAGAACGAAGAATTTAGCAGCAAAAAAAAAAAAAACCCCGAAGTAAAAGTTGAAGGATTTTTTCCATAATCACTTAATTAGTAAGACAGATGCAAAATTTTATTTACAAAAGATTCTTTGAATAATGCCTCTATCAAGATATTCAAATTGTGGGGCAGAAATTCCTGTTTTATTCATGTTTCATTCAAAAAGATAACTGACAAGGTACCATGGATAAACTGTTTATTTAATGCTTTGTATTCATAAAAGCTGTTCCTTTTCTGTACAGTGGACAAATGTCCTGTGTGTCCAAATGCTTTTGGCTATTATTTTAGCCATTCTCAAGGAAGTTTTTTATTTTTAACCGAACACCTGGATTTTCATATATTTATCTTCAGTTACCTGAATGTTTCGTATTTATTTTTTAAACATGGTTAGCACATTGTGACCATGTTCATAGTGAGCTTCATCCACATAAAAAAAAAGATAAAAAGAATGGAAGCATTCATAATAAAAAAAGAAAAGCCAACACTCAGTAACACCAACTCTGAACATGGTCACAATGTGGTGACTGTGTTTGGAAAATAAAAAATTCCCATAACTCCACATAAATACATAAAAGTTCCATACATTCAGTTAAAAAGTAAAATCATCCTTGATAATGACTAAAAAAGTAGTTGAAATCAGTCAGACATACGAAACATGGATAATTTTTTTTACATCAGAAAAAAAAAAAAATTTATTTGACATTAAATAAAAAACATAACCACAACCTTGGCAGTAAATTTTAATAAAAACCTTGAGTGTGTATGTGTATATACATGTGTGTGTGTGTGTGTGTGTGTGTGTGTATATATATATATATATATATATATATATATACACACACACAAGTTCTGATGAAAAGTATCAGGACTGGTGCTATAAAAATGAAACTACAATTCATATCAATCTGGCATTTAATCTCCCTCAAAGTATTACCCCTTCTGAAGCCATAGACTTTTTTTTTTATAACCATGTCACCTCCAAGCAAGCCATTTTACTGCCACTGTTGTGCAGGGGGGTTACATAGGAGAAAAGTTATGAAAAAGAGTGACAAGTTAAAAGGGGTGTCAGGAAGAGGGTAGGAGAAGGATGAAAATATTGATATGAGTTGAGTGGATGGAGAAAAAAGCATGAGAAACTTTATCCAGTGTAGTTTTCATTGATGGAAGCATTCCTGAAACTCCCCATTTTTTTTGGATAGCATGTAGCTGCTTCATCACATTCTCTTAGCAATAAGATGGTTGTTGGACTTAGGGAATGTTATATTTGGCTAAAACTTTCTGCACAAGCCATGATCACTGATAGAACTTCTGTGGTGTGGTGTGATGAAACAGCCACACTACACACCTCCCTTCCAAGCCTTTTGTATAAGCATGGAAGTGAGCAAGAACATTATAACTTAATGTGCATGGACAACAAAGTTCAAAGGTCAATCTGTGACAAGTCACTTCACTCTGTGTATTTTAACTCTGTTACCATAGCAACAGTTCTAAAACAAACCAGGGCCATGACTGGTGTTCAGCAGGTTATAATGAAAAAAAAAACAAAAACAAAAAAAACAACATAAGTAAAGGGGATATCAAAGAAAGGATAAGAGAAAGATGGGAATCAAGGAGAATGAAGAATGCAACTGACATTGCATTTAAACTTTTGCAGATTATAGCTATCAGGGAAGCAAGCAAACAGAAGGAAGTTTCAGAAACAGAAAGTGCAAGAAAAGAAACTCTTAGAATAGAAGAGGAGGTTATATTTAACTTCTTTGACAGTAAAAGGGTTGAACCTTAATGCCAATTTAGTAGCATGAAATGTGTCAAGTAATGCCTTTAATTAATTTTAACAGAAACTACAACAGAGATCTGAAGCACAATTATTCTCGCACCGAACAAGAGAGTGAAGAAAAGTGAGAAGAAAGGCTTAAATGTCAACTGCAATAAGATAAAAGGCATCACTGTTAGCAAAAAAGGAACAACCCAGCATTTAAATCCGAAATTGGAGTTACCAAAATAAAACAGTAATTCAAACGTGTTAAGTGGAAAGCGTTTTAACAAAGAACAGAAATTGCAACAAAGAAAGGAGAAAAAGGCCAATTATGAGACGATTGACCAGAACAGTGTCTTGAGGTAATATTAAAGAGTTTAGGCTCTCAACTACCAGAAAATTAATAATAGAGAAACATTAGGTTAAGTGCATTGACAAGGAAGGAGATTATGTTGAAAATATTTGTTTGTTGTGTATAATAAAGGTTTTTAAAAAAACTAGGTTAGAGATTTATTAATGTACCTATATTTAATAGACTCATATCTTCATAAATAATAAGATAAATATTAAATACATTTGTCAATGTGTGTGTGTTTGAGTAGGTGAACTGGGGTCAAATATGATTGATATCTGACAGAAGAGAATAATCAACAAATTGGAAAATTGTCTATCCAACATGTTTGGCTTTTCTTAAAGCTTCATCAGAGAATAAAATATGAAGAATAAAAAGAAAATTCTGCCATTTTTTAAATTTGTGTTGTTTGTTTTTTTATTGGTTAAGCAGACCTCAAATGTATCTATCCTGTCAAGCAACATTCATGCGTCTTATAATTTTAGTTTGTTTATATACATTCATGTGTGTCTATGAAGCATTTCTAAAGAATATATGCATGCAGATAAACCTCCCTATATGCAAAATATATTTATTTTGCATCCTCTTCATTCTCTTTTCTTTAGCTGTACATAAAAAATAAGAAAACAACATTTTCATCAAAAGATCCAAATGTGAAACCATTATGATATTTTGCAATTTCTAATTTTAGACCAGCCTGCTTGCCAAGCAGGAATTGGCTTTTGAAAAGAATCAATAAACACAAGAATAAAACCTCAGACTTTTGCCCTGATGCTTACCAGGAGAAAAAAGGAAAAAAAAAAAACAAAAACAGAAAGGAACGTTAAGTAGTTCTTAAGCAGATGCTGAAAACTCCCAAGAGAATTGATCATGAAATAGAAAATCATAAAGTGATGAAATAAGACAGATATACGTCCATTCCCCAGACAGGAGATTTCAGTTTCTGTCTACTCAACCACACCAAAGTGATATCAACGAAGATTACTTTTTAAGACTGTCACGGCTAGAAGAGCCGTCTGAAAGTACAAGAGTGAGGTTTTAACAAAATCCAATCTTAAACTCAGAATGAAAAATGTTTCAAATAAAACTAGCTGTCAATGTAGATACAGAGAAATATGGAGAGAGACATGTAGAGTGTAACAAAGTTACACACACACACACACACCTTATTAAGCATTTAATATGATGGAAGGCTTGATTGTTAGAAGAAGGGACAGCCCAACATGCAGTTTACACACTGGGGATACCAAATTCAAACAAGTACAAAAATTTAAATATCTGGGAAGTGGAAAATACAACACTGAAATCAAAAAGCATATTGGAAAAGAAAAAGGTGCCTTCCAAAAGCAAAGCAAAATATTGCAAAACAGGAAATTCTCATTAGAAACAAAGAAAAGTGTACTGAACTTTTCGATAATATCAATCCTCCTATATGACAGCGAATGCTGGACAATCTCTTCATCGATAAAGAGGAGACTTGAGGCAGCAGAAATGTGTTTCAACAGAAGGATGCCGAGGAAACCAGAGAGTGAACGTGCAAACAACAACAAAGGTTTTAGAGAAAATTGAAACATGAAGGAAATTTATACTTAACATCAGAAAGAGAGAGTTGAAATTTCTAGGATACATAATGAAGAAAAAAGCTTGAAAAACTTGACACTCAAAGAGCAGACGTAAGACAGAGGAAAATAATGTACAAATTACTTTGAGTAAATGGATGGCAGAACAAGATTTAGGAGAGATAACAAAAAGACAAAATTTATTAAGAGCTACAAAGGACAGGAAATTGTGGAGAGCCATGATCACCAATGTTCTGAAAGGACACAGCACAATCCATTGGATTCACTTATGTGCAAATACCCTTGGGAAAGGTATTAATTCATCTCTTCCTTCCAGTTATGGGTTAAATAGCAGGACAGATTGGGTTCTATAGCCTTGGTCGGCAACCAGTCTACCACAGAAAGCAATGGCAACCTACTGCGGGATAATCTTCTGCCCAGTCAGTCATGTCATTTTCGAGACATGATCGCCCAAGCGTGTATCATGTATGGCACTTAACTGACTGACATAGGAGAAAAATGAGGTCGAGTAAGTGGATGAAAGAACAAGATTTAGGAGAGATAACAAAAAGACAAAACTTATTAAGAGCTACAAAGGACAGGAAATTGTGGAGAGCCATGATCACCAATGTTCTCAAGGGACACAGCACATAGAAGAAGAATGTGGTTGAATAAATGGATGGCAGAACAAGATTTAGGAGAGATAACAAAAAGACAAAATTTATTAAGAGCTACAAAGGACAGGAAATTGTGGAGAGCCATGATTGGAAGGGACATGGCACATAGAAGAATTCCTCCATAACTAGGTGGTTGTAACAAGAAGAAACTCTTCCCTGACAAGAAAGAATATCTTTTTATCAATCATTTAAAACAAATCTGTTGTCTTATTTTAGGCACAAGTTTTCTAAATATTCACATATTTCTTCAATATATTCATATTCCTTTTTAACAGCTTTGTTGAATTATTTTATTATTTGTCAATTTTTGTCGAGCCTTGAGCTGTCAGTGAATTTGTGAACAAATTTTCGGCGCTCTACACCCTCGTCAGGTTCTGTGAAACTATATGAATCAAGATACTTCAGATTACCACCCAAAGCCAACAACGGAAAAGAAGCAAACCTCAAAAGATCGTTTGTTGAGAAAAAAAAAAAAAATATATATATATATATATATATATATATATCCCTGGCGATGTAAACAAAAACAAAACAGTTAAAAGAAGACGCATTGTGAAACGAAGAAGACGCATCGTAGCTAACTGACAGAAAGGGCCAAATATCACTCGAGAACTCCAGTCATTAACCTGACGAGGGCGTAGAGCACTGAAAATTTGTTCACAAATTCACTGACAGCTAAAGGCTCCACAAAAATCAACAAATAATAAAATAACTCACATATTTGTTTAAGAAAGAAACAAATTCTAGACATGGATTCAACGTGACAGTCAATTTGATGAGATTCAAACATTTCACTTTATTTTCTAAAGTCTTGCAAATCAGTGTGACTAACTTGATGCGTGTTAGACTGGGTGGCTTACAAGCTTCATTCGGGGACCACTGCACACTGCTCTTGGCCCATGCTATCTTAACAT
Source organism: Ascarosepion bandense (assembly GCA_037127315.1). Classification (NCBI taxonomy): domain Eukaryota; kingdom Metazoa; phylum Mollusca; class Cephalopoda; order Sepiida; family Sepiidae; genus Ascarosepion; species Ascarosepion bandense. The sequence goes on from JBBBDQ010000416.1 coordinate 2,325,727, forward strand.
TTGTATTTTTTTCTACTCAAATTTACATGTTACAAATTGAACTAAGCACAACTGGATATTAAAGAGTGAAAAATTTTCACAGATTTTGACATCATTCTGGGTTTTTTATCGTCCAAATCCGTGATTTTGTTTTGCTCATGTAAAAATTTTGAAAAAACACTCCATAAAATTCGCTAATTTTTTATCCATAATGTTGAATGTGTTAAAATTATCCAACTTTTTAATAAGAAAAATCTCAAAATGATGCTTAAAATCGCTGCAAAACAATGTCAATTCGTTTAAGATGGAATGATCCATGATAACAAGTCTCTAATTTGTATTTCGATAAAAAGTATTTATTTTCAGTTTTTTCTAGATGAATTGTTCACATATATTGCATATGAGCCATTGTTATACATAATTAGGTTGCAATAAAATTTGTATTTTATATGAATACTTCCTTATGAAAGCTGAGATGTCGTAGATTCAGTGAGGCAGCCAAATCATAAATTCAGGTCTTGCACTGTCCCTGGAAGTACTTATTTGCTTGTCTGCCAATGTAAGATAAATTCATAAAAGAAAATAGGTTGTTTTTTGCTTTTTAAATGGATGTGCATCAAATTCCGGTTGAATCTGTTGCATTCACTTACGTGCAAATAACCCTGGGAAAGGTATATATCTGTTTTTTCTCCCTCCAGCTATAGAAGGACTGATTGAGTTCTATAGCCTTGGTTTTATAGATATAGAGATAGTCATCCACAGACAGATCCATTTCACTGTATCCCAGCTCATTAGTACGGTTAGACTCCGATTGCTTTTAACCCAGGATTGAAACCCGACTGAATTGGCGTCAGTCGGCGATTCTACCTCTGGGCTATGGGCGTTTGGTAGAAGAAGGCATGCTTTTTATGCACACATTTGTTTAGACATATAATTACAGCATTACTTCTCTCAGATGCTGACCCTGTGGTGAAGTATCATTTGAGGGTTGAAAGATCAATACCACTAACTCAGAGTTCTCAAAAAATACCTCACAAAATCTAAAGACTTTGTTGATTTTCTGCCTCAGTTTAAAAATGCTTCATCCATTCAGATCCAGCCACTTTCAGGTCATGCCCTCAGTTTGTATACAACTTTTTTCCTTGATGTAGACAATCCATATTTCATCCATTATATTGAGGTCAAGTAACACGTAAAGGTCACAACAGCTGAGCAGTTAACATATCTCAGCTGTAAAGATGACATGACATTCGAAATCCACTGTCATATTCCAGTTAATGTAATCATCAAATAATGATGCTTGTCCATTTTTTCTAAAAGTACATCCGTGTATATACATAAAAACATATGGGTGGACCTGAAGGAGACTACCACCAGCTTTAAATTTGTTGTTTTTCTTTTTCTTTACTTTTTTCAGCGCAGTCTTATCAATTATTTCATAAAGTTTTTGATTATCAAAAGAAAATTTGGAAAAATTTCAATATTGAAACAATTTTAGTGGGGCTCATTTTCTCATACAACGATATAGTAAATCGATCCTCCATTTTGGAACCACTCGCATTGGGGTTGCTTTGTTATGGTTTTTTTGGGACGAGTTGTTGCTCGTTTTTGTCTTTTTCAAGTTTTCTTCAGTTCAATATATATTGAGTTTTGTTTAATGGCATATCAACCTCTGTGGGTTATTTAATGCCAAAAAAGTGTTTTAAGGTACTTTTTTAAATATCTGGTTATCGTGAGAAAATTGATTCAGTAAGATTTTAGTGAAAATCTTTTGTTTTTATTCTTTTTTGTTTTAGAAAATGCTTTCTAATTTTGTATTCAAAAATGTTTTGGTGAGAAGAATTTTTTCCTTCAAAAATGTGTTATGGAAATCATTTTTTCTTCAAAATGTATTGTTGGTAATATTTTTCCTTCAAAAACGTATATTTTTCTATAAAATCTATTCATAATGTTTTGACCACAGTTTGAAGGTTAACTATTTGCCCATTGCTGGAACCCTAACAGGTGCTACCACTCCGGGTCAAGGTGGACCTGGGAACAACAGCAATTAAGAGGTGGTTCCATGCTCCTTACAACCTCCCAATTAGAGGCCTTGCTACCACTCCGGGTCAAGGTGGACCTGGTAACAACAGAAATTAAGAGGTGATTCTATGTTCCTCACAACCTCTCAATCAGAGGCCTTGCTGCCGGATGCAGTTTACCGTCATGCCCAAGACCACTTTTTTGTTTTAAAAGTGGCTGGGATACATAGAAATCTTAGAAAATAACCTTGTAGCAATAATGTATCCATTGCACAAAAAAAACCAAAAAAAAAAAAACCAAGAAGTCTAGACTCTAGCTGAAGAAAATGATACTTTCCCATTAAGCTTAAAAAGAAAAAACTCTATATTCCTCAACAAATAACTTATATTTTCAAATTTAAAAGTCAAACTTCATTCTGGTCAGTTAAATTAAACACACACATAAAATCTAAATTTTTTTCTGTCTTCCCCCTCCATATTTAACTTTTTAAATAACAAACTTATTGTTTTCTACATTTAAATATAAATCATTTTCCCCACAATTACTCAACATTGCCTGATGACACAGTAAAATCTTTAAACATAGAAATTTACATGCTGCAATGTAAATTAAATTAATTTTAAATAAAAACAAATATATATATATATATATATATATATATACATACACATACACACACACACAAGTTTACTTGTATTTCATTTCATTTTTTTTTTTAAATTATTTCAAATAATACTTTTGAAATGTTGAAACTACTAGCATCTGTTGTTCGTGCACATGTGCAGTCATAACATCAATAAACCCAGTCTGATGAAATCCTAATGAATGAAACATGTCACAAGTAAACTTTTTCCATTTTGTCCTAAGATATATATATATATATATATATATATATATATATATAGAGAGAGAGAGAGAGAGAGAGAGAGATTGTTAATTTACTTAGTTTTTGGTCATAAAATTAGACCAGTATTGTAGAACTTTTTACTATTTTCCATTTGTAAATGAGTTATTACACGACCTAGGTTTCTACCATGAGTGGTGTCTTCACACGATTTTCAATAACTGATTTTACCATTTTCTTTTTTTTGTTTTTTATTTTTTTAAAAAAAGAATGTGAGCATTCTTAAAAAAAAAATGGTAAACAGTAAAATCAGTCATTAAAACTTGCCTGAAGACACCACTCATTGTAGAAACCTAGGTCACATAATAACTTGTTTACAAATGGGAAATATATATATATAAATATATATATATATATATTTGTAGATTGTTAAATAAACAAGATGAAACAGATTTGGACAGCAAAAGCTAAGTATAATTAGACAGTTAAGTATCATACATGAAACACATTTAGGTATTATGATATTCCCACTGATCAAGTTCATCCTTGACAAGTGAGAATATAATGGTGTCCTCATGAAAGTTTGAAGTCAGCAAGAACCTGCTCAATGAAAGAGACAAACTCATTGTGCTTATATATATATATATATATATATATATATATATGTAAGAAATTGAAGTAACAGGTAGATTAAAACCCACTGTTCAAGCATTTATATATATATATATATATATATATATATATAGCTTTGGCATATACTATTTTACCAATAACAAGTATTCATTTTCTACCTACTTTTATATTAATTAATCGGAAGATTGAATCTGCAATCAGCTCCACATCTGTCAGTTAAGTGCCATATGTCATACACACTTGGGCGATCATGTCTTGAAATAGACATGACTAACTGGGCTGAAGATTTTTCTGCATTAGGTTACCATTACTTTCTGCGATAGACTGGTTGCAATTTATAATAACTGATTTTCTAACGTTTTCAAACATACAACAGGTTTTTTTTTTTTTTTTTACAAATGTGCAACTGGAATTTTTAAGCAACTGAAAACTTCAAAATTAGGGAGGAGTTATTTAAGGATCTTAAATACTCCCCCCCCACTGCCACTATTGCACAGGGGGTTACATAGGGGAAAGTACTGAGAAAGAGTGGTTAGTTATAGGAAATGTCGGAACGAGGGTGGTAGACAGATGAGGATACCAAGGATGGGGGTTGGGTAGATGGGTAGAGTGTTTGAGGGAATGGATGCGAGTTAGTGTGATAGATGTCTATTGACCTTACATTTAAATTCCTGAAGATTGTAGCTGTCGGGGAAGTAAGTATATGGAAGGGAATTTCACAGATGGGAAGTGCGAGAAAAGAAGCTGTTAGAGTAGAAATTGCGGTTACATTTTATCTGTTTCACTGTAAAAGGGTGGGACCTAGTTGCTAATCTAGTATCTCTTTCAAATTCATACCTGGGGGCACCAGTGAGCTAAGTTTATCAGAGCAGAAGCCGTGAAAGTATTTATAGAGGAGGCACAGGTACATGCCTACTTGGAATCTTATAGAATCAGGGAGATCGTTAATGTAGATCAAAAAGAGTGTAAGACTTAGGTAGAGCCTTGTGGGACACTCACATTTGTATGGTAGTTTTGGGAGGCATGTCCATTTAATACTACCTTCAAAGTGTGATTAGAGAGAAATGACTGGATTAGGTCAAACAATTGTCCAGTTTTACCATAGCTCCACAGTTTGCGTAGAAGGCCAGCATGCCAGACTCTGTCGAATGCCTTGGATATTCCCAAGGCAACGGTTCGAGCTTCGCCATTCTTGTTGAGAGCCTGGTATATATACTCGGTGATGGCCACTAGCATATCAGCAGTAGACCTGGTGAAGCGGAAAACATACTGTTTGTCCGAGAGGAGCCTGTGGGCTGACTTCCATCCAGGTTTGTGTTTTAGGGTGTGATTACATCTGGACATTATTTCTGATCTTCCATTCAGGAATTTATTTTGTTCTAGAAACAACATTATGGCTAACTTTTCTTCTTGGCAAAATCAGCAGACAACACGACCATTGTAAGGTTTGACATATTTTGTTATACTCCATGTGTTATATCAGTCTTTTTCATTTATTTGTTTTAATTTCTACACGCGGTTAGCTTGTTTGGTACAAGTTTTAATGTTTTGCAGTTTAAATGTAGATTTGTAGTTATTATATCTGTTTTTAAAAATACCTTTTGTAGATAACAAATATGTTTTTCTTTGTCTATCTGTATCTTTAAGCACTCACACCCTGATTGAGCACTCTGGAAGAATGGTAGACTTTGAAAAACTGTAGCTACTCTAGCATCTACGCATCGTTCATTCAGCAATGAATTAGAACACTCTCAGCTATTGGGCATGTATAATGATAAGAGACACGCTAAAAAGTCTGCCTTCTACCGAGCGTCCATAGCTCAGAGGTAGAATCACCGACTGATGCCAATTCGGTCAGGTTTCAATGAGAGTCTAACCGTACTGATGAGCTGTGATACAGCAAAACAGATCTGTCTGCGGATGACTATATATATATATATATATATATATATATATACACACACACACAATGTTTTTTTTTATTTTATATATATATATATATATATATATATATATGATGGTTTTTATCAGGGTAAATATAAAGATTGCAATTTTTGTAATATGTATTTATAAACAAAAGTGGAAAATATATTGTTAAGCTTTTCAAATTTAATTTAAATTTAAATTTTTTAAATTTAAAAATGCTCCATAATATCTTGAAATGGTAAGCATTGGTGAACTCCATGTAGTTTTTTTCTACTAAAGAAAAGTGGACAAATATTATGTTGTCGTATTTTTATTAAATAATTTTTTTAAAAATTATCATTAGCTCGAAATTTTGTATTATTTAAAATAAATGAATACATAAATAATTTATCGAATTAAAATATGAATTACATTACAGTGTATATATTTAAAGATTTCATTTACGATATTTTGCACAGGGGTCACAAAACAAAAGTTGAAACTCCCAAAGTTATTATGAATGTTTTTTAAAAATAAGAACATAAATTATAAAACTCACATGATATTTTGCTTATAGAAAAATATTGTGAGAACTTCACCCTCATCAGCTGGTTAAGACTGGTTTATTGCGAAAGCATTGAATTGCATCATAAAGTATGAGATTATGTAAATTTCTTGATTTAACCCCCAAAATAGTTCATTTTTACATAAACTTGTAAACAAATTTGTGTCAAAGTAAATATATTTTACTTATATACCTATATTTGCATAAACTTTTCTTGACAGCAACAAATAATTATATTGACAAAGGTAAATAAAATATATGAAAAATTACTTTTGTATACTGAAAGTTGTGTTTGAAATCATATCATCATTTCACAAACAGGGACTGATTCATAGATATAAAAAAAATATTATAAACATAAATGGTATGAAGGCAAGAAAGCATATAGAATTATATATATATCTATATCTATATATATATATATGTGTGCGAAAGAAAAAAATCCATGGAGAGACTGACTTACGTTGCCTTAGCTTAATTCATTTCCACATGAAGTCTGCTGCTATTGCAACTTAGAAGATGTCTTAATCTTTTCCAGACAATCCTGTATCAAGGAAGGAGTGATTTTCACTCCTTAAAAAACAATTGTTCATGGCATCAGCTAGTGCAGAAGTCAAACAAACAAAGTAAAAAAGGAAAAAAAAAAAGATCCGGAAAGATGAAACTCCCAAAATTGTCACAAGTACTTATCCGAGACAAACACGGAAAACCAATCAGAGTTAAATATCCAGTTTGTTGTAGAATTTAACAAAAGAAACAAAAATCTCAAACGAAGAGAGTAAAATACTGGTAAGAAGTGAAGTGAAATATTCGTGACATAAGTTTCATTTCCAAATGAAAGCAAAAGAAATGTTTTAATAAAATAAATATTACTCATTCTTAATAATTGGGACATTTCTCCTTTTTTTTGGGGTGGGGGATTATTGCCAACACTTATAAATATATATTATTCCTTCTGTGCTATAATAATAGCACATTTCTCAATTTTTCTTTGGCTTATTGGCAACGCTTATGAATAAATATTCTCATTCTGTCCCATAATTGGTAGAATTTCCAATTTTGTTTTTGGAATTATTGGCAACACTTATTAATAAACATTACTTCCTTTGTCCTTCGGTGCAGAAAGAAATGGCAATCTACTCTGGAAAAACCGTCTGCTTAGTTAGTCATGGATCAAAAGAAACGTGATTGCTCAAGTGTGTATCAAGTGTGGCACGAAGATGATTAGCACATCAACACAAAAATCAAAAATGAAGAAAATGTGAACAACAAAATAAAAAAATGTCCTAACCCAGACAAATACACAAGAAAACATTACATTAAGTACTATTCAGCCTTAAGCGTACCAGCCACTTTCTCCCGTGAACCGAGAGAAGATGGTAGGATTTAATGTACCCTGATTCAAATACTTTCAAGGTGTAATCAATATTATTCCTGTTCAACACTGAGAATATGTCCAGATTATGAGACAATGCTAGCTTGTAACTAAAGGCTCAGTTATTAATGAACCAATGTTAATTGCCCACCTTTCCCATTTGAATATTGGCCAGCATGTGTTGGCTGATCAGTTGATTTTTACTCTGATACGAGACGACCAATTAGCCAGTTTAGCTGCTTTTAATCATCGTTATATTTCTGTATTTCCATTTGACTCTAAGATCATTGATATAATTTTCAAAAGTGCATAATTCTAAATGAAAATAAAATGGTTCTTTTGTTATTATTACTTTGCAAAATTTTACAAGGCAGCCAGGAAGCCTTTGCTTTGGCCAACCATTAAGAAAAAAAGACTAGCATGGGGAAGAGAGCGCAAAAACTGGACACCAGAACAGTTCATTTGATGCACATGTTATTGTGCAGAATTAACAAAAGGAACATTCTATTTTCATTTAGAATTATCCACTTGGCAATAAATATTAAAAATAGTTTGAAATACATCATGTTTTTTTAAAAACTGGGGTGGCCTAATAATTATGGCCAGTAGTGTACATTGCAGACAATGACCGTAGGACAACTAAGTCCAGATAATAATGTTTGGGCATGATAAAAAATCTGAAATTATCACGGATGATACAATATTTTTCAAGGCCAAACAAATTTCATCATAGACCCCAAAAAGAGATTCATGTTACTGCACACCACTGCAAATGACCTAATCTGACAAAAAAATGAAAATCGATTACACCCTAACAACAGAGGGAAAGCCACCAATTGATCTGGTGTGTCTTAGAAAGTTGTGTGTATAAGGCTTGATTTAACTTCAATTAAACTACACCAGATTAACTAGTAGCTTCCCCTATGTTGTTATGGGTCCCAGGTTCAAATTCTGCTGTATGACACAAATTTTTACAAAAAAACTTCTTGTAAATAATCAGGCCAGTGGAATCGGAGTCTAACCGTACTGATGAGCTGTGATACAGCGAAACAGATCTGTCTGCGGATGACAATAATGCTCTCACACCCTGACTGAGCAATCTAGAAGAAAGGTAGACTTTGAAAAACAGTAGCCACTCTAGCGTGTACGCATCGCTCATTCAGTAAAAATGAATTTGAGCACTCTAGCTATTGGGCGCGTAATATGATATGCGCTAAAAAGACTGCCTTCTTCCACCGAACGCCCCGTGGCCCAGTCGTGTCACCGACTGATGCCAAATCGGTTGGGTTTCGAGCCTGGGTTGTGTAGTAATCGGAGTTTAACCGTACTGATGAGCTGTGATACAGCAAAACAGATCTGTCTGTGGATGACTATATATATATATATATATATATATATATATATAATAATATTTATTAATAAATTATAACATTGATATGTTACAATATCACTACAAAAGTAGCTATTTTGTTTCGACTATATATACACATATATATATATATATATATATATATATATATATATATATATATAGATAGATATATAGATATTATGTTTTTAATTAATATATATATTAATTAAAAACATAATATCTATATATCTATATATAGTCATCCGCAGACATCTGTTTCTCTGTATCACAGCTCATCAGCATGGTTAGACAGCCAATTGCTTTTTACCTAGGATTGAAATATATATATATATATATATTAGTGTTGTGATAGTTTTTAGTGAAAAGATTGTTGTTTTTCAGTAGTTTAACTGATAATAGATATTTTGGCAAGCAAGTTTTTTATCATGTGCTTGATACCAGAGTGGAGATAGAGCATTGATAGTTTTAGTGCAAAGACTTTGTCACACAAGAGAAACGAAGCTCCAATGAGTGAAGCTGTACTCATGAAACTTCAAAGTCAGCATGAATTTGCTCAGTTAAAGTAACAATTTCTTTGCACTAAAACTACATATATATATATATATATATATATATATATATATATCCTGTGATTAGAAAAGAGAGAAAAAAAAAGAGTTTGTGTTGTTTCTATTATATAGTTTTATACAATGCCACCTAGAGGGCAGCAAGATAAATCACCTGGCAGACACATGTATATAACTAAATGTCTGCTAACTATTTATATGTTGCGTCATCAGAACGCTTATCTCTGCATATCTTTATCTATAAAGAAATCAGAGACAGTCTTATTTGAATTCTCTTGCCCCTCAATTTGTTATTCATTTATTTCGGTGCTAATGAACATGTTGAAAATATATCAAGTGCCCTCTAGGGAAATTAAAATAAAATGTGCAAATTAGAATGTCCAGTCCTAGAATTAAAGAAAATGTAGTGTAATGTCCCAAGTGAATCAATGTCTGACCTCTTGAAACAAATGAATTAACAATATGGGAAAGAATAAACTCTCACTGTAGACGAAAAGAAGAAAAAAAGGTAGGGAAATTGTTATTGAATATGGATGAAAATAAAAAAATAAAAAAACCTATCAGTAAAATTGTATAATTATAAAGAAATGTATTTTCAATTGTTTAGGTACATTTCCAAGAAGTTCAATTTTTTTTGAAGCTTTACAATTCTTTCAGAAGTTTTATAAGGCATTATTTATTATTTAATGAAATAGACAAAATGGAAGTGCAGAAAAAACTCAAGAACAGTTTCAGTAAAATCAGCCATGTCAAATAGTTTATAATAGGGCCTCTAGAAATGATTCAGTCAGTTAAGTGCCATACGTGATATGTGCTTGGGTGATCATGTCTCAAAAGAAACATGACTGACAGGGCAAAAGATTTTCCCGCAATCAGCTGCCATTATTTTCTGCAGCCAACCAGTACTATAGAACCCAATCTGTCATGCTATTTGACCTATAGCTGGAGGGAAAGGAAATGGATTCATACCTTTCTTGAGTGTATTTGTGTATAAGTGAATGCAACAAATTCAACTGGAATTTGAACTCGGTTCTCAGATTTCTCATTCAAAGCCAATATCCACTGCACCATAATGAGAAGAATTGCAAACTTTTTCCAATCTCTGTCATGTATACGTCGCATTTGTACTGAACATAATTTCTTGATGTGTAATTTGTTTGTTTTTTTTTTGGGGTTGGGGGGGAATAATGGGAGACAAATGTAGTGTTCCTAAAACAAAACAACAAAAAATATTGTTTAAAGCAAATTACAAATGATACAAATGGGTTGTATAAAATTATAAAGTTAAACTTTTAATGTTAATTGTGAAACTTTAACATCTTTTTTTATAATCATTTCACCCCAATCAAGGCAGAAATGCCACTGGTGTGCAGGTGGTTATAGTAAGAAAATAAAAAAGGTACAGGGAATGTTGATGAAAAAATCAGAGATGGATAGGAATCAAGCAGATAGATGATAATTGACACTGCATTTAAACTTTTGGAGATTGTAGCTCTCAGGGAAGGAAGTAAATGGAAGGGAGTTCCACAAATGGAAAGTGCAAGAAAAGAAACTGTTAGAGTAGAAGAGGGTGTTACATTGATCTATCTTGATGGTAAAAGGGTGGGACCTTGATACCAATCTAGTAGCATGAGCCAATACATGTGGTCGAGGTGCCAGGGAAAAAAGCTCATCAGAGTAGTTGCCATGAAAATACTCATAGAAAAGACAGAGGGAAGCCACATTACATTGGTGAGAAAGTGACTGAAGGTGAGCTGCCAAGTCAGGATCGATTATATTGCAGATCTTCTTTTAAATTATGTATTTATGTGCGTTGTGGTGGGGCAGTGGATATCCACTCGGAATGACAACTCGGAGAGCCGAGTTCGAATTCCAGTTGAATTCATTGCTTTCACTTACGCGCAAGTACCCTTGTGAAAGGTATTAATCCGTCTAATCCTTCCAGTTATAGGTTAAATAACAGGACAGATTGGGTTCTATAGCCTTGGCTGACAACCAATCTACCACAGAAAGCAATGGCAACCAACTGCGGGATAATCTTCTACCCAGTTAGTCATGTCTCTTTCGAGACATAATCGGCCAAGTGTGTATCACGTATGGCATTTAACTTAACTGACTGATTTATTTAAGTTACATCTGCATGTAACTTAAATTATATTTCCGCCCTTGTAAGAAAAAACAAAATAAAACTTTCTGCTCATCAGGTAAGTGATGCAGTGTTAGATTAAGTCAGGTATGCAAATTCACAATTTATACTGGAAGATGACCAAATACATCAGCTTTTTATATAAGTGCAATAATATATTCATGTTTGAACAAATAGTAACTTGGTAAATAGTACATTTGTGTTCAATGTAAATTTAGATTATTGTAGAAATAATGGAACACGTCAGTCAGTTAAGTGCCATATGTGATACATGCTTGGGCGATCATGTCTCGAAAGAGACATGACTGACTGGGCAGAACATTATCCCGCAGTAGGTTGCCATTGCTTTCTGTGGTAGACCGGTTGCCGACCAAGTCTATAGAACCCAATCTGTCCTGTTATTTAACCCATAACTGGAAGGAATAGACGGATTAATACCTTTCCCAAGGGTATTTGCGCGTAAGTGAATGCAATGAATTAGGCTGGAATTCGAACTCGGCTCTCCGATTTCTCGTTCTGAGCCGATATCCACTGCACCACAACGCACATATTTCTGATAACTCTGGAAATATTTGAGAGATTTGCTCTTGTATTTGTTGCTCATCATGTTTAGGATATGAATTTAACTTCATCCCAGACATGTTCTTACCACACCCAGATCCATTAAAAGATCAAAAAAACAATTGCCAGAAATACATTTTAGGAGACATCAGGCATCACATTCTGTTAGCCTGTTTATGAAGTCCGTGTAGTCTTCAGCCCTGCGAGGCCTATGATGGTCCCTAATGAGAATGGGACGTGTAACTCATTCATTACACTAATGTGAAAAAATTGACCACATTTATAAGAGTTTTTTATTTTTTATAAAAACTCAATAATTCTTGTTAGATGTTGGACATAAATTGCTTAAAAAACAATTTCAAAATGTGAAAAAATGACCACCATTCCATTAGAAAATGCACAGGCTGAACAGAATACAATGATATTTGTCGTGAAAAAGCAAAGTACTAAGAATCAAGTAGTTTACAAATGGTCCCCACGTCGTCAATTCAAGAATCATTTCGAAAACACCTAGATGAAGATAGAAATCAATCCGGTCGGTTGGGAGATAGAAGCTGCAGAAAGAACCGATTGCAGAAAAGCATCATCCTTCAAAGACATGAGAAGTCAAGGAAATTCTTTCGGCTGGAGCAATGCAGTAACAGATGAATGGGAAAGACAATATGGAAATCTGAGGGTGAATTGGAATAATGAAAAAGGCCTCCCAGAAACTAAGCAAAGTATTAAGACAGGAAAGTTACATTAGAAAAAAAATATTCTGACTTCTTATGTCATATATCCTTCCTATAGTGCAGTGAATATTGAACAATTTCTTGACTGATGAAAAGGAAACTTGAAAAGGGAACAACATAGTTCTATGGATAGATGATGTAAATAGCACAGGGTGAACATGTGAGCAATGAGGAAGTTTAAAATCAGAAAACAACAGTTGAGATTTATAGGATACATTATGAGAAAAGAAGGCTTAAAATATTTAATACTTACAGAATGTATTTAGAGGAAGAGAAACAGGAAAATAATTAGTAACCTAAGAAGTTTGTATAAAAGGATGGTAGAGTGGAGACAAATTAATGACAAACAGTCAATGGTAACTTAGAACTACAATTGACAGGAAGCTGTCAAGGGTCATGTTTACCCAACATTATTTTTGCAAAGTAAATATCTGCTTCTGAAACAAGGTGGATCTCATAAGAATGTTACTTATTCTTCACATGCTTCATAAAAACAGGATAAAGCAGCTTGATCCATTTTTTACTGTTTGTCAACCATATGAAAGTTATTTCTAACCAGGAAATATGTTTAGATTATAAAAAAACATTTTTCTAGTGGGAGATAAAGATTTAGTGAAACAAGTCTTACTAATTAACTCATAGTTGGAAAAAGAAGTGGTTTCATACCTTTCCCAAAGGTATATGCAAGTAAATATAACAAACCCAATTGGAATTAAAACTCAGCTCTCTGATTAACAATTCTGAGCTATTATCAATTACACCACCCACACATACAAGCTTACAGCACCTGGTATTCCCAAGGGGTCACCCATCTAGGTACTGACCAGGCTTGATATTGCTTAACTTCAGTGATCGTATAGGAATTGAAGCTGCATAAATGGGGTTCAACAGATTGATGTTGAGAATACCAGAATTGTGCAATACGAGCAACCAGGACATTATGAGAAAATGACGCTTGGAAAATTCTGACACAAGAATTAAGGACAATAAAGAATCCTAACTTAGAGCTAGAATGGACAAAAGCTTTAAGTTTTTAATCACCTCAAGGGAACTGCATGCTTTTGAAACAAGTTGGCACTCATAACAATATGGCTGTTATTCATACAAACACACCTTACTCTTTCAAGGCTAAAATATTACTTCAATAAATCTGGACAAAGAAACCTACCATCCTTTAAAAAGCTCAATTTAGAACAGTTAAATTTTTATTATGTAATATATCACTTTGAACAGAAGAGATAATTGACAGGTACATCCAATGATGGGTGAGGTCAACAAAAGCAATAGTGGTTGACAGGTACATCTGACCATGAGTGAGGTCAACAAAAGCAAAGGTAATTGACAGATATATCCAGCCATGAATGATGTCAACAGTGTGTAACAACAACAAAAAAGCACAAGCGTTAACCGGCTTGAAAGTTGATAGCTGGCAAGGATATTGTTGACAGATACATCCAGCCAGGGATAATAGTCAGCCAAGGACAAAAGTGGGTGACAGATACATCCGGCCACAGATAAATGCCAACCAGAAACAAAGGTGGGTGATAGATATAGCCGGCCATAGATGATCCCAACAGGATGACAACCCAAAAAAGCAAAAATTAATGGGAGTTTTGTGGCTATATAAAGTCTGGGATTTATGACTGAAGAGACAGCAAACTACTGATGGCCCATTTATGTGTGTCACTCTCTTTGATTGCCTTCCTGCTACACACAAAAATTACAGATGTAGAATGAAAATTATAAGATTATATTTTTATATATACATGTTTCTTGTTATTTTTCCAGATCTAGTAGCAGTATATAACAATTATAGGTTTAGCTTTTTTGTATATTAAAGAGTGTTTTCTTATGATCCAATATTCCTTCAACTTCAGGGCTAACACACACAAACGAAAAAAAATAAATTCATTTGATGTAGCCTAGTGCTACAACCCCTCGCATTTAAGCATCCTTCTGGAGTGGCATCTAGGTTCCACCTTTTTACTGTTGACATAGTTAAATGTAACTTCCACTTCTACTATAACAGTTTCTTTTCTTGCACTTTCTCCCTGTGGAACTCTCTTCCATTTATTGCTTCCCTGATAGCTACAATCTCCAAAAATTTAAGTGCAATATCAGCTGCCATTTTCTATCTTTTTGAATCCCATTCATCTTTTATTCTTTCTTCAATACCCCCAGGATCCAGTTTTTTCTCTCACTGTACCACCCTGTGCACTAGTAGCAGTCGCACTTTGCTTGGGGTAAACTGATTAAAAAGAAAAAAAAGTCCCCTCAAACTGGACAATCCTGACCAAACTGGGATGAATGGTAAGTTTATATATAAAGTTTTGTTTTAACATTGACCAATGAAAATATAAGATTGTCAAACATAATTACAATTTATCAAATTTTGGGCAAACTGATATCACCAACAATTAGATTGAAACTGATATTACAAAATATATTTAATTAGATTTTCTTTTGTTATAATTGCAAACAAAATTCAGGACACATGTTCAAAATCAGTTGTCACTTCAATTCTGTAGCTTGAGTCAGAAATTTAATCTTAATTAATGAGATATTTTGTAGGAATGTTGTTGGTTGACATCTTTTTTTCTTTTTCAACAATAATGCCACTCTGACCTTCAGTATTGTTCAGAACCATACACAAGTGAGTGTTGACAGGTGATCAAGTCCCTATTAAGTACCGAAACCTTTAAAATAGTATTTATTGATTATAGATACATTACAAAGATTTTGTGATCTTCCACAGAATGCAAGAATGAAGAAGAGGATACAAGATAATAAATGGTGTGAGGGGGAGGGGGTGCAAATAGGGGGGTAAGAAATAGGAGAGGTGGATAGAGGAAACATAGTGGGAGAGAGAGAAATGGAAAGAGAAAGTAACAGAGATGAAAATAAAGCAAAGGAGTGAGAGAGCGAGAAGAGAAAGAAAAACGAAAAAGGTAACTGAGAGACAAGAGGGTAGTGGGAGAAAGAATGAGGGGGGGGATGCATGATAGAAAGACAAATGACAAAAGAAAATAATACAGGATGTAGAGAGAGAGAGAAATAAGAAACAAATGGGTGGAGAAAAGAAAGATAGAAGGGAAATTAAATAAAGAGAGTAAGACAAAAAAAGAGATGGCAGGAAAAGAAAAAAAGAGAAAAAAAGAAGTGAAGAGTGAGACATAGAAAGGAAAAGTGTAAGAAATGAGACCAAGTGAGAGGAGGCAAATTAAAAGAAGATAGAGAGATTTGTTCAGAAGCAAAGCTGAGATTAAAAACTGAAAATTGATTTGAGAAGCAATGGAAGAATGGCTGAAGACATCTGCAGAGCAAATCAGAACAACATACTTTGCGGAATCTACAAAAATTGATTTCCGTTATTTTTCATCAGAGTGTAGACTGGTTTTGTCACAAAGAAAAAAATAAATAAATAAATAAAAGATGTGAAACAACCCAAATGTGATCCTTACCAATAGACGTTGGGAATATCATGGACAGAGTATACAACACATGTGCTTTGGGCAATCATATCTCAAAAGAGACATGACTGACTGGGCAGAAGATTATCCAGCAGTAAGTTGCCATTTCTTTCTGGTTACTGGCCAATTGCCAAAGAACCTAATCTGTCCTGTTATTTAATCCATAACTGGAGGGAAGAGATGGATTAATATCTTTCCCAAGGGGATTTGCGCATAAGTGAAGGCAACAAATTCAACTGGAAATAGAACTTGGCTTTCTGATTTCTCGTTCCGAGCCAATATCCACTGCCCCACAACGCACATCCTATACAGTATTATACAAGATTTATAAATGCAAGTCGAATGTGGCCAAGTTTAATATGCACAAAATTGCATGATAAACCAGAGTGCTGCATATCTGTTTCAATTCCTAAATTACATTATTTTGATGCAGATCATTGTTGTTTCAGCTGGTGTACCCTCCTTCATCAGGATTGTTAATTCAGGTGACCTTCTTGGAATGTTGACTTGAACACTTTACTTATTTTTCTCATCAGAATACATCTTGCACATTTATAAATCTACCATTCATCTGTGCACTGCTTCTGCTATTTATATCAATGTTCTTGACAAAATCCAAAGAAGGATCTGCCATATAATCGGTCCTGACCTGACATCTCGACTTCAGTCACTTTCTCACCAATGTGACATGGCTTCCTTCTGTCTTTTCTACAAATATTTTCATGGCAACTCCTCTGACAAGATTTTTGTCCTGGTGCTCTGACCACGTAAATTTAAGTGCGCTACTAGATTGGCAGCTAGGTCCCATCTTTTACCGTTGAAACAGTTCTCACTCTCTCACTCCTTTGTTTTATTTTCATCTGTTACTTTCTCTCTCCCCCACTATGTTTCCTCTATCCACCTCTCCTATTTCTTACCCCCCTATTTTCACCACCAACACCATTTATTATCTTGTATTTTCTTTTTCATTCTTGCATTCTGTGGAAGATCACAAAATCTTTGTAATGTATCTATAATCAACTGCCACTTCTACTCTAACAGTATCTTTTCTCATACTTCTCACCCATGGAATTCCTTTCCATTTACTTGCTTCCATTATAGCTACAATCTCTAAAAATCTAAATGCAACATCAATTGCCATCTTTTATCTTCTTGAATCCTGTTCTTCTTTTATCGTTTCTTCAATACACCCTGTACCCAATCTTTTCTCTTACTGTAACCTTCCTGCAGACTTGTGGCAGTCCCCATCTTGCTTGGGGTGAAAAAAAAAACTTATGTGTGTGTTAAATTTAACTAATCAGAATTAAGTTCAACCTTTAAAATCTGAAAATATAGGTTATATGTTTTTGGAAATTCAGGTTTTCTTCTTTCAATCTTAACGGGAAAGTGTCAGTGTATCGAGCCACCGTCTGGACTGCTTTACTTCCAGTGTGATGTATCCATTTTTGTTACAAGATTATTGTCTTAGTTTTCTCTGTATCCCAGCATTTTTTAAAAACAGAAAAACTTCTTCACATTAATCATATATATATATATATATAGGATTAATGTGAAGAAGTTTATCACTTAACTGACCATAGTCATGCTGAACTTGAAGTTTTGTGAAGGCACCATTGTGATGTCCTCACTCATCAGGGCTTTTTTATTTTTTGTATGTGAGTGCTTCTACATATGGTTATATTGCTTTTGATTGTTTTGCTGTGTTTTTAATGTTGCATTATTTGCACCTGTATTTGGGTATTTTTCTAAGAGATGTTTCATGACAAGTGTCTGACAAGATACTTCTGTGAAAATTTTTATTTATGACTTTTTTGGGACTCAGTTTGTTTAAGGAATTGTCTAAATTACTGTACATTTAAAAACTTTATTAAATTTAATAGATAATAAATGCAAATACACACCTATAACTATAAAAAAATATCTACAAATAATATAATCTCATATAAAAAGACAACCATTAACATCAACATGGCTACAATGTGCTGGCTGTATTCAGTAAGTTACACACCTTTTATAAGAACCCCACAAAATCCTTGAAAATAACTATTTGATTAGCCAAAAATGTTTTGGAAAGGTACAATCATTCAGATAATTTCTACACATACTAAAACCAAAAAATAAATCTCTGGTTATCATACGAGAAAAATTCTATAAAATTGTAACAAATTACCATTTCAGTCAATTTTTAATTAATAATTTATATATATATATATATGCACACACACACACATAAATGTGTGTGTGTGCACATAAATGCTGCAAATTATATCTTTCCTCAGTAACTTTGTACTGAACCAGATTTATTATTTAGCTTTGACAACAAAAACTGGTGTTATAAATGGTATGAAACTTTCTATCAAGCTAGAAAGTGAAACCACCAATAACAAGAAAAAGCAAGGGACAACAATAACATTTGAACATTTTACCAAATAGAAACATGATGAGAAAAAAAAAACAAAAAAAAACATCTATATCCACTGGGCCATGTGTCATTAAGGACACACGGCCCAGTGACTTGACCCAAAGAGTTGTGAGTTCAATACCAAGCTACAGCAGTGGTGAACAAGTAACATAGAGAGTCCTGTTGGAGAGAGATAACTCATGACTAACAAAAGAGGCTTCATGCAAAGAGTGAGAATAATATACCCCAGTGATTGTAATAAAGTTCTTGGTTTGAAATTCCTAGCACATGAAGATGGCTGGAGTGTACAACGACCGAAATGTCATATAAATGGCAACAAAGATGAAAACAATAGTCCGAATAATGAAAACAATAGTCCGAATAATGTAAGTAGTGACTAAAGCAGTTGTTTTAATTAATTAGCACAAGGGTAGGTGTGTGTGTGTGTGTGTATATATATATATATATATATATATACATCAAATATCAAACTACTTATCTGGTGTTAATAAAACAGCGTGACAAATACAAGAGCTATAAAGTATATATTAATAAATATACATATTATCGTACATCTATAGCACAACTCAGAGTTTCATGTACTAAGCAATCATCAGGTGCATATTAGGAACAGACAATCAGTTCATAAGCACCTAATGATTGCATAGTGCATGAATCATTGATTTGTGCTATAGAATATATACATGTGTGTGTGTATATATAAAATTACATGCATTTGTATACATGTATATTTGCATGAATAATATTTATTTTAATTTCTTTTTCTTTCTTTTGATATCTTCGTCACAAATATAAGTGATTCCCCCTTCAATCTATAATAAATTGGCCCCCCAAACATACATATATTATTCCTTTTTTTTTTTTTAACTCCTGCGATTTTAGATTACTATTCTATTTTTGAATTTTGGTATAAACCTAATTATACATTTAATGAATAAAAAATGGCACTTCAGATTTATAATCTATAACAACCCTTAAGCAACGTTAGTATCTCAAATAAAAGTTCAAATTGAAAAAACAATCAGTTTATAATATGCACTTGATGATTACATAATGCATGAACTTCGAAGTTGTGCTTTAAACATAGGATTTTATATATCAAAGATCATATGAAGCAAAAATGGTGACATTTGAGGCAAGCTGTCTTTGCAGAGTTAGAGCTTTAATAGAATCAATACAAGTAAAAGGTTCATCACTTAGCATAGGGGTCAGCAATCAATTGTATGCCAAGCAAATTTTCAATGGCGCACAGCCACAAATAAAATCACAAATTCCAAACCAATAGTTACTACAGTGTAAAGAAGATATTTAGCTGTTTCAAAACTGTTCATTCGTTGGACTTCCTGATTGTTTTATCTTCTAAGAGCACCACTAATAAGGACACCAACTAACAGACAAAGGAACCTTTCTACAAACATAAATCTTTTATTAATTCTATAACTACTTACTTGAAGAACTATTTAGGGCCTAACAGTTCACCCAAGATCTTTAATCTGTTTGAAAAAAATTGCTTTTGCTCTTCTGTCTTCTTTCGGTTCAACTTATTCTTGAGAAAATTTTCTCTCAGTGTTAAGTCCTCAAGGAAGTCACTTAACATCCAAACATTCAGAAAATTCTGTAAGACTCTAAGTAACAATATATTTTGCTAATATAAAAAAAAAAAAGAAAAAATCTTCGAAAAAATGTTTATTCCTATTATCGTATATATATATATATATATATTGTGTGTATTTTGGCAGCATTTTTTCATTAATGCAGGTTTCATTGAATAATATAAAAACACTTGTTGATAACACGTACATACTTAAACAAGAAAATAATAAACAGAAACTAAAAATCCTCGAAGCAATCTACATTAAACAATTTAAACCTGGTTTGAATACAATCAATTTTGATATTTCCAACAATGTACTCAAATGTCTGTAATCAGACCAGGGACCACAACGCCACTATTCTGTCACTGTCTTCGGCCATCCACCACGGTAGGGATGGACTTATATTTTCAATTCAATTCTCTTCATTGTTAATAACTTAAATGTTCTATGTTTACTGTGTGTTAATATTTACTCTTTGATAATGGCTTATGTGAGCCGAAAGCTTAGACCCGATAAAAAAATTAACAATTACTGTGATTTTTTGTTGTCTTTCAACGACATTACCATCAAGTATATCAGACGGTATGAACGGATCCTACACAAAATTAATAGACAAAACTTGTCTATATTATTCAATGAAACCTGCATTAATATATATATATATATATATATATGGTTAAATAAAATAAAGACAAGAGGAAAACTGTATTTTAAATCGCTTACATGTTTTGTCCTGTGATGGACTTTATCAAGGCAAGAAGATGAAATGAGCTTTATTCTAAATTAAGTATCTATAAACAAACAGTGTTGGCAACCACAAAGACGCTCACAAATCATTTCAAAAGATTAACAGAATATTTTAGTTTTTAGAATTTCTTCATGTATAGTGCAAAGTCACGAGATATTAAAATGAAGGGAATTCAACCATTTTCTTTGAAAACAATTTTTTTTTATATAGTAATATATAAAATATATTACTATATAAAATATATTATAGAACAGATCTAATGACCTTGACTTGTATAAAAATACATGTGCTGAATTATTTTAAAACCCTAAGTTGGGATGGAGCAAAATGTTGCCGGGGCCCCCTACTTCACTGATTGATTTTACCGTCAGCATCCAGACTCCAGATGAAAAGTTTTGTTTTTAGGTCATTTTTTTTTTCATGTCCATTCAATGTGAATTCAGGTTCATGTAAACCAGAATCACCATTGAAATCTTAACACTTTTGCAATGCCTACTTTAAGAAGAAGCAGGAGCAGCGGTTGTGATGTTGGTGGCAGCAAGCGTACTTAAGTGGACATCTGTTCTCCTTTCCTAACGACGTGACTACTACACTACATTTGTTCCGGAAAGATTTCCAATGTTCCCACACTCTTACAGTCCGTGGCTAATAAAAGGCAATCATAATAAAACCCAACTTACATCATCCCCCAACACCTACAAAATGGAATTGATTCATGTCAAGTTGATCAATGCACAATGATTCCTCGGATTAGTCTTTCAATGCTATTCACAAATGTATTTCACCTGGCATTAAAAATAAGACACAAAAGAGTTAAAATAGTTTCAGTCTTTGACCTTGTTTACCGAATTTGTATCAACAAGAAAATAAATAAAATTTTATGCCAAATAGTATTTTGACAATTAGTTTCCCTAACTACAATGAAATCTAGAGTACAATCAACCTTGTAATACTAATAGAAATTCCATGGTGGAATATGTTGAAAGCCTTGCGACATCTCAGTCTTAACACAACCACAAACTAAACTTGCTCTGTTTTCTATTGTAGACAAATTAGTTCAAATATTTGTTTTTTATAGGGAGTTCAGGTATTTTGATTTACCTCCAATATTAATGAATGTGTCATAAAATTCAGTTTAATGACAATGCTAAAACAGTAATATAACATTCACTTTAATTTATATATTCGAAAGGATATAAAACGGAAAAATATTAAAAGTAAATTCTTTCAAATCCTTGCTTACTTATAAGCAAGGATTTGATCTTAACTTAATTCCTCCCCTTTCTGTCGCTTTTAATTTACATGAAAATATTTTTGACGCCATAAAACTAATTCATCAATGTTATTTTCAGAACAGAATTCATGTCTGACATTAATTTTTGTTTTAAAGATAAAAAAAACCCCAGATGAATTGGGATCAAACATGCTTTGAATATGAATGAGAACATGAGAGAATGATAGTGTAAAGACATTTCTCATCCCGTAGATGCTCACATGACACGTAAGGGATGTTGATACCATTTAAAAAGCCAGTGAAGAGATAATTCTCCCTCTTCCCCTTCACTGTTAGCCTGAACCCTTCAGTACTCCTCATTCTCACCGAGAACGACCATTTAACAAGTCAGTCAGACTTTGCTGTAATGTAACTTGTATTCCAGAAGCAACATGTTTCCTTTCACCTTATGCTTTGGGACAATGTATTCACTTTTATTCAATTGTATTCAGTATTGTGTTTGTTGTACATAAAGGTTCTATTCCTTGTACCTCTGAGTCCATCTTCATTTAAAGATGGACCCACAACCCTTTCATGTTTCTTTCTTATCCCTTAAGAATTTACATTATAAATTCTCTGCGTGTGGGATGCTTGTAACACGAGCAATTAAACCACTACTTACAATAGGATAAAAAACAAATAGAAAATGTTTATCAATCTAACATTCTGCCTTTATTAAAGCTTCCTCAGAGATTCATTCTCTAATATTAGATTGATAAACATTTTCTATTTGTTCTTTATCCTATCGTACTGAAAACGCTAGAATTATGTAATTATTTAAGATAGCGTTCTGTCGTTGGGAGGATTTCAAACTCTCATGAACTTTGCAGAATACAGAGTCTTGACTCATTAAATATTCGTAAGATTTAAATATCATTCAAGCGGCTGAAAATATTTGCAGTTAAATTATAAAATCTTAAAAAGTTCAATTGGCTTTGTCTTGTAAATCTGAATTTACAAACAAGTCAAAAAGCAAAATCAACAAGAGGCATCAACAAAGGCCTTCAAAGTGGAGGTCATTACAGTCAAAGGTCATTCATAAGCAATAAGCTCATACATTTAGATCAAAACATAAAAGATATTGTTATACGACAAAATTATACTTTAAAATCATCCCACAATTTTGTGCAAAGATTCTTTGTAATGAATTCAGCTGACACCAAACCTGAGTCATTATCTATTTTGGTAAAGGAAAATTGTTTTGAAAAAAATCTGTCTAAAATAAAACAAAATGGCTAACAGAAAAAGTACTAAAACTTTTTTTTTGGAAAAGTAATCATTTGTTCATCTGGCAAGAGAGGAATAAAGAAGTTGAAAAAAAAATATATATATGACATTTAATATACGAAATAAAACTGCATTGATATTGAGGTATTCATCGGGTGTCATCACAGGAAAGTAACAAATCTTGTACAGTATAAATTTACAGACAGAAATATAAAAATATGCATTGTATAAAACACTGTATATGAATACATGAAAAGGAAATATTAAATAAATTTAAGACGCAGCATCTATTTGATTATATCGGCAGGTCTTGATAAATATGATGGATAAAGAATATTTTTCTAAACTTTTCATTCCACTTCTTGTGTCTTCATAATTTTTCTTTTCCCCACCATAAACAGTTTCTCTTAGCAATTACTCCATAACCCTCTACCTGAAGTGACACTTGGGCCTTGTACAGGATGAACATTATTGTAAAAAAAAAAAAAACTGTTAGGAGAAATTGTCTATAGCATGTATTATTTCAAATGTTTTTGCCTAAGACTTAACTATTTTCATTGAAGAGGTAATTTTCATGGTAAAAAGGATTGTAAGTATATATATATATATATATATATATATATATATTTATTTAGATTTCTACTTGTTTCTCTGATGTAGATGGAGGAACAATCCTGGCAATTTGTTCTGTATACAGTCTGCTTGTTCATCATTATGATTTCGGTTTATAAGTGATAGATTGTTTTGGATATTAGATGCAATGGAGTTGGTTTGTAGTATGATGTATTTATTATTGTTTAAATTATTATTGTTAACAGTGTTTCTTTTGTTGTGGTTGTATATATTATGTGTCTTTCTTTTTGCATTGTGAATAAAGTCATTAGAGTAATGCAAGTTTCTGAATGTGCTTTCTATGTATTTTCCATGTATTAAGAATATGCAACCCCCAATATTTAACAAAAGAAGAAAAATACATAGAAAGCAAATTCAGAAACTTGCATTACTCTAATGACTTTATTCACAATGCAAAAAGAAAGGCACATAATATATACAACCAACAACAAAAGAAACACTGTTAACAATAATAATCTAAACAATAACAAATACATCATACTACCAACCAACTCCATTGCATCTAATATCCAAAACAATTTATCTCATATAAAAAAACACACACATAGTAACAACTACCTCGAAAACTATCATGGACATTATCAGATCTAAAAATAACCAAAATCATATATATATATATATATATATATATATATTATAAATTATGTTTTAGAACATGTACATAATTTTTTCTATATATGTCCAAAAAAAAAAAAAAAAAAAAAAAAAAAAAAATATTATGTACATGTTCTAAAACATAATTTATAATAAATATTCACAGCTCTATACATCATATATCGAGCACTGTTTTAAATTAATGTTTTGGACGGGAAAAATTTATTTTCTCTCCTCGTTCTATACTCACTCGGATATATATATATATATATATAAAATAGATGGCCTGAAGATTGTGTTTAAGCATGAAACAGACTGTTACCACTTGGTTTTGACCACTTTGTCCACTTTCACATGACCTATATCTGATATTGAGCATTTTTTTTTTAATCATTTCACTCAAAGTAAAATGGGACCACCACCAGTGCACAGGGGAATATGGTGAGAGAAAAGACTCGGTACAAGTGGTATTGAGGAAAGGATAAAAGATGAATGAGATTCAAGAAGATAGAAGATGGCAGCTGACAGTGCATATAAATTTTTGGAGATTGTAGCTATCAGGGAATCAAGTAAATGGAAGGGAGGTCCACAGTTTCATTACTTCTCTACATAAAAAAAAAAAAAAAAAAAAAAAAAAAAATCAGTAAAAATTCTTGTCACCTTAATTTTGTTAGTCAATGTTCTCTTAGATATAAAACTGGCATCAATAAAACTTTCCTCATGTGAGCTGACGAGAACTCATCTTCCCACTTGCTCTTCTTCAAAGAACTTCATAACTATAAACAAACACTTGTCAACAACATATTTTCAAATAATTTGGTTGACTACCACATAAGACTTTTCATTCAAACTTGACCAATAACAGCAGCAAACACACTGGTAATAATAATAATATTAATATCTTCTACAAAAACCAAATTCATAGCAATTATAAACAGAACGAATCTTCACTTTGAAACATCAAAAAATATACAACTCCCATTGATTTAAACAAAAAAATTAATCATCTATTATACAAAATTTAAAACAGATATCCTTATCATTAAAAATAACAATTCACTCAGGAGATCCAGACAACAATGAACCAATATCATTTATGAATTCACATGTCCCTTGAAGAACTGTGTTCTTGATCTACCTTATTTTGTAAATAATTATATCAGCCATACAACTATGAAACTGACTGGAAGGCTAACACTGCATCTCTCTGAACAGAGCTCAATTCAATCAATTTGATCTGATTTAAACACACAGGGAAACTCACCAAACTCTATCCGCAACATACTCATTGACAACGCAAATATCACAACATCATCCAAAAAAAGGCTAAAAATAATGAAGGCCTCATTAATAAAAAAGAAAAAAAACAACACTCAATAATATCAACTGCGAACACATAAACATGATTACAGTGTTCGGTAGATAACATTTATAACAATCATCCTCGAAAAGAGCTACTTGGATAAACGAAACATTTGGACAACTTTTTATATAATTTATGTCCTCAAAAGAAAAGAAAAGAAAAAAGAACATAGGATCCATATATATATATATATATATATATATATATATATATATAATAATGATAATTATTAACCAGTTATTGGTCAGAGTCAAATTAGACCAGTAAACAGTTGTATCATAAAGTACGCAATATATATTTAAAGGAAAAAAAGAAATTTAACATGTATAGCTTTTAAATATTCTAATTAAGAAGATCAGCCAATTTTGCTACAAATGGTTTCAACCTTTCAGTATCGTCAGATGTTATATATTAACATTGAAAGGTTGGAAACAAAATAACAATCACCTGATCTTCCTAACTAGAAGATATATATATATATATATATATATATACACACACACAGTAGCTAGCATAAAGATCGGAACAATGTTAAGAAAAAATTTAAAAGTGAAATTACTTTTTATTTTAAAGCTTAATAAACATTTTATCAAGAAAAAATAAGGAAATAAAAGTAAATAAAATAATTCCAAAATATAAAGTTCAATAAATTTATTTTGATAAAGTTATAAGAATAATTATATAACATTCGAAAAAATAGATGATCAAAAACATCAGAACGATTAACAAAATCAAACTATTATAATGGATACATCTTATCCAAATGAAAATAGCCTTCATAATTCATTAGTACTTGATGTGTAAACCTTTACTTTCAATAATGGCTAGACATCTTTTGCTACATGAGCGAATTAATGTCTTGCATTCATTAATGAATATTTTCTCCCATTCTTTCAAATTAGTCCATAGTTCTTTGACATTTATTGGATTCTTTTCCTTAGCTCTTATTTAGTAACTTCCAAACATTCTCAGTAGGATTTGTGTCTGGGCTTTGAGCAGGCCTCTCCATAACAGTAACATCCTCCTCAGAAAGAAATGTCTTAACAGACTTTGCTGTATGACATAGAGCGTTATCCTGCATAAATACAGCTAGTTGATTAATTGAAGTTCTCAAATTAGGTAAAACATGTTTCTTCATTATCTCTTTGTATACAGTTGCGTTAATTTTACCGTGTAGCCTAACAAGAGGTCCCGTACCAGCAGCTGAAATAATGCCAAACACCATCACACTTCCGCCTTCAAATTTAACGCTACTTTTAGAGCACTGAGGTAAATATTGTTCCTTAGAACTGTATGGAACCAACCTTCTCTCATCACAACTGAACAGGTTAATCTTTGACTCATCGCTGAAATGAACACAATCTCACTGTTCTTCTATTCAGTGGCAAATTTCAATCGGCTCATTTGATTCTTTTCAGAAATGTAAGGCTTTGTAGAGGCTACTCGACTGTTCAGATTTATTTCATTAAGTTTTCTGGAAATAGTATTTTAATGGCAAAGTTAGCATTAGCTCCTTTTTGATTCTTTACCAATCCATCTGTCTTCCCTTGCAGTAGTTTTCCTAGGCCAGCCAGGTGGGTTATTGGCTTCACATGACCGAGTTTCCTCAAGTTTTCTTAAAATCCTATGAATAACACTTTTAGATTTCCCCACACCCTTTGAAATATCCCCAATCGAGAGTTTATCTTCATTACGTAACTTGCCTATCAGTTTTCTAAGTTCCAATGACGTCACAGCTTTTTTCGTCATGTTTACAATGCAAGAGCCAGTAAAGAGTCAGTGTAATTTAGTAAAATACCCGATTTTATATTCTTACCCTAAAAACATTTTCAATAAGGCAAAATAATTACTAAATTTTATGGATTTATTTAATTGTTCTGATGTTTTTGATCATCTATTTTTTTCAGATGTTATAGAATTTTTCTTATAACTTTATCAAAATAAGTTTGAGTTTTATATTTTAGAATTATATAATTTACCTTTATTTTCTTATTTTTCCTTGATAAAATGTTCTATGAAGCTTTAAAATAAAACATTATTTCACATTGAAACCTTTTCTTAACATTCTGATCTTTATGCGCTACTATATATATATATATATATATATATATAAATATTATCCTATGTTGACATATGATAATCTGTATATTTATTAACATATTTGAGTAATGATTTAAGACCTGAATAATATTCTTATGCATGTCTGCATCCTTGTAAGCATATTTATTAATTCACATAATTTTGGTCTGCCCTCTGCATCCCCTGCCCCTGCTGAAACAGGCTCTTCTGTGCAAAGATCAGCCTTATCAGCCACCTCCACACCTACCAAAATCTTTAGTGACCAGGAGTCACGGTCTTCACCTGCAAAGGACGAGCATCATCAACTATATATAAAATAAAGATATAGTTTTAAGGTATGCAATGTTTATGATTTGAGAGAAGATATGAATCTATCTCTTCTCCCCACACCTATGGGTTAAATAGCAAAACAGACAGAGTCCCATAGCCTTGGTTGGCAAACAGTCTACCATACCAAGTAATGGCAGCCTACTGTGAGAACCCTTCCGCCAAGTCAGTCATAAATGACGATTACCCAAAAATGCCTTATAAATTGCACTTAAGGAAGGAAAGATCTTCTTTCCCTTAACCTGAGATTAGACAAACTCAAAATAACATGATTTGCAAAGGAAATAATACAAAATGGCACCAACAGCCAAATGTTCAAATTATTGGTTCCTTCTCTATTTTCCTATTTTGAACTATTATAAAAAAAAGAAAAGAAATGTCAACACAACTCCCAAATTGTTGGTAATAAAAAAACAAAAAAAAAAACACAAACTGATAAAACTCACCATGTGCAATAACTCCTTCTTCAAGCAAAGCTTGCCACATCCCCACCGCCTGTATCCGAGTAAGTACAAGGGTACTGTATTGCATGAGCCAGTCAACCATCTCAGTACCAATCATGCACTGTCGGTAAGTGCGAAGGTGGTATTTGCGATCACGAATCATATGTGGTGCTTGAATCATTATCACTGTCCGTAAGATATCTTTGGCATGAAACATTGCTTCAGACGGATCCTGCAAATTAGAAATAAAAAAAAAATGATTAAAACACACTGAAAATCAAGAGAGAAAATACAGACATTTATTGATTCCTTGTATCAATAAATATTAATCATTCTCATTTCAATGGTTGCATGACATGGGTCCCGGAACAAATCTTATTCAATGAATTATTTTTTCAGTTAAGAACTTCAATCAAAATCTAACAGAGATCTCAGCCCAACTAAACATTTTGACCTCTGCATTCACATTCCAAGTAGCTATTCATCATTCATTTACCTAGGACCTGGCTCCACACAGGTTACAGAAGAGTAAAGTTGGCTCCAGTCACTTGATGCCAGCATTAGTTACAATAGCAATGACAGGCAAAAAATAGCCGAGTAGTGGTGTTGATATAGACACCGTGTTTCATTTCTACAGTAATAAACCTGTTTTATTAGGAAATGTTTGTATTTTACTTTTTGGACTTGCTTAAGATATCAGTATTGGATTTTAATTCAGTTGCCTTTCTTCTAGACGAGTTGCCAACCATGGCTTGAGAAGCCAGTCTGTCCATAACTGGAGAAAGACAAGATGAATAAAGACCTTTCCCAAGAATATCTGTACGTAAGTGAATGTAATCAGCCAAACTGGAATTTGATCTCAGTTTTTAAAATTCTAATTCCAAACTGTTATCCATTACACCACTTGCACATCCTATAATAAAGATGAATTTTCAAGTAGGTTAGAAGATAAGCATGACATACAGCATCTTGCCCAAATATGACCAAGAACTGGATATGGTGAAGACATTTAATACATTAAATTTTGAGATGGAGTTTTTGGAGTGGAATATGATTATGGGCCAAGAATACATTTTCAGCAGATTTCTTGTAAAATTAACAGTTTAAAGAAAAGTTTTTAGGATAATATTTCCTCCAATATCTTCTATGGGCGATCATGGCCCACCACATCTTCCTATCACTTGTACTTCTTAAGACCCCATCTCTTGTTACTCCCAAACTGCTCCACCATCCATTTGTTCAAGCCCATAAATCTACAATATAAATATGTAAAAACTAGTGTAACCACAAAGTGAGGGATCATTTTATATATTATAATATAGAATTGATCCCCCATTTTATATCCAAGTCATAATTTCTTATTCATTTATCAAATTCTGATTAGGTATGAATCCACATCTTCTCAATACTGATTAGTTATTTATAACTATTTTTCTATGTAGCGTGTCCCTTCAGTACGTAGGCAATCTTGAACTTCCAGATCTCCCTATCCCTTATCGCTCTTAATATCCCTTTTCCTGTTATCCCACTCAATCTCCACCATCGATCTGCTAAAGTCTATCAAGTATGTCATGCATTGATTGCTTTCCTTTGTCTCTCCTCCACAAATATAGATGTCCTATAAGCTACATAAGGAGGTATATATATATATATATATATATATATATATATATATGTATATATGCTCTCACACCCTGATAATGGTAGAATGGTAGACTTTGAAAAACAGTAGCTACTCTGGCATTTATGCATCGTTCATTCAGCAATGAATTAGAACACTCTCAGCTATTGAGCATGTATAATGATAATATACACACTAAAAAGTCTGCCTCCTTTTACCAAGAGCCTGTAGCTCAGAGGTAGAATCACCGACTGATGCCAATTCGGTCAGATTTCAAACCTGAGTAAAAAGCAATCGGCTGTCTAACCATATTGATGAGCTGTGATACAGCGAAACAGATCTGTCTGCACATGAATATATATATATATATATATATATATGTATGAATTTTTATTTGTTCAGCATTATTTTTAATGTTAAATAAAAATTCAAAAATGTCGGCTAATGCCAGTTTTGCTGATTTCCATTTTATATATACCTTTTCTAATACTTAAAAACAAAAATATATTTTCCTAATTATTTTGGTACACCTGCTATATATTTAGAGATCCTTCATAAAATCCAAAGAATAGTCTGCAATGTGATAAGTCCTGACCTGGCATCTCGGCTTCAATCACTTTCCTACTATTGTAAAGTAATTTCTCCACGATTTTCTAAAAATATTTTCATGATAATTGTTCTGATAAACTCATCTTTGGTACCTAGACTTTATGACTTTAAGTGCAGTTCTAGATTGCTGGTAAAATCTCATCATTTTACAGTTGAAATGGTTAGATGTGACTAAGTTCTATGCTAGTGGTTTATTCTCTTGCACTTCTCACTCATGAAACTCCCTTCCAAATTCGAAATAACTTGGCTTTCCAAAAATGTAAATGCAATAACAATCATTATCTGTCTTCTTAATTCGTGTTCTTTTATCTTTTTTTTCTTTTCTTAATAATATTCTTTTTTTTTTATACATATTTTTTTTACACTCAGAAACAGTTAGTCTCTTAGTGACTTTATTGCCTTGTTTGGGTTAAATTGATAGAAGAAAGACAAAAAAATCAAAACCAACTCAGAAGGAAAACAGAAGCAGGGAGAGATGTTGTTAGATAGGACCACACCTCCATAGGAATTGATAGGATTAATAAGGATGTGACAGAAAGAGCAAAGTACTGCACAGTAATACTAAAAGAAGTATCACTTAAGAAAAATGCCATTGTTATTTTAACTACAATTGATCATGCCTTAAGGATGTAAGTAAGACATTTGTATATAAAGAAAACACGGGGAAAAACAATTGGAGAAGCAAAGTAGAATTTCTAAAATGACAAAAAATAAAATGATTTAAAAAAAAACCCAAAAAAACAACAGGATTATATAAACAATAAGAACTTCATCTTGTTAACAATATATATTTGAATATTCATTCTGAATCCATTTGAGGTTAAATTAAATTAGAGGTGTTGAGTTTTTGATCTGTTTTTGACCAGACCAAGAAGAGACTACTCCAAATTCTGACATTTGGTCACATTTTGTGAATTGTGATTGTCCAAGGACTTTTCAGTACCCAATTGTACAGGGTGCAGCAGAAATATCAATTACTAGCAGTATAGCCTGGCGTTGCTTGGGTGTAATGAAAGCTTTAAAACTAATCCACGGTCCTCGAGCTCAGACTCTTTGGACGTTGGCACGAAAGACTAAAAAGTTTCTAGTTAAAGCGAAACCGTAGACAAAAAAAAAAAAATTAAATGGATGTAAGTCAAATTTTGATTTCCTGGTATCGATATATATATATATATATATATATATATAATCGATTTTCTGCACTATTATAAGAACTACAACTTTGAAACTTCTGAATATCGTTTCTGATGTCTTTGTCTATGAGAGTATCAAATTTGATTAAAATCGGACCACTCCTTTTATAACCTGATTTTTTTGATTATCGATTTTCAATATTTATCGGGGGTACCTTGACACAAAACTTAGCTAAAACCACTTGCAGACGCTTATAGTACAACTGTGTAAATTTTCAAGAAAATCAGTTCAGCCATTTCAGAGTCTATAAGTAACGGACACAGACACACACAAACAAAGTTTCATTTATAAATAAGTTTAGATTAGATTTAGATTAGATATAATGGTATGACATAAGTGAAAATAGTGTCTTCATTTAACTAATTTCTTATGCATGAGGTATTTCTGCCACAACCAGTATATATGCGAAATAGACTCAACTATCTGTTTGGATTGAAATTTCTCTGGAACCTGACACCACACAGGTGATGATGGTATTACAGAAAAGTAAAAGTGGCTCCAGTCACTTGATGCTAGCTTTAGTCATAATAGCAATGTCAGGGAAAAGTAGCTGAGTAGTGGTGTTGATATAGATACCATGTTTCATTTCTATAGTAATAAACCTGTTTTATAGGAAATCTAACAGCTTATCCAGAAGTTGAGTAAAGTATTAAGAAGCAGGACAATTTTGCTAAAAACAAAGAAGAGAGTACTGGATTGCTATGTGTTGTCAGTTCTTCAATATGACAGTGAATGCTGGACAATACCATCAAAGATGAAGAAAAAACTTGAAGCAACTGAAATGTGGTTCTACAGAAGGATGCTGCGAATATCATGGATCAAGCATGTGAGCAATGATGAGGTTTTGGAAAGGATGGAAACGAAAAGGAAATTAATAGTGAACATCAGGAAGAGACAGCTGAAGTTCCTGGAACATGCAATGAGGAAAGAGGGCTTGGAGAACCTGATACTAACAGGCCAGATAGAGGGAAAAAGAGACGGGAAAACAACAGATAACATATTTGAAGGACCTGATCAGGTGAATGATGGAACAAGGGTTGCATGATGCAACAGGAGAACATGTGCTATGAGCCACCAGGGATAGGGAGACATGGAAAGCCATGATCACCTACATCCTGAAAGGATAGGGCACATAGAAGAACAGCTTCTTTTCACGCACTTCCCACCTGTTGAATTCCCTTCCATGTACTTGATTCCCTGACAGATACAATCTCCAGGAATTTAAATGTAAGGTCAATAGACATCTATCACACTAACTCACATCCATTCTCACAAGCTCCTTTTTCATCTACTCCACCCACATCCTCGGTATCCTCATCCGTCTATTACCCTCCTCCTGACATTTCCTATAACTAACCCCTCTTTCTCACCACTTTTCCCTATGTAACCCCCTGCACAACAGTGGCAGTAGAACACCTTGCTTGGGGTTGAGATGATTAAAAAAAAACATGCTTGTATTTTACTTTTTAGACTTAACTTGTACTTCAATATTTGTTTCATCTCACAAAAAAGAAAGCATTTATATTAAATGTTGAAACCATTTGATAAATATAATAAACATGATTGGACACATTATTTATATTGATATGCCTTCTAAAATGATGGCAACATATATAATGATGTACCTAAACCCCTGAGTGTGACAGGAGAGAAATATACATATACAAATACACAATGGTTTTTATCATAATAGAACTGAGGGGAAAGAGCTAATAGAAACAGCTAAGAGAGAGAAACCCCAAATTCTTTCTCTTGTTCTCCTCTTTGATTTTTATTTCTTCTGTGTCTTTCTCCTTCCTCTTTCTTCCCCTTTTTTTTTTGATTTCTCTTTTTGCTTTCTCATTTCTTCTGCCCTCTTTCTTTTTTCCCCACTTTTTTGATATCCTTTTTGTACAAAATATTTCCAGAAATAAAAGTCAGGGAGTATTTTTAATTTTCTTTTAAAAATTAACATTATCATCATTATTAACTACCCAATAAGACATTGTTCTTTCAATGGCGAAACAAAATGTATAATTTTGAAGTAGATTGTAGTATGTACAGGTTCTAATTTATATGATATATATATAATATAAATTAGAACCTGTATATATATATATATATATATATATATGGTTAAATAAAATAAAGACAAGAGAAAAACTGTATTTTAAATTGCCTACGCGTTTCGTCCTGTGATGGACTTTATCAAGGCAAAAAGACGAAATGAGCTTTATTCTAAATTACGTATCTATAAACAAACAGTGTTGGCAACCACAAAGACGCTCACAAATCATTTCAAAAGATTAACAGAATATTTTAGTTTTTAGAATTCCTTCATGTGTAGTGCAAAGTCACGAGATATTAAAATGAAGGGAATTCAACCATTTTCTTTGAAATTTTTATTATGCATGTTAGTCTGTTTTAGTATAATTTCCATAAGTAAAAATGAGATTGGGAAAAATCCAGGGTGCAAATTGATGTTTTGGTAGTACTGGATGGCATATATATATATATATATATATATATATGCACAATTAGTCAATAATTATGTCAATTAGTGAAGAAATATATATATATATATATATATATATATATATATTCATTTAATTGACATAATTCATGCAAAAAAATAAACTTAGGCACTGTTAAAGAGTGAACCTGTGGCAAGAGGTTTAATAACTCATAGTAAAGAGAATGAAGTGAGCTGACACAGCTTTGATATTGTCACTCTCTCCATGAGCATGACAGGAGGGGAAATATATATATATATATATATATATATATATATATACACACACACACAAATAAATACATGTTCTTAATGTAAAATTAAAAACTGAAATTTTCACAGGCAGGGAAATCTTTTCAAAATCAATCCCGTCTTTTATGTTAGAAGGTACTGAAAATGTCTATCACATCGCTCTGATCCTGAGAGTGAAAATAATGGCAATATCTTTCTGTGGAATCTCTTCAATGAATTTAAGTAGAAACGAAAACCAGCCCAGATATAGGAGACAGGAAAACGATCCATAGAAACCTATTCCTAGTTACAAAAGAAAAACGAGACAATGATTCAATGTCGTCAGACAGTCTGGCAAGTACAGTTTGAAACAT
Organism: Ascarosepion bandense; assembly: GCA_037127315.1. Lineage (NCBI taxonomy): Eukaryota > Metazoa > Mollusca > Cephalopoda > Sepiida > Sepiidae > Ascarosepion > Ascarosepion bandense. The sequence goes on from JBBBDQ010000416.1 coordinate 2,361,120, forward strand.
TTATGATAGATTATTAAATTTTGTTTCTTTTCACTGTTTTCATATCATTCTGAAAAGAAAATTCTTCAATTTCAATTCAATAATCAAATTTAATTCACTTCAAGTTGCAGAGATGAATTAAGTCCTCCTGTTAATTAATTTAAAGTGAATTTTTTTTTTGACAGAAGGAAAATTACAAAAATGACGATCATTAATATGCTCAGATCCTAGAAGAAGAGGCTGAAAAAAAAGTAGTTTTCCCAATCGGACAAACAAGTAATTATTAATTAACGTCTTAATAACGGGATGAAATTAATTTGAATAAAAACAAATTTTATTCATAGATACAGAAAGAATTCTGAATTTAATCTTCAAATTAGTCGGATATTCGAGAACTTCTACTTTGAAATAAAAGAATTCAAAGAGATTTGTCTTTTTTATGCTTTTTCGTTATTTATTATTTATGTCATCTCGAATTTTGTTCTGCACTGATAAATTTTTCTAAATGAAAATTGATTTCCCGACAAATAAGGCTACATTGGCTGATTTATAAAGGAAAACGTCAGAATACTTCTTTCCATTTTTTAAAAACTAATGTTTACCCAATACAAGGAATGTAACAAGTCATCTTTTAGAATCACTAAATGTATACTATTATTTATCCATGAAAATTGAGGGGAAAATAGTGTTTTGTAGGTGAAAACTTGCTCTATCCGACAGTGTTATTGTGCTCCCTGTATCTGCTGTAGTTTCCATGGAAATAAACAGGAGGCATTACATTTGGAGCAAAATGTATAGCCATTGGTGGTGACTATGTGGGGAAAATAGTGTTTGGTACATGAAAACTTGCTCTATCCGACAGTGTTATTGTGCTCCCTGTATCTGCTGTAGTTTCCATGGAAATAAACGGGAGGCATTACATTTGGAGCAAAATGTATAGCCATTGGTGGTGACTATGTGGGGAAAATAGTGTTTGGTAGGTGAAAACTTGCTCTATCCGACAGTGTTATTGTGCTCCCTGTATCTGCTGTAGTTTCCATGGAAATAAACGGGAGGCATTACATTTAGAGCAAAATGTATAGCCATTAGTGGTGACTATGTGGGGAAAATAGTGTTTGGTAGGTGAAAACTTGCTCTATCCGACAGTGTTATTGTGCTCCCGGCTTCTGTAAAAATAAGAAGCATAACTTTTAAAGTAGCATTTTTTATTAATTTACTAATTTTCATCAGCACAAGGCTCAAGAGTCACTCAATATAGTCGGTTACTGAATTAGGTTGTATTATGAGTTTAGGAGTATATAGATAACAGTTAATCAATGACTTGAAGAAATTCATATTGTAATGGTTGGGTAAGTATCCTTCTTGGAAGAAGCTGTTTGAATGAAACTTTCTTCTTCTTCTTAATAGGATATTAAGAGAACAGGAAGGGGTGTGATTCATTCCAGGGTACACGGCAGGGATGATCTTACCTGTGAAAGAAACAAGCATTGTTGAAAGGAAAATAACCTATTTGAATAGAACTTACTTCTTCTTAGTGGGATGTGAAGAGAATGGGGATGAATCTTTCCAGTGTACATGGCATGGAGTGGCGGGGATGATCTTATGCGTGAAAGGAGCAAGTATTTTTGAAAGGAACATAAGGAAGCAGTGTAAAGCCATTCCTCTTCATCCTGAAGAAACACATGACTGACGTCCAGATATTCTCTTTAATTCTATAATGGTATTCCTTAACTTTTTGTTTTTTGCTGATATTGGCTGAAAGAAATATGATCCAGTTGTTCCTAAATCAATTCAAACGAGGATCACATTAATGTTGTTGCATGATGATTTCAATGAAAAACCTTAATTTAAAAAGGTGATCAAAATCAAAGAATTTGCTTTCAAATCTAATTTGTCCTTGATTTAATCTTTTTCTGCTGTTAAACATTACCTTCGCTCAACAAGTTGAAAGTTAATGACCAATACATTATTGAAGGCTTTAATATAAAATTTCCAAATTAAGTGGTGTGAATAAACCTTGCCAAGCATCTCAGTGTGTTCCAAAGAAGCCTTGGATGTGAAATATAATGATTTCCAATGATATACAAAAAGAAAAAAGAAGTCTCTTTGACTAATCAGCCAGCCATCTTTTCTAAAATGCATGAGATTTATGTGGTATAAATATTTATGACAAAAAACTGTCTTTTCACATGAAATGTTTGTTGAACTAAAAGTCGTTTTCAGAGTTTGACATACAATCATTATTTTTATCCCTTTTACAGAAATAGATACATGAGAAAGCATCACAGTTGAAGCGTATCAAAATGCATCAGAAAAACAAACAAGATATGTTACATGTTTCTTTTCCAGTGAGTAAGCAACTGCAGCTGATTTTATCACTTGTTTTTAATAAAAGCTTGAGAACTCAAAAGTCTGACATTTCCTTGCCATGCCACCTGAAACTTTCCACAGTCGGCATTTCGACATTTAACTTTCTGCACCAAGCTTGATTTTCTTCAGGTGAATTTTCTCTGAGAAGAAATATGACAATTTTCTTGAATTCAAAATTCCTATTCCAATCTGCTATTCTTTATTTACCGGGGATCTGGCTCCACACAAGTTATAGAAGAGTAAAGTTGGCTCCAGTCACTTGATGCCAGCATTAGTTACAATAGCAATGACAGGCAAAAAATAGCCGAGTAGTGGTGTTGATAGAGATACAGTGTTTCATTTCTACAGTAATAAACCCGTTTTATTAGGAAATGTTTGTATTTTACTTTTTGGACGTGTCTAATAGACACTTTGCTTAAGATATCAGTATTGGATTTTTATTCAGTTGCCTTTCTTCTAGACTAGTTGCCAACCATGGCTTGAGAAGCCAGTCTGTCCATAACTGGAGAAAGACAAGACGAATAAAGACCTTTCAGACTAATTGCCAATCTTGTCGTGGTTTTCTGCAACTAGAATTGAATGGAAGTCTTGGTGCCAATGTTGAAGGGATAAGTCTTCAGTCTATGCATCAGTGTGAGAATGATAAATGGTTTGACATACATACCAGCTTTTGGATGAAACCAGTGGCTTTATCCAAAGAGTTATGAGTTCATTACCTGGGGAACAAAAACTTAGAAAGTTAAGTTAAAAGTGGGGATAGCTGATACTGAGAGATCTGGAAGAGTATGGAATGTGGATTTAGAACATTATAACCCAGTGAACAACATAAAGGGTTAAGTATGAAATTCTAAACACGTGAAGAAGGCTGGAATGTACAAGGGTTGAAATGTTATGAAGATGGTAACAAAGCTGAACACAACAGTCTAAACAATGTAAATAGTGTAAATAATTACAATACCTAATCTCAGAAATGTATATATATATATATATATATGTAAAACAAAAATAAATAAATGGATTACCTACTGACATATAAGAGGGAGAGAAGAGAGAGATCAATGTTGGTAAAGGTCATTGGCACAACATATTCGGACCTTGAAAAGTTCTCAGATTTTCATGAAAAGTAATGTTTTATTTACAAAAATGAGTAAGAAAATGCCACTAAAGGTATTGTTGATCTCTAGCCACTACTTTTTCCCATCTTTCTGGTAGCATTTGAATTCCACATTGGAAAAACGCCAAGTCTTTTGAGGCTAACCATGTGTCAACCCATTTTTTGTCATCTTCATAAGAATGAAAGTTCTGCTCAGCCACACCATGTACCATTGATCAGAACAAGTGATAATCAAATGGGGCAATGTCTGGTGAATATGGTGGGTGAGGTAGGACTTTCCATTTAAGTATCTCCAAGTAGGTTTTCACCCGTTTAGCAAAATGTGGCCTAGTGTTGTTATGCTGCAAAATCATTCTATCGTGTCTCTGCGCCTATAGCGGCCATTTTTTTCTTCAATGCTCAGATGCATCAGTTGTAGTTGATAGCAAATCTTTAATGAGGGCTTTGGTCAGTTTGCCGCCAATTCTTTGTTACAAACTTTTTTAGTGCACCAGAGTGTTCTTTATCTTCAACATAAAAATCAATATTTTTGAAGCATCTAAACTAATCTCAGCATGTCGTTTTAGACACAGCATGGTCGTCGTAAGTCTCAATAAGAATTGCAGATTTCTTTTGAATAAAGTAGTGCAGTAAAATTTCCTGTAAATACACTTTCTTTGGCACAAAATCTGACATGTTTTCTACTATGATAAACAAAGTAATTTACACTTCAGTGAAATAACATACACTGAATTTCAAGCTTGCTTATAGTACTTCCTTATAGATGTGTTACCATCTGAAACTATACAAACACAGTTCTGGCAATGCCATATATTGGAAAACAGCAAGAAATTATTCAAGATCCTAACAGCGAAAAAAAAAAAATTCCCAATGATTGCAGTAAAATTTAAAACAGCCATTTATGCAAAACCTTAATTGTAAAGTTTTTGTCAGCATCTGTTTTGAGTTCTCTATCTTTTCATAGTAAACAGTTTTATTCATCAAATGTTTATAGAAATAGCCATATCTCTGATATAAAGTACAGGCAGGAAAATTTTGTAATTTGCTTGAAGCAGTGTGTATATTAGGTATAGAGTTAGGTCTTGAAGGCTATCACAATGCTTTTAGTAAAATAATGGAAGGTAAAGAAGGTGTTAGGTATTACCTACATATTATAATAAATAGGTAATATTTTTTATTATAATAAAATAGTTTTTTTTTTAAATTTTTTATTATAATAAATAGGTAATACCCAACACCTTCTTTACCTTCCATTATTTTACTAAAAGCATTGTGATAGCCTTCAAGACCTAATCATACACAAAGTACAGACACTTTAATTCAAATTATATATATATATATATATATATATATATATATATGTATTGTGTGTATTTTGGCAGCATTTTTTCATTAATGCAGGTTTCATTGAATAATATAGACAAGTTCTGTCTATTAATTTTGTGTAGGATTCGTTCATACCGTCTGATATACTTGATGGTGATATCGTTGAAAGACAACAAAAAATCACAGTAATTGTTGATTTTTTTTATTGGGTCTAAGCTTTCGGCTCACATTAGGCATTATCAAAGAGTAAATATTAACACACAGTAAACATAGAACATTTAAGCTATTAACAATAAAGAGAATTAAATTGAAAATATAAGTCCATCCCTACCGTTTTATCTATACATATATATATATATATATATAAAACTTAGCCATAATATATATATAGATTTTTTTTTCTAGAACATATATAAAATTGTCTAAATGTTTGATTTCTCTGAGTGTTTTTAGCTATACTTTTAGCCATTATTTATCAAGGATGAATCTTATTTTACATGCAACTGAATATGCTTAGTGTTTATGTATGTGTGTGTTTTATATTTTGAACCTGCTAAGCACATTGCTAGCCGTGTTTGTAGTTGATATTATTACGTGTTGGCTTTTCCATTTTTATTAATAATACTTGCATTACTTTTAGCCATATTTCCCCCTCCCATGTGGATGATGCTATTATATTCGAATTATTGATGAGTCTGTTAGGGTAAAAGTTTGAAAGGTCTCTGTATCTGTTTAAATGAGACTGAATTGAACTCTTGCTCAGAGATGAAAATAATTTTTATATAATTTATGTTCTGAAAAGAAAAAAAAATCATAAGATCACATTAAAAATTATATAAAAAACTGAACTGTCTGTCACTTTTAATGAAACTGTTATTTTATATATATATATATATATATATATATGTTATAAAGGAAAACTCAGTTGAGCTTTCTTTTATAAACTTCATATCGCTCTGGTTAATACCCATCGAGCTCTCTATATAGATTTACCTATTAATAATTTATATTAAGGAAATCTTTTTGGATTATCCTCACCATTTACGGACTGACAACTATATATATATATATATATATATATATATATATATATATATATATCTCATATAAGAAATTGAAAGACGACGTAGATTAAAACCCACTCTTCAAGCATTTACTTTTATAATTTTATATTTTTTTAAGTTTATAAAGAGTGTTTGATACAGTGTGTGTGTTTATGTGTGAGCACATTGGGCTTGTTTTGGGGAATTTTTTTTTTATGTCTATATAAACTATATACATCATTAGGATGTGCATTGTGGTGCAGTGAATATCAGCTCGAAACAAGAAATCAGAGAGCTGAGTTTGAATTCCAGTAGAAATCACTGCATTCACTTGTTCAGGGTATAAATTTGTTGCTTCTCCCTCCATCTATGGGTTAAATAGGAAAACAGATTGGTTTCTATATCCATGGTTGGCAACCAGTCTACTACAGAAAGCAATAGCAACATACTGCATCATGTTTCTTTCGAGACATGATCACCCAAGCTGGTACCATGTACGTAAGGCACAACTGACCAATATAAATCATTATTGGCTTGATATTTTGATTAATAATTTTGTTGTTACTACACATATTTACGAGTATATCAGCATAGTAAAATGATTTAATGATTTTATATGGACAGACATACACAAACACTGACTAAACCCAAAATCATCAAAGATGATGTTAAGTTGATGGACATCACCATGGGTCATTCTGTGAGGTTGGCACATAATATATAATTCCTTGCATTCACCTTTTAAGATGTCTACTTTTGGATTCAATGTGATTAATGACTCATACATAGAGTGCGTTTTCATTTCCTGTGTCAGATTGGATTTTGCCATGAAGGCTGGAAAATGATACGTCTAAAAGAAAACGAGATTGTTAAATTTTACACGTGCCACATTATATTACAATATATGTCATCCATTTATACCTGTTAGAAGTATATTTTAAATACCAGGTGCCCCTTGTGTGTGTGCAAATTAGTGTGAATATAAAAATGGCTCGAACATTTTCGACTTAATTGGAAGACAGAAAATTTAGCTACAAAAATCTCAGTGCTACATTTATAAAAAAAATGTCTGTGTTTATATTTGGGATATATATATATATATATATATGTGTGTATGTGCGTTGTGGTCCAGTGGATATCGGCTCGGAACAAGAAATCGGGGAGCCGAGTTCGAATTCCAGTTGAATTCATTGCATTCACTTACGCGCAAATACCCTTGGGAAAGGTATTAATCCATCTCTTCCCTCCAGTTATGGGTTAAATAACAGGACAGATTGGGTTCTATAGCCTTTGCCGACAACCAGTCTACCGCAGAAAGCAATGGCAACCTACTGCGGGATAATTTTCTGCCCAGTCAGTCATGTCTCTTTCGAGACATGATTGCCCAAGCGTGTTTCACATATGGCACTTAACTGACTGATATGTGTGTGCATGTTTGTGATCATGTAGCAAATAGATAATTGGTTTAAAGAGATTTTCAGTCTCATTAACTGTATATGAATATTTTCCAAATTCATAAAAAAGATAATTTTTAGCTTTTTTTTCTTAAGATAAAATATTTTACATCTTTCTTACTTTAAAAATCACAAGGAAATATAGGTAAAAAGTAATCAAGCGGAAAAAAAACGAAAATGTCTGCGAAGAGAGACATGAGTGAATTGAAACAAAATAACTTAATCACTTCACAGTGTCTCATGCTCTCATTAAGTCAAAAGGCAGAAGACTTGCATAGAAGATACTCTCAGTAAATAAGTCTGTAATACTTTTTCTTTATTAATAATTTTTTATAATATATATATATATATATAGTAAAATTTTGTAATACTTTTTCTTTATTAATAATTTTTTATTATATATATATACATATATATATATATATATATATATATATATATAGTAAAGTTTTGTAATTTGCTTGAAACATTGTGTAAAATAGTTAAATGGGTTATGTCTTGAAGGCTGTCACAATGCGTTGAGTAAAATAAAGGAAGGTAAAGAAGTGTTTGGGTATTACCTATTTATGAAACATTAATAATTTATTAAACATTATATTTCGAGATCAAAATTTTGATCTTGAAATATTAATGTTTAATAAATAGGTATTTATTAAACACTTCTTTACCTTCCTTTATCTTACTCAACGCATTGTGACAGCCTTCAAGACATAACCCATATATTTTTTTTAGAAAAAATTTTAGATATTCTACAATTTCATGGGTAATACGTATTTCACAGCAGAAAAAAAGCTGCTTGTCAAACCCCAAAGAAACAGCAGTTAATCATTAACTGTTGTATCTTTTGGGTCTGACGAGCAGCATTTTTTCTGCTGTGAAATACGTATTACCCATGAAATTGTGGAATATCTAAAATTTTTTTCTAAAATATATATTACTCTGTTGAATAAATTTAACATTGAGTTCTTTTGAGTTTGTCTATCAGAATTTACCAGACTTATATACCAAGTATTATATATATATAGATATATATATAGTCATCCACAGACAGATCTGTTTCACTGTATCACAGCTCATCAGTACAATTAGACTCCGATTGCTTTTTAACCCAGGATTGAAACCCGACCGAATTGGTGTCAGTTGGCAGTTCTACCTCTGAGCTATGGGTGTTCGGTAGAAGAAGGCAAATTTTTTAGCATGTATATTATCATTATATGCTCCCAATAGCCAGAGTGCTCTAATTCATTTTACTGAATGAGCGATGCGTACATGCCAGAGTAGCTACTGTTTTTCAAAGTTTACCATTCCTCCAAAGTGCTTAATCAGGGTTTGAGAGCATAGAGAGAGAGAGAGAGAGAGAGAGAGAGAGAGAGAGAGAGAGAGAGCATAGAGAGAGAGAGCAGAGAGAGCATAGAGAGAGCAGAGAGAGCATAGAGAGAGCAGAGAGAGCATAGAGAGAGCAGAGAGAGCATAGAGAGAGAGAGGGTGGTCTAAAAGGAGGTGGACAATAAATGGTAACATTTGGGATTACATACACAATTAAATTTTATTGTGAACAATAACACAAAAGCGCTTAAATGTTATCAATGCAGTGTTCAAACCATTTTCCATCACAATTTACACATCTCTGAAGTTTACCCTTCATGCTTTGACAAACATTTATTCATAAGTCTTGCATATTAATTTCTTGAAATGCATGTCTTATGTAATTTTTCACATCACTAACACTTCTTGGCTTTTGACTATAAACTTTGTCCTGGAGTAATTCCCAAAAAATGAAATCTATTGGGATCAAGTCAGGTGAGGTTGCTGGCCAATTCATTTCTCAAGGAAACTGATCATCAAGATACTCATAAACTGTTCTTGAATAATTTGGAGGGGGTCCTATCTTGTTAGAAACAATGAACAACATTGTAATAATATCACTGATACACAAACCTATTTCCCATTAGTTTTGAATTGTCCTGGAAATATAATTTGTAAATTGATTTTATTATGGATAAAGCTGTTCTTGGTTTTTTTATTCTTTTAAAAAAAGAAGACTTTTTAATTAATACACATAAAAATAATATTTTCTATTTAGTTACACACTTACAGTTTGTTTTATGTATAAAAATAGCAAAAAATGGGTGCTAGATTTTGGATACTCCCCAAAATATTTAATGCACATTTTGGTTTTGAAAAATAATGTATATATTTCTAGTTGTATTAAATTTAATTGACATGGCCTTTGAAATTTTCAAATAATCTGTTGCACATTCAAACTCAAAGACAATCTGAAGCTATGCAGACCCCCCCTTTTTCTTCCTGGTAAAACGAAGCATCAGAACAAGGGAGCCGGCACCTGTCCTGCTTCTGATCTATACAAAAGTCTGAACAAGGCCAACTTGAATGTTGGGATCAATTGCAGGCTGCTCAGCTCAAGGATAACATTTTACCCACCCCTGGGGCTTTGTCACATGTAGTAAAGAAGGCTTTACTGTAAACTCATGAAAACATGTGGCAATTAATTCTTAACCACTTGAGAAAAATTGCTCAACAAGTTCCATCTATGTAAAAGTCTGCAAAACACCTGCAGGCTTTACGAGACATGTGTTGAACACCTTATTTTACTGGGCTCTCATTTGTTGTCCTTGATGAGACAGTCCACCATATATGTTGGCTATATTTATGCAGTTAGTATTTACCCAAACAAATTATATTAAATTCAACTGACAATTCTGTTAATTGTATTTTTCTAATTTTCAAATAAGAAATAATAAAAATGTATTCTTTTAATCATTTCACCCCAAGCAAGGAAATAAAGCCACTAAAACACAAAAGGTTACTGAGTACAAGAATTTGACAAACAGAAAAAAATATTAAAGAGAAAGGACATTAAAAGACTAGAATTAAGCCAAAAGATAATGACTGACATTGCATTTAAAGTTTGGAAGGTCAATGCTGACTGGAAAGCAAAATGTTTGAGAAAAGAAACTATTAACTTATGGTTACATCAAGCCATTTCAACTATAAAATGATGAGACCTTGCCACCAATCCAGTACTGCACTTAAATTCATAAAGTCTAGGTACCATAGAGGAAAGTTCATCATAACAATTATCATGAAAGTATTCTTAGGGAAGGTTACATCTAGCCATTTCAAGTGTAAAATGATGAGACCTTGCCACCAATCTAGTACTGCACTTAAATTCATAAAGTCTAGGTACCAGAGAGGAAAGTTCATCAGAACAGTTATCATGAAAGTATTCTTAGGGAAGGTTACATCTAGCCATTTCAAGTGTAAAATGATGAGACCTTGCCGCCAATATAGTACTGCACTTAAATTCGTAAAGTCTAGATACCATAGAGGAAAGTTCATCAGAACAATTATCATGAAAGTATTCTTAGGGAAGGTTACATCTAGACATTTCAAGTGTAAAATGATGAGACCTTGCCACCAATCTAGTACTGCACTTAAATTCGTAAAGTCTAGGTGTACCATAGAGGAAAACTATCAACAATTATCATGAAAGTTATTCTTAGGGAAGGTTACATCTAGCTATCGCGGTAAATGATGAGACCCTACACCAATCTAGTACTGCACTTCCCAATTTAAAGTCTAGGTACTATAGAGGAAAGTTCATCAGAACAATTATCATGAAAGTATTCTTAGGGAAGGTTACATCTAGCCATTTCAAGTGTAAAATGATGAGACCTTACACCAATCTAGTACGACCTCTAAATTCGTAAAGTCTAGGTACCATAGAGGAAAGTTCATCAGAACAATTATCATGAAAGTATTCTTAGGAAGGTTAGCATCTAGCCATTTCAAGTGTAAAATGATGAGACCTTGCCACCAATCTAGCACTGGCACTTAAATTCGTAAAGTCTAGATACCATAGAGGAAAGTTCATCAGAACAATATCATGAGCATTTTAGCAAGGTTACATCTAGCCATTTCAAGTGTAAAATGATGAGACCTTGCCACCAATCTAGTACTGCAATTAAATCTGTGGAAAAAGTCTAGATACCATAGATAGAGTTCACCAGAACAATTATCATGAAAGTATTCTTAGGAAGGTTACACTAGCTATTTCCAAGTGTAAAATGATGAGACCTTGCCACCAATCTAGCACTGCAATTTTAAATTCGTAGCCCATATACCATAGAGGAAAGTTCATTTAACAATTATCATGAAAGTATTCTTAGGAAGGTTACATCTAGCCATTTCAAGTGTAAAATGATGAGACCTTGCCATCAATCTACACTGCACTTAAATTCGTAAAGTTCAGATACCATAGAGGAAAGTTTACTGGAACAATTATCATGAAAGGCTCTTAGGAAGGTTACATCTAGCTACCATGTAAAATGATGAGACCTTGCCATCAATCCAGTACTGGCACTTAAATTCATAAAGTTCAGATACCATAGAGGCAAGTTCATCAGAACAATTATCATGAAAGTATTCTTAGGAAGTTACATTCAGCTGCCTACAAATGATGAGACTTCACACCAATCTAGTACTGCACTTAAATCTTAAAGCTCCTAGATACCATAGAGGAAAGTTCATCAGAACAATTATCAGAAAGTATTTCTTAGGAAGGTTATATCTAGCTATTTCTATGTAAAATGACAGACCTTGCCACCAATCTAGTACTGCACTTAAATCTTTTAAAGTCTAGACACTATAGAGCAAAGTCTATCAGAACAATTATCATGAAAGTATTCTTAGGAAGGTTACATCTAGCCCATTTCAAGGTAATGTAAAATGACATCTTGCCATCAACTAGTACTGTACTTAAATCTCCGTAAAGTTCAGATACCATAGAGGAAAGTTCATCAGAACAATTATCATGAAAGTATTCTTAGGGAAGGTTACATTCAGTCATTTCCCAAGTGTAAAATGATGAGACCTTGCCACCAATCTAGTACTGCATCAAATTCGTAAAGTTCAGATTGAAAGTAGAGGAAAGTTCATCAGAACAATTATCATGAAAGTATTCTTTAGAAGGTTACATCTAGCTATTTCAAGTGTAAAATGATGAGAACTTTGCCACCAATCTAGTACTGCACTTAAATTGTGAAAGTCTAGATACCATAGAGGAAAATCATCAGAACACTATCATGAAAGTAGTCTTAGGAAGGTTACATCTAGCTACTTGGAAGTGTAAATGATGAGAACTTGCCATCATCTAGTACTGCACTTAAATTCGTAAAGTTCAGATACCATAGAGGAAAGTTCATCAGAACAATTATCACATATTTTTAGAAGGTTATATCTAGCTATTTCAAGTGTAAAATGATGAGAACTTGCTACCAATCTAGTATCACCTAAATTGTAAAGTCTAGTACCATAGACAGTGCTCATCAGAACAATTATCATGAAAGTACTAAAGGAAGGTATCTAGCTATTTTAATGTAAAATGACAGACCTTTGCCACCAATCTATACTGTACTCAAATTCATAAAGTCTAGATACCATAGAGGAAAGTTCATCAGAACAATTATCATGAAAGTATTCTTAGGGAAGGTTACATCAGCCATTTCAAGTGTAAAATGATGAGACCTTGCCACCAATCTAGTACTGGAAAATTTAAATTGTAGTCAGATACCATAGAGGAAAGTTCATCAGAACAATTATCATGAAAGTATTCTTAGGGAAGGATTTCATAGTCATTTTAAGTAAAATGATGAGACCTTGCCACCAATCTAGCATCATAAATTTTTAAATTGTAGTCTAGATAATAGTAGAGGAAAGTTCATCAGAACAATTATCATGAAAGTATTCTTAGAAGGTTACATCTAGTCATTTCAAGTGTAAATTATAATTTTGCCACCAATCTAGTACTGCACTTAAATTCATAAAGTCTAGATACCAGAGTGGAAAGTTCACTGAACAATTACCATTTTAGAAGGTTACATCTAGGCATTTCAAGTGTAAAATGATGAGACCTTGCCACCAATCTAGTACTGCACTTGAAATTCAGAAAGTCTAGATACCAGAGGAAAGTTCACTGAACAATTCATCATGAAGTATTCTAGGGAAGGTTACATCTAGCCATTTCAAGTGTAAAATGATGACTTTGCCACCAATCTAGTACTGTACTTAAATTCGTAAAGTCTAGATACCATAGAGGAAAAATCAGAACAATTATCATGAAAACATTTCCTTAGGGAAGGTTACACTCAGCCATTTCAAGCAATGAGTGAGACCTTGCCACCAATCTAGTACTGCACTTAAATTCATAAAGTCTAGATACCCAGAGGAAAGTTCATCAGAACAATTATCATGGTGCTCCAGGGTTGTCATATCTAGCTACTCAAGTGTAAAATGATGAGACCTTGCCACTAATCTAGTACTGCACTTAAATTCGTAAAGTCTAGAGACACCACAGAGGAAAGTTCTATCAGAACACTGAAAAGTATTTCAGGGGAAGGTTACATCTAGCTATTTCAAGTGTAAAATGATGAGACCTTGCCATCAATCTAGCTGCACTTAAATTCGTAAAGTCTAGATACCATAGAGGAAAGTTCACTTGAACAATTATCATGAAAGTATTCTTAGAAGTTGCCACATCTAGCCATTTCAAGTGTAAAATGAGATCTCACCACCAATCTAGTACTGTACTTAAATCAGAAAGTCTAGATACCATAGAGGAAAGTTCTATCAGAATAATTATCAAGAAAGTATTCTAGGGAAGGTTACATCTAGTTACTTTCCAAGTGTAAAATGATGAGACCTTGCCACCAATCTAGCATTTGCACTTAAATTCGTAAAGTCTAGATACCATAGAGGAAAGTTCATCAGAACAATTATCATGAAAGTATTCTTAGGAAGGCGACATCTAGCTATTTCTTAAGTAAAATGATGAGACCTTGCCACCAATCTAGTACTGCACTTAAATTCGTAAAGTTCAGATACCATAGAGGAAAGTTCATCAGAACAATTATCATGAAAGCATTCTTAGGAAGCATCTAGCTACTTTCCAAGTGTAAAATGATGAGACCTTTGCCATCAATTCAGTACTGCACTTAAATTCGTAAAGTCTAGACGACAGAGGAAAGTTCATCAGAACAATTACTGCGAGTGTTATCTTTAGGAAGTTACATCTAGCCATTTCAAGTGTAAATGATGAGAACTTGCCACCAATCTAGTACTGCACTTAAATTCGTAAAGTCTAGATACCATAGAGGAAAGTTCATCAGAACAATTATCATGAAAGTATTCTTAGGGGGAAGGTTACATTCAGCCATTTCTGCTAAAATGATGAGAACTTGCCACCAATCTAGTACTGCACTTAAATTGTGAAAAGTCTAGATACCATAGAGGAAAGTTCATCGCAAACAATTATCATGAAAGTATTCTTAGGTGCCCATCTAGCCATTTCAAGGTGAAAGATATAACTGCCACCCAAACTCAGTACTGCAATTAAAATTTAAAGTCTGACACTATAGAGGAAAGTTCATCAGAACAATTATCAAGGCCAGTATTCTTAGGAAGGTTACATCTAGCCATTTCAAGTGCAATGATGACCTCACACCAATCTAGTACTGTACCTAACCATAAAAAGTCTAGATACCATAGAGAAAGTTCATCAGAACAATTATCATGAAAGTATTCTTAAAGGTTACATCTAGCTATTTCAAGTAAAATGATGAGACCTTGCTGCTCAATCTAGAAGACTACCCAATTTAAAGTCTAGATACCATAGAGGAAAGTCACCAATAATTATCATATTTCAGGAAGGTTAAGATCTGTCATTTCAACAAATGATGTCAAGAGACCTTGCCACCAATCTAGTACTGCACTGAAATTTTAAACCAGATTACAGAGGAAACATCAGAACAATTACTGCGATACATTTTAGGAAGGTTACATCTAGCTATTTCTAAGAATGATAATCTGCCATCAATCTAGTACTGTACTTAAATCTGAAGTCTAGATACCATAGAGGAAAGTTCATCAGAACAATTATCATGAAAGTATTTGAGAAGCACATATCTAGGCATTTCATGTAAAATGATGAGGACCCTGCCACCAATCTAGTACTGCACTTAAATTCGTAAAGTCTAGGTACCATAGAGGAAAGTTCATCAGAACAATTATCATGAAAGTATTCTTAGGAAGGTTACATCTAGCCATTTCAAGTAAAATGACAGACCTGCCACCAATCTAGTACTGCACTTAAATTCGTAAAGTCTAGATACCATAGAGGAAAGTCTATCAGAACAATTATCATGAAAGTATTCTTAGGGAAGGTTACATCTAGCCATTTCAAGTGTAAAATGATGAGACCTGCCACCAATCTAGTACTGCACTTAAATTCGTAAAGTCTAGATACCATAGAGGAAAGTTCATCAGAACAATTATCATGAAAGTATTCTTAGGGAAGGTTACATCTAGCCATTCTCTGCGGTAAAATGATGAGACCTTGCCACCAATCTAGTACTGCACTTAAATTCGTAAAGTTCTTGCATACCATAGAGGAAAGAAGTTCTATCAGAACAATTATCATGAAAGTATTCTTAGGGAAGGTTACATCTAGCCATTTCAAGTGTAAAATGATGAGACCTGCTACCAATCTACTGCATCTCTAAATTCGTAAAGTCTAGATACCATAGAGGAAAGTTCATCAGAACAATTATCATGAAAGTATTCTTAGAAGGTTACATCTAGCCATTTCAAGTGTAAAATGATGAGAACTGCCACCAATCTAGTACTGCAAATTTAAATTCGTAAAGTCTAGATACCATAGAGGAGTTCATCAGAACAATTATCATGAAATATTCTTAGGGAAGGTTACATCTAGCCATTTTAAGTGTAAAATGATGAGAACTTGCCACCAATCTAGCAATGCACTTAAATTCGTAAAGTCTAGATACCATAGAGGAAAGTTCATCAGAACAATTATCATGAAAGTATTCTGGGAAGGTTACATCTAGCCATTTCAAGTGTAAAATGATGAGAACTTGCCACCAATCTAGCACTGCACTTAAATTCCGTAAAGTTCAGATACCATAGAGGAAAGTTCATCAGAATAATTATCATGAAAGTATTCTTAGGAAGGCTACATCTAGCCATTTCAAGTGTAAAAATGATGAGACTCATACCAATCTAGTACTGCACTTAAATTCATAAAGTTCTGGATACCATAGAGGAAAGTTCATCAGAACAATTATCTTTTAAAGTATTCTTAGGGAAGGTTACATCTAGCCATTTCAAGTGTAAATGATGAGGACTACACCAATCTAGTACTGCACTTAAATTCGTAGTGTCTAGATACCATAGAGGAAAGCCTATCAGAACAATTATCATGAAAGTATTCTTAGGAAGGTTATATCTAGCCATTTCAAGTGTAAATGATGAGACCTGCTACCCAATCTACTGCACTTAAATTGCAGAAGTCTAGATACCATAGAGGAAAGTCTATCAGAACAATTATCATGAAAGTATTCTTAGGGAAGGTTACATCTAGCCATTTCAAGTGTAAAATGATGAGACCTTGCCACCAATCTAGTACCACTGCACTTAAATTCATAAAGTCTAGATACCATAGAGGAAAGTTCATCAGAACAATTATCATGAAAGTATTCTTAGGTGCTGCTACATCTAGCCATTTCAAGTGTAAAATGATGAGATCTTGCCACCAATCTAGTACTGCACTTAAATTCGTAAAGTTCAGATACCATAGAGGAAAGTTCATCAGAACAATTATCATGAAAGTATTCTAGGGAAGGTTACATCTAGCCATTTCAAGTGTAAAAACATGAGACCTTGCCACCAATCTAGTACTGCACTTAAATTCGTAAAGTCTAGATACCATAGAGGAAAGTTCATCAGAACAATTATCATGAAAGTATTCTTAGGAAGGTTAAGCATCTAGCCATTTCAAGTGTAAAAATGATGAGACCTGCCACCAATCTAGTACTCAAAATTTAAATTCGTAAAGTCTAGATACCATAGAGGAAAGTTCATCAGAACAATTATCATGAAAGTATTCTTAGGGAAGGTTACATCTAGCCATTTCATGTAAAATGATGAGACCTTGCCACCAATCTAGTACTGTAATTCCTAAATTCGTAAAGTCTAGATACCATAGAGGAAAGTTCATCAGAACAATTATCATGAAAGTATTCTTAGGGAAGGTTACATCTAGCCATTTCAAGTGTAAAATGATGAGACCTTGCCACCAATCTAGTACTGCACTTAAATTCGTAAAGTCTAGATACCATAGAGGAAAGTTCATCAGAACAATTATCAAGTGAAAGTATTCTTAGGGAAGGTTATATCTAGCCATATTTCAAGTGTAAAATGATGAGACCTTGCCACCAATCTAGTACTGCACTTAAATTCGTAAAGTCTAGGTACCATAGAGGAAAGTTCATCAGAACAATTATCATGAAAAGTATTCTTAGGGAAGGTTACATCTAGCCATTTCAAGTGTAAAATGATGAGACCTTTTGCCACCAATCTAGTACTGCACTTAAATTCGTAAAGTCTAGATACCATAGAGGAAAGTTCATCAGAACAATTATCATGAAAGTATTCTTGGTGGAAGGTTACATCTAGCCATTTAAGTGTAAAATGATGAGACTCATGCCACCAATCTAGTACTGCACTTAAATTCGTAAAGTCTAGATACCATAGAGGAAAGTTCATCAGAACAATTATCATGAAAGCATATTCTAGGGGAAGGTTACATCTAGCCATTTCAAGTGTAAAATGATGAGAACTTGCCACCAATCTAGTACTGCACTTAAATTCGTAAAGTCTAGATACCATAGAGGAAAGTTCATCAGAACAATTATCATGAAAGTATTCTTAGGAAGGTTACATCTAGCCATTTCAAGTGTAAAATGATGACCTTGCCACCAATCTAGTACTGCACTTAAATTCGTAAAGTCTAGGTACCATAGAGGAAAGTTCAATGCTGGAACAATTATCATGAAAGTATTCTTAGGAAGGTTACATCTAGCCATTTCAAGTGGGGTAAAATGATGAGACCTTTACAATTAACGGCACTGGTACCCTGAATTCGTAAAGTCTAGATGCCACCATAGAGGAAAGTTCATCAGAACAATTATCATGAAAGTATTCTTAGGGAAGGTTACATCTAGCCATTTCAAGTGTAAAATGATGAGATCTTTTGCCACCAATCTAGTACTGCACTTAAATTCGTAAAGTCTAGATACCATAGAGGAAAGTTCATCAGAACAATTATCATGAAAGTATTCTTAGGGAAGGTTACATCTAGCCATTTCAAGTGTAAAATGATGAGAACTTGCCACCAATCTAGTACTGCACTAAATTCGTAAAGTCTAGATACCATAGAGGAAAGTTCATCAGAACAATTATCATGAAAGTATTCTTAGGGAAGGTTACATTCCATTACTTGAAGTGTAAAATGATGAGACCTTGCCGCCAATCTAGTACTGCACTTAAATTCGTAAAGTCTAGATACCATAGAGGAAAGTTCATCAGAACAATTATCATGAAAGTATTCTTAGAAGGTTACATCTTAGCCATTTCAAGTGTAAAATGATGAGACCTTGTCACCAATCTAGTACTGCACTTAAATTCGTAAAGTCTAGGTACCATAGAGAAAAGTTCATCAGAACAATTATCATGAAAGTATTCTTAGGGAAGGTTATATCTAGCCATTTCAAGTGTAAATGATGAGACCTTGCCACCAATCTAGTACTGCACTTAAATTCAGAAAGTCTAGATACCATAGAGGAAAGTTCATCAGAACAATTATCATGAAAGTATTCTTAGGGAAGGTTACATCTAGCCATTTCAAGTGTAAAATGATGAGTGGTTCTGCTACCAATCTAGTACTGCACTTAAAATTCGCAAAGTCTAGATACCATGGGAGGAAAGTTCATCAGAACAATTATCATGAAAGTATTCTTAGGGAAGGTTACATCTAGCCATTTCAAGTGTAAATGATGAGAACTTGCCACCAATCTAGTACTGCACTTAAATTCGTAAAGTCTAGATACCATAGAGGAAAGTTCATCAGAACAATTATCATGAAAGTATTCTTAGGGAAGGTTACATCTAGCCATTTCATGTAAAATGATGGAGAACTTGCCACCAATCTAGTACTGCACTTAAATTCGGTAGAAAGTCTAGTACCATAGAGGAAAGTTCATCAGAACAATTATCATGAAAGTATTCTTAGGAAGGCTACATCTAGCCATTTCAAGGTAAAAATGATGAGACCTTGCCACCAATCTAGTACTGCAATTTAAATTCGTAAAGTTCAGATACCATAGAGGAAAGTTCATCAGAACAATTATCATGAAAGTATTCTTAGGGAAGGCATCTAGCCATTTCAAGTGTAAATGATGAGAACCTAAGCACCAATCTAGTACTGCACTTAAATTCGTAAAGTCTAGGTACCATAGAGGAAAATATCAGAACAATTATCATGAAAGTATTCTTAGGGAAGGTTACATCTAGCCATTTCAAGTGCAAATGATGAGAACTTGCCACCAATCTAGTACTGCACTTAAATTCGTAAAGTCTAGATACCATAGAGGAAAAGTTCATCAGAACAATTATCATGAAAGTATTCTTAGGGAAGGTTACATCTTAGCCATTTCAAGTGTAAAATGATGAGACCTTGCCACCAATCTAGTACTGCACTTAAATTCGTAAAAGTCTAGATACCATAGAGAAAGCTCATCAGAACAATTATCATGAAAGTATTCTTAGGGAAGGTTACATCTAGCCATTTTCGGTGTAAAATGATGAGACCTTGCCACCAATCTAGTACTGCACTTAAATCGTAAAGTCTAGATACCATAGAGGAAAGTTCATCAGAACAATTATCATGAAAGTATTCTTAGGGAAGGTTACATCTAGCCATTTCTGGCAAAATGATGAGAACTTGCCACCAATCTAGTACTGCACTTAAATTCGTAAAGTCTAGATACCATAGAGGAAAGTTCATCAGAACAAATTATCATGAAAGTATTCTTAGGAAGGTCACATCTAGCCATTTCAAGTGTAAAATGATGAGACCTTGCCACCAATCTAGTACTTCTGCACTTAAATTCGTAAAGTTCCAGATACCATAGAGGAAAGTTCACCAGAACAATTATCATGAAAGTATTCTTAGGGAAGGTTACATCTAGCCATTTGGCAAAATGATGTATAATCTTGCCACCAACTAGTACTGCACTTAAATTCAAAGTCTAGATACAACACAGAGGAAAGTTCATCAGAACAATTATCATGAAAGTATTCTAGGGAAGGTTGATATCCAGCCATTTCTCAAGTGTAAAATGATGAGACCTTGCCACCAATCTAGTACTGCACTCTAACGTAAAGTCTCAGGTACCATAGAGGAAAGTTCATCAGAACAATTATCAAGAAAGTATTCTTTAGGGAAGGTTACATCTAGCCATTCAAAGTGTAAAATGATGAGACCTTTACAATTAACTAGTACTGCAATTCTAAATTGCAAAGTCTAGGTACCATAGAGGAGTTCATCAGAACAATTATCATGAAAAGCATTCTTAGGAAGGTTACATCTAGCCATTTCAAGTGTAAAATGATGAGACCTTGCCAAATTAACTAGTACTGCACTTAAATTGCAGTCTTGATACCCATAGAGGAAAGTTCATCAGAACAATTATCATGAAAGTATTCTTAGGGAAGGCCATCTAGCCATTTCAAGTGTAAAATGATGAGACCTTGCCACCAATCTAGTACTGCACTTAAATCTGTAAAGTCTAGATACCATAGAGGAAAGTTCATCAGAACAATATCATGAAAGTATTCTTAGGGAAGGTTACATCTAGCCATTTCAAGTGTAAAATGATGAGACCTTGCCACCAATCTAGTACTGCACTTAAATTCGTAAAGTCTAGGTACCATAGAGGAAAGTTCATCAGAACAATATCATGAAAGTATTCTTAGAAGAAGCATCTAGCCATTTCAAGTGTAAAATGATGAGACCTTGCCACCAATCTAGTACTGCACTTAAATTCGTAAAGTCTAGATACCATAGAGGAAAGTTCATCAGAACAATTATCATGAAAGTATTCTTAGGGAAGGTTACATCTAGCCATTTCAAGTGCAAAATGATGAGACCTTGCCACCAATTCAGTACTGCACTTAAATTCGTAAAGTCTAGGTACCATAGAGGAAAGTTCATCAGAACAATTATCATGAAAGTATTCTTAGGGAAGGTTACATCTAGCCATTTGGCAAAAATGATGAGACCCTGCTACCAATCTAGTACTGCACTTAAATTCGTAAAGTCTAGCGACTTCATAGAGGAAAGTTCATCAGAACAATTATCATGAAAGTATTCTTAGGGAAGGTTACATCTAGCCATTTCCTGCGGTAAAATGATGAGATTCCAAGTACCAATCTAGTACTGCACTTAAATTCGTAAAGTCTAGATAAATTATAGAGGAAAGTTCATCAGAACAATTATCATGAAAGCATTCTTAGGGAAGGTTACATCTACCATTTCAAGTGTAAATGATGAGACCTTGCCACCAATCTAGTACTGCACTTAAATTCGTAAAGTCTAGATACCATAGAGGAAAGTTCATCAGAACAATTATCATGAAAGTATTCTTAGGGAAGGTTACATCTAGCCATTTCAAGTGTAAAATGATGAGACCTGCCACCAATCTAGTACTGCACTTAACGAAAGTCTAGATACCATAGAGGAAAGTTCATCAGAACAATTATCATGAAAGTATTCTTAGGGAAGGTTACATCTAGCCATTTCAAGCAAAAATGATGAGACCTTGCCACCAATTCAGTACTGCACTTAAAATTGCAGTTCAGATACCATAGAGGAAAGTTCATCAGAACAATTATCATGAAAGTATTCTTAGGAAGGTTACATCTAGCCATTTCAAGTGTAAAATGATGAGACCTTGCCACCAATCCAGTACTGCACTTAAATTCATAAAGTCTAGATACCATAGGAGGAAAGTTCATCAGAACAATTATCATGAAAGTTATTCTTAGGAAGGCTACATCTAGCCATTTCAAGTGTAAAATGATGTGATCTTTGCCACCAATCTAGTACTGCACTCGAAATTCGTAAAGTCTAGATACCATAGAGGAAAGTTCATCAGAACAATTATCATGAAAGCATTCTTTAGGAAGGTTACATCTAGCCATTTCAAGTGTAAAATGATGAGACCTTGCCAACAATCCAGTACTGCATTCCTTAAATTCATAAAGTCTAGATACCATAGAGGAAAGTTCATCAGAACAATTATCATGAAAGTATTCTTAGGAAGGTTACATCTAGCCATTTCAAGTGTAAAATGATGAGACCTTGCCACCAATCCAGTACTGCACTTAAATTATAAAGTCTAGGTACCATAGAGGAAAGTTCATCAGAACAATTATCATGAAAGTATTCTTAGGGAAGGTTACATCTAGCCATTTCAAGTGTAAAATGATGAGACCTTGCCACCAATCCAGTACTGCACTTAAATTCATAAAGTCTAGATACCATAGAGGAAAGTTCATCAGAACAATTATCATGAAAGTATTCTTAGGGAAGGTTACATCTAGCCATTTCAAGTGTAAAATGATGAGACCTTGCCACCAATCCAGTACTGCACTTAAATTCATAAAGTCTAGATACCATAGAGGAAAGTTCATCAGAACAATTATCATGAAAGTATTCTTAGGGAAGGTTACATCTAGCCATTTCAACTATAAAATGATGAGACCTTGCCACCAATCTGAAACTGCACTTGAATCAGTAAAGTCTAGGTACCAAAGAGGAAAGCTCTTCAAAACAATTACCATGAAAATATTTATAGAAATGGCACAGGGAAGCTCCGTCATGGTGGGTGGGAAAGTGATTGAAACTAAAATACTGATAACATTGCAAATTCTTTTTCGGATTTTATCAAAAAATCTCTTAATACATAGCAGATATATAAAAACTGAAACAGAAGTGAGAGATATTTTTATTTTTTGGAAAGAAGAAAATTCTGAATTTTTTATTATTTAAAATGATATTTCACTGAAGCCAAGACCAACAAATCTATATTTGACATTTGAAAACATTTTCATGAATGTTACAAAAATCTTAAAGAAAAAAGAAAAATAAAGAAAAAATTGCCAATGTCTCAGATTAAACATTTCTTTTTCCACTCCTCCTCCTGATCAAGAAAAACTTTAAAGGTTTACAGCAGTTTTAAAATAGTTAATACATGCAGTTGTGTTTTTTTTTTAAATAACTGGAAATTACCTCGTTCTATTAATGAGAATTACCTATTAGTCTTTTTAATCACGTTTTGATATTTAAAACCTAAAGAAATAAATTCAGAAATATTCTGAAGACAGGAAACAGCAACGACCCATCTTGGAGGATTGATAAAACATGAAGAAATTGATATAAATTAAATATAACAGGCTCATTAAAAAAAAAGAAAACTGTTTTCATTCATTTTAAAATTAAATCTTTTCAGAAAACATGATCATGGCTCTTCACAGCTTCCTTTTCTTTAATATCTTTAAACTTTGCATTGACATAACCTATACTTAAAAGTAATAGTGGTGTGGCTTTCCTAGGTCTTCTCCATGGTTTAAACCTTCGGCAAAGTGAGAAGAGGTAGATTAATACCTTTCCCAAGAGAACTTGTGCATAAGTGAATGCAACATATTCAACTGGAATTCAAACTCGGCTTTCTGGTTTCTCATTCCGAGCTGATATCCACTGCACCTCAATGCACATCTGATGCAGATCAGGGGGGAAAAAAAAAAAAAAAGAGAGAGAAAAAAAAGGCCATGTAAAAATACGAGTCCACAAGCAAAAACTCCACCTTTGAGATTTTTCCTTAAAAGGTACTTTTTTCTTTTTTCTAAAGTGTTCTTCATTATTAAAGAAAATACAAAACAATCCATTATGGAGTCAATAATTAACAATGGCCTCAATTTGATATGGCATTGAATGGAACAAAATCTTGATTTTCCCATTGGGAATTGTTGTTGAGATCCAAACTTTATACAAACAATTTTCCAAAAGTTGAACAAGAAACCTTTTTGCTGTATATGATGTGCAGCAAGAAGCATTGTTTTGCCGAAAACATTTCTCCATCTTCATAATCTGACAGAAGATTAGACCATAATATGGTTTTGGCCACTGAGGTTTCCATTGATTTTTACCATGTTTTCTTCTAATAACATTTTTGATGCAAACTCACACCATTGTATTTCTACCATCAAATATTACTGTCACTGTAATGTATTTTGAACTGGATCATTCTCCCACCAGTCTCATATTCTCTTGCATTAAAATCATGCTATTTTGCATTCATCACTAAAAATTAATTACCAGCATCCCGTTCGATACTAGTAATTAATTAGATGATCTTTTGACTATTTCAATCTTATATACCAATAATTTTGTTAATGATATTTGTTTTTTGGTTTTATACACAAACTGTGTTTTCATAAAACATTGTGTACTGTATCAACTGAAACGTCACTTAAGTTTGCCTTCAATCATCACTTGTCCAGCTGTTAATTTAGGGCTGCTGAGATTCACACATTCTTTCTTGCATATCTCGTCTAAGTTTTGTCGTCTTCTGGTTTTCTTTGTACCTTAAACACTTCTGTCTTTAAGATGGTTTGAACACTGTTTCTGGAAATTCACAGCGGTCTGACCATCTCTCGTTAAGTCATCTTCCTCTTCAATGTCAGTCTTGTTTCAGTAGAAATTTTAGCTATGATCTAACTGTAAAAAATGCAAACTCATTTTTTTCTAACTAAATAAGTCCTTGATATTTTTTTTAATCACTTCACCCCAAGCAAGGCAGAACCTGACTGGTGCACAGGGTTTACAGTGAGAGCAAAAACAAGGTACTGTGGATGTTGAAAAAAGGATGAGAAATGGATAGGAATCAAGGAGATAGAAGATGGCAAGTAAAGCTGTCTTTAAATTTCTAGAGATTATAGCTATCAGAAAGCAAGCAAACAGAAGGGAGTTCCACAAATGGGGAAGTGCGAGAAAAGAAACTATTAGAGTAGAAGAGGTGGTTGCGTTTAACTATTTTGATGGTAAATGTATGAGATCTTGATACCAATCTATTAGCACATGTAAATCAATGTGGTCAGGGAACCAGGGAAAAAAGCTTGTCGGAGCAAAGCAGTTGCCATGAACATTTTTGTAGAATAGTTAGAGGGAAGCCACGTGACGTCAGTGAGGAAGTAATTGAAGATGGACTGCAAAGTCAGGGTTGGTTATATTGCAGATTCTTCTTTGGATTTTTTAAGGACCTCAAGATAAATAGCAGGAGTGCTCGACCAGATATGGCAACAGTATTGAGTGCTTTAAATGTTGGAAAGACCCCTAAGAGCAAAAGAAAAAACAAAGACAATCTCCTCCAAAATGATCTGCTGGCATTGTCATATCTGCTGACTCTTTGATGTTGTTTGACCAGCACTTGACTAACGATTATGTTAATAAGATAGAAGAATTCCTATCTAGAAATTTGCATATTATCATGACTTTATCACCTCAAATCTTTCATTGGCATAATAGTATTTTTTACTTATCTCATTTTCAGCTTTAAGCAGGTTAGCTCTTGTTACGCAGCACCTAAAAAAATGCAACAATGTATTTTGCAATTAGTTGTCCTACAGCCATTGTCTTAGATGGATGTTACTCCAAGGAAGCATACGAAAATTGTAAAACTGCACAAACACACTGGCAAGCCTGACGGAGAGATTGAGGATATTGTTGATGTCAGTGTTTCAACTGTTAGTCATGTCAATAAGGTAAAGAAACAAACTGGATCCATCAGTCCAAAATGTAAAGGAAAATGTGGTTGGAAGAGAAAAACAACGCCAAGAGATGATGTATACGTGATCAGGGAAAGTGTGGAAGATCCTAGGAAGACACTATTCATTTTGTTTCAATTAATTTGCACAAGAGTATAACTTTCTGTCTATCTATGTCAGTCCAAAATGTAAAGGAAAATGCGATCAGAAGAGAAAAACAACGCCAAGAGATGACGTATACGTGATCAGGGAAAGTGTGAAAGATCCTAGGAAGACATTATTCATTTTGTTTCAATTAATTTGCACAAGGGTGTAACTTCATGTGCAATGTTGATTCTCTTTTTGAAATGATAAAATTAGAAACTTGCTTAGTAATATTTTTATTCTCAAAGGGTGCAGGGAAGATTAATTTCATGCCTTCCAAATAGTTCATTCTGTACAAGGCTCAAGAAATACATGAGAGAGAGCATTACAAAGTAAAAAGGTAAAAAACAGTTTATAAGATAAAAAGATAACCGTTAACATTTCACTTGAACAGGAACAGGATTAGATTGGGTGTTTAGGGAAGCATCCCTTTGAGAGTTGCTTCCACAAAGTAGTGGCTTGTGGGAAGCTGTTCAAGTGGAACTTTATCTCATCAAAGAAAATTAGAGTGGTTCGCTACAATATCAGAAAAAAGTCAAATTTGTTAAGTTATTTATATTCTATAATTCTTCATTTAATTGAATTATTATGAAACAGTCTTGGAAATAAAAAAAAATGATTGTACACTATCTTCACGCATTCCTTGATCTCCTTGAAAACAAATCAAAAGAAGAATCAGCAATATTATCAGTCCTGAGCTGGTGGCTTAACTTCAGTTATTTCCCCACCATGTTCTTTCCTGTAGATACTTTCATTGTAATTGTTTGGATGAGCTCTTCACCATGGCACCTAAACTTTTTGAATTTAAGTGCGGTACAGTGGATATCAGCTCAGAACGAAACGGGGAGCTGAGTTCGAATTCCAGTTGAATCCATTGTATTCACTTACGCGCAAATACCCTTGGGAAAGGTATTAATCCGTCTCTTCCTTCCAGTTATGGGATAAATAGCAGAACAGACTGGGTTCTATAGCCTTGGTTGGCAACCAGTCTACTGCAGAAAGCAATGGCAACCTACTGCGGGATAATCTTCTGCCCAGTCGATTAAGCGTGTATCACATATGGCACTTAACTAACTGACTGACTAGACAGGTATCTGAATCTTGTCAATTTACAGTTGAGCTGCTTAGATGTAGCTGTAAATTCTATGCTAACAGTTTTTTTCTCACTCTTCTTGCTTGTGGAACTCCCTTCTGGCTTTATGCCATCCAGCCACCTTTAATCTTCAAAAATTTCAGTCTTTCTTGACGGACAATCATAAATTTGACAGCCTTAAAAAAACAAAGAGAAAAAAAGAGAAAGAAAAAAAGAGAAAGAAAAAAAGAAAGAAAGAAAAAAGAAAGAAAGAAAAAAAGAAAGAAAGAAAAAAAGAAAGAAAGAAAAAAAGAAAAAAAGAAAGAAAAAGAAAAAAAGAAAGAAAAAAGAAAGAAAGAAAAAAGAAAGAAAGAAAAAAAGAAAGAAAGAAAAAAGAAAGAAAAAAGAAAAAAAGAAAGAAAAAAAGAAAAAAAGAAAAAGAAAAAGGAAAGAAAAAAGAAAAAAGAAAAAGGAAAAAGAAAGAAAAAAGGAAAAAAGGAAAAAGAAAAAGAAAGAAAAAAAGAAAAAAAGGAGAAAAAGGAAAGAAAAAGAAAAAAGGAGAAAGAAAAAAAGAAAAAAGAAAAAAAGGAGAAAAAGAAAAAAGAAAAAAAGAAAAAAGGAAAAAGGAAAGAAAAAAGAAAAAAGAAAAAAAGAAAAAAGAAAAAGAAAGAAGAAAGAAAGGAGAAAGAAAAAAGAGAAAAAAAGAGAAAGAACAAAGGAGAAAAAAAGAGAAAGAACAAAGGAGAAAAAAAGAAAAAGAACAAAGGAGAAAAAAAGAAAAAGAACAAAGGAGAAAAAAAGAGAAAGAAAAAAGGAGAAAAAAAGAGAAAGAAAAAAGGAGAAAAGAAAAAGAAAAAAGGAGAAAAAAAGAGAAAAGGAGAAAAAAGAGAAAGAAAAAAGGAGAAAAAAGAGAAAGGAAAAAAGGAGAAAAAAGAGAAAGGAAAAAGGAGAAAAAAAGAAAAGAGAAAGAAAAAAGGAGAAAAAAGAGAAAGAAAAGGAGAAAAAAGAGAAAAAAGAGAAAGTAAAAGGAGAAAAAAGGAGAAAGAAAAAAGGAGAAAGAAAAAAGGAGAAAGAAAAAAGGAGAAAGAAAAAAGGAGAAAGAAAAAAGGAGAAAGAAAAAAGGAGAAAGAAAAAAGGAGAAAGAAAAAAGGAGAAAGAAAAAAGGAGAAAGAAAAAAGGAGAAAGAAAAAAGGAGAAAGAAAAAAGGAAAAAGAAAGAAAAAAGGAGAAAGAAAAAAGGAGAAAGAAAAAAGGAGAAAGAAAAAAGGAGAAAGAAAAAAGGAGAAAGAAAAAAGGAGAAAGAAAAAAGGAGAAAGAAAAAAGGAGAAAGAAAAAAGGAGAAAGAAAAAAGGAGAAAGAAAAAAGGAGAAAGAAAAAAGGAGAAAGAAAAAGGAGAAAGAAAAAAGGAGAAAGAAAAAAGGAGAAAGAAAAAAGAGAAAGAAAAAAGGAGAAAAAAAGAGAAAGAAAAAAGGATAAAAAAGAGAAAGTAAAAGGAGAAAAAAGAAAGAAAAAAGAGAAAAAGAAAAAAGAGAAAAAGAAAAAAGAGAAAAAGTAGAAAAAAGAGAAAAAGTAGAAAAAAGAAAAATAGAAAAAAGAAAAATAGAAAAAAGAAAAATAGGAAAAAAAGGGAGAGAAAGGAAAAAAAGGAGAGAAAGGAAAAAAGGGAGAGAAAGGAAAAAAGGGAGAGAAAGGAAAAAAGGGAGAGAAAGGAAAAAAGGGAGAGAAAGGAAAAAAGGGAGAGAAAAGAAAAAAGAGAAATATAGAAAAAAAGAGAAATATAGAAAAAAGAGAAAGAAAAAAAGAAAAATATAGAAAAAAGAGAAAGAAAAAAAAGAAAAGAAAAAAGAGAAAGAAGTCTTACAAACAGGAAGTAGCTTAAAATTTGTTAACTTCAAGAAAAAAATTACAAATAATATGACCACGAAATGTTGAATATAATAAGGTAGTCTTCATGAGTAAAAATCAGGTGACAACATTTTTGTAACAATTTTTGTTTGTAGTCCAGCATTACCACACAAATATGTGTATACAGTTATACTAATATATATTAGTTGTATATTTGAGCAGTGACCCCTATTTGATACACGTTTCATTATAAATGATTGACAAGGTGCTTTTCATCATCATATTGTTCTTATATCCAAATAAGAGATTTCTTTTTTTTAACATAGTGTCTGCAGAGGGGAACAAAAATCATTTGCAAGAAGATGGAAGTCATGGTTGTTAGCAAAAGGGAAGAGCCCAACATGCAAATTAAAAATTGGAGTCACCAAAATGAAACAAATACAAAAATTTACATATTTGAGAAGCGTTTTAATCGAGGACAGAAAGTATCACACCGAAATCCAAAGGCACATAGGGATAGCAAAAGATGCCTTTCAAATGCTAAGCAAATTGTAAAGAAATAGGAAAATCTCATTAGAAACAAAGAAAATAGTACTTGACTGTCATGTAATATCAGTCCTTCGAAATGGCCATGAATGATGGAGATGTCTGCAAAAAACTAAGAAAAAGGTTAAGAAACTGTAAATCTCATTGGAAACAAATAGAGTACTGAACTGTAGTATACCAGTTCTCCGATATGGATGTCAATGTTGGACAATCTTTGCACAGATGAAGAAGAGACTTGAAGCAAGAGAAAATCTCATTCAGCAGAAGGATACTGAGAAAACCATGGACCAAACAGGTGAGCAATGATGAAGTTTTAGAGAAAATAGAAACAAAAAAAAGACACTTATACTTGACATCAGAAAGATAGAGTTGAAACTTCTAGAGTACAAAATGAGGAAAGAAGGCTTGGAAAATTTGATAGTCACAGGAAAAATTGAAAGCAAGAGAAAAAAACAACACATAACCTTCCTAGTAAATATGAGTAAATGGATAGTGGAGGAAGGTTTTGGAGAGATAATATAAAGACAAAATTTATTGAGCTGCAAAGAAAGGAAATTGTGGAGAGCTATGATCGCCAACATCATTAAGGAATGCAGCACATAGAAGAAGTGTGCAAAAATTGAACAAATGATTGTCTGTTGTTCTGAGCATTTTTGACTGATCTATTTTGGTATTTTTAAGAATTTTACTTGCATATTTGTAAATGGCTTGTACGTTGCCAAAAGTTAAAGGTATTTTTAATTCTCAAATATGGCCAGTGCATTGTGGCCATGAAAATAATTGATGCTGTTAAGAGTTCTTTTTTTTTATATTTATGATAAGGGCTTCAATTATTTTTACAGTATTTGTCTATACTTCTGAGATGAGGTAGTGTTTACACTATTTCTATTATTCAGACTATTGTCTTCATCTTTACGGTCATGTTTACGACAATTTGGCCATTGTATGCTCAGGCCTTCTTCAGGTTAAAAGAATTTCGAACTAAACTCTTTATTAGGATCACTGGGGTATATCATTCTCATTCCATGTGCTATGCTATTTTTAGTAGCCATGCAGTTATCTCCCTTTAACTTAATTCTCAGTGATCGTAATAAAGGGTTTGATTTGAAATTCCTAGCACCTGAAGAAGGCTGGAGCATACAACAGCCGAAACATCATAAACATAGCAGTAAAGATGAGGACAATAGTCCAAATAGTGTTGAAATGTTTGTTGCTTTAACTTCTTACAAGTCATTTAATGTCCAAATTTATTTTCCTTGAGAGCAGTAGTAATTTTCTTGACAAAAATGTATTACTGGTATTTTCACTATAAAAATGTATTTTTATACTTCCATAAAACCAAGACAATTTTACTCGAAATGAAGAAGAGAGTACTGAATTGCTATGTGATGTCAGTTCCTTAATATGGCAGTGAATGCTGGACAATATCATCAAAGATGGAGGAAAAACTTGAAGCAACTGAAATGTGGTTCTACAGAAGGATGCTCCGAATATCATGAATCGAGCATGTGAGCAATGATGAGGTTTTGGAAATGATGGAAACAAAAAGGAAATTAATACTGACTATCAGGAAGAGACAGCTGAAGTTGCTGGGACATGCAATGAGGAAGGAGGGCATGGAGAACCTGATACTAACAGGCCAGATAGAGGGGAAAAAGAGACAGGGGAAAGCAGTGGATAACATATTTGAAGGACCTAATCAGTTGGATGATGGAACGAGGCTCGAATAGTGTAACAGGAGAAGGCGTGCTAAGAGCCACCAGGGATAGGGAGACGTGGAAAGCCATGATCGTCTGAAAGGACAGGGCACATAGAAGAAGAAGTGTTCGACATCACTTTGAAGATTAACTATTTTTCCATAGCAAGGGGGCCCTTATAGGTGCTATCACCACGGGTCAAGGTGGAGCTGCAAATAAGAGCTGGTCTCACATTCCTGGACAAATAGAAAAATAACATTAACACAATTTACGAACTGTATTTGGAATAAATATATGGTCAAAAAAATATAACTTTAAGATACTCCATCAAAACTGAATGCATGGTCATCAACAAAAGGAGAAACCTAAAATGGCCACTACAGGCCGGGGATATTAAAATCATACAGGTACAGAAATTTAAATACCTGGGAAAGTGCGACACTGAGATCTGAAGGCCTATGGTCATGGCCAAGAACACATTCCAAAAGCTGAATAGAGCATTAAGTGACAGGAAAATTACTTTGGAAACAAAGAACAAGAGTAGTGGAACAGTCATGTGACATCAATATTCCTATGCAGCAGCAAATGCTGGACAATCTCATCAAAGATGAAGACGAGATTTGAAGCAACAAAAATGTGGTTCTACGGAAGGATGCTGAGAATGCCATGTGAGCAATGACAAGGTTTTGAAGAGGACAGTAGTGAATAGGAAACTTATACTTAACATCAGGAAGAGAGAGATGAAGCTTCTAGGACATATAGCAAGGAAGGAGAGCTTAGAGAATCTGATCCTCACAGAACGGATAGAGAGAAAGAAAGACAGAAGAAAACAATGTGAGACAAACAAGATACGCATGAGAAATATATCAAGAGCTCCAAAGAATAAGAAGATGTGGAGGGCCATGAACACCTACATCCTGAGGAGACACTACACATAAAATGAGACATTTATGGGTAAAAATTTTCAACACCAGAATCAGAGCAAGCGGAAGATTGCTTTTAAGTGTGAAACGGATTGTTGCCACTGGTATTGATCTCGGGGTCTACTCATATCCTCATATCTATGTCGATCTAGTTGTATAACACATACCCTCCTGAATGTTGTATGTTGAGTATTTTGAGGGTAATAATAACTAACAAGAAATAAGCTGTTGCTTTCACCACCAAATAAAAGGCAACCGTGTTTATAGGTAATAAACATAAGAGTTAAAAGTAGATTGAAATTCACTCTTACAAAAATATATCCAGACTTGATACAAAATAATTCTTTCTTTTCCCCCTTAAAAAAGAATCACAAATTTCTATCTTTTAAGATAAATTATTATTAGATTTCTTTTTATCTTCACACGATCCATTTTACCAATGCTTCATAGAAAGCAGTGGGACGTTATTAAACGTGGGCAAAATTGTGCATATTGACGTTCATTGATATTCTCCTGAATCAGTTAAGTGAGTCATGGGTTTCAGCAACGACAAAGTGATGATAATAATGAGCCACCTTTGCATGTAGGCAGTTGTTCATATCACATTAAATAGAATCTAATTCATATAAAGGAAACAATATTAAAATGTTATGAATATAAGGAACTACCTTTAAATTATTTAATTATATCTATTGGTATTTTGGATTTTTTTTTTTTTAATCATCTCACCCCAAGCAAGGCATTCCACTGCCACTATTGCGCATGGGGCTACATAGGGGAAGGTAAAGAGAAGGAGTGGTTAGACATAGGGAATGTCAGGAGGAAGGTGACAGATGAGTAAGGATACCGAGGATGAGGGTTGGGCAGATGGGAAGAGTGTTTGATAGAATGGGAGCAGGTTAGTGTGTTAGGAGGTGTCTATTGACCTTACATTTAAACTCCTGGAGATTGTATCTGTCGGGGAAGCAATCATTTGGAAGAGAATTCTACAGTCGGGAAGTGCGAGGAAAGAAACTGTTGGAGTAGAAGTTACGGCTGCATTTTATCGGTTTCACTGTAAAACGGTGGGATCTAGTTGCTAATCTAGTATCTTGTTCAAATACGTATTTAGGGGGCACTAGTGATCTAAGTTCATCGGAGCAGAAGCCGTGAAAGTATTTATAGAAGAGACACAGGGAAGCCACATCGCGCTGGTGGGAGAGAGACTGCAGGCGGTCTGCCAAGTCGGTATCTATCACATTACAGACCCTCCTCTGAACCTTATCGAGAAGCCTGAGAACAGCAGGGGCACCCGACCAGATATGGCAGCAGTATTCAATGCACGGGCGGATGGTAGATTTAGATAGATTCAGACAGAAAAGACGGGCCCTACACAGAGAACCGACTTTCATAGGATTCATGGATTATAAATTTGTAGAAAAATGCAGAAGTAATGTAATGTTTTAATCACATGTTTATAGTTGATAGTAATGCTAGTAATTGCAGAAAACAATGGCAACCTACTGCGGGATAATATTCTGCCCAGTCAGTCATGTCTCAAAAGAGACATGATTGCCTAAGCTTGTATCATGTATGGCACTTAACTGACTGAATGCTAGTAATATGTTTTCAAAGTACTTCCTCCTTAAAAGGTTAGGTTCTTTACCAACTCATAAACGCATACATTCATACATGATTTCTCGCATTTTATTTAAAAAAGAAAATTGTTTCATTGCTTGACACTTGTATACATTATTTCACTACAATTTTGAATGGAAATATATTTTGTTTTGTCATTCATACACACTATTGATATATAAGCACACTGAATTCATCTATAGTTTAAATATGCTTGACATACATTATTTTTGCATACATATACTTCCATTCATAATAAACATCTAGTATGTTTTATTACATGTAGTACACAGACTTAAACAAACATAAGTTTTTTCTTCTACATTTAAAATATTCATCCATAGTTTTATTACATGTGACACATATTTGACCAATGAAATCAAACCTCAATCAAAATACTGTCTCTGTGGAGTTTTAAGATTTTTAAAAAATTTATAAATTATTCATCTTCAAAAAATCTCAAAAAGAA
Source organism: Ascarosepion bandense (assembly GCA_037127315.1). Lineage (NCBI taxonomy): Eukaryota > Metazoa > Mollusca > Cephalopoda > Sepiida > Sepiidae > Ascarosepion > Ascarosepion bandense. Next base: position 2,395,480 of record JBBBDQ010000416.1, read on the forward strand.
GGTTGTGAGAGTAAAACATGTTAGATTAAAGACACTTTTTCTTACTTGTTCTTTACTTATTCTATTCATCTTGTCAGACGTCGATCCATATATTCAACTCATATATTCTGCCACCATCATTATATGTGTGCGTGCATATTTAGGCAGCAGTCCCCCTTTTATGCAAGTTTCATTAAAAATTTATCCCTCTTTTATGCAAATTTCATTAGAAATGAAATCAAGACAAAGTGCGTGGTTGACTTTATATAATCTTTTACGTGGTCTTATCATTTTTTTCTTTTCAGAACATAAATAAAAATTATCATAAAAACTTATACAAACACAAAACAATCCAATATTCACTTAAAAGTAAAATAAAACTCATTCTTGATAGTATAACTGAAAGCAGTTGGATTAATAAAACATTTGGACATTTTTTATATAATTTATGTTACTGAAAAAAAAATATAAGATCACATGAAAAATTATAGAGAAACAAAAGACTAAACCATAGCACCCTGTCTGTCAATTTTTAACACACTCACATATATATATATATATATATATATATATATTTATTTATTTAGAGTCATCCGCAGCCAGATATATATTAGTTCCATTTATAAATAAGTTTAGATTTTATATATATATATATATATATATATATATATATATACACACACACACACCAAGAATCAAATGAGCAGGTGTTGTAAAATCATTTTTATAAGCAGTTTTTATTTGCATTTATGTTTCTGTAAAATAAATGTTAGGAACAAGTTCATCAAATTTTACACGTAGATATTTTTCGTACATTTTACATAAAATGCACTTTTATTTTATTTTTTTTATTTACTTATTTTAGCTTTTAATTAAAAAAAAAAAAACTTATCAAGTCTGGCACAAGGTTGCATAACAATGAATCCTAAGTACAATATGACAAGTAAAATACTATGATTAAAAAAATTATCTCTCTACAGAGAGAGAGAGAAATGACCAGAAGTAAAAGAGAATGGGGGAAATTCATTCACTATTCTGCTTATAAATTAGAAGGAATGTTAAATGTGAAGCACACATGAAAAGAATTCAACAGAAAGATTGTCTTAAAAATAAAGTAAATGACACGTAGCCTTAAGGAACATCCCCATACACCTTTATAATAAACAGCAAAATACTTTTGATAGATTATCATACCTTTGCAAGGTGACTGCGTGTGAACCGATACTAATTCCCTCTTAATAGACATTCAGACAGGAATACTTAGCTTTTTAAATAAAAAAAATAAATAAAAAAAATTAAAAAAATTAAAAAAAAGAGTCATACTTTTTGTATATTTGGCTTTTATTAATTCTTGTTTTGTGTATAAATATACAGCTGGGATTTTAATTTGTTTTTAATTTAGCTTAAATCAGTCATGAGGCTAAAGACATGATCACTCAAGTTCGTATCATGTATGACGTAACTGACTGACTCATCATTATCATTGTTTAATGTCTGCTTCTATGCTAGAATGGGTTAGACAGGGTTTCCCTGAAGGCTCCATAGTTGTACCATCATGAAATATTGGAGAGAGTTTTACAGCTGTGTGCCCTTACTGACACCAACCAGTTTAGAAGACTTCAAATTCAGTTTTTATTGTGACACCATCTCTAGGAAGATTACCTATTAAGGTTAGAGAGTTCAGCCTACCCTATTTTATACAGAGTAGGTGTTGAGGTTTTTATTTCAGACATTTTCCTTGTCTAAGTTGCTACCCAAAACTAAAAACTCTTACTCAGCCTAACTTTTTCTTTTTCTCTTAAAGGACCATTGTTTGGAGGTAACTATTTGCCCATAGCCGAGACTTCAATAGGTGCTACCACCCTGGGTCAGGTTGAACCTATGAACAACAAGCTGGTTCCATGCTACTCTAAACATTCGGAGGCCTTGCTGCTGGATGTAATTTATTGTCATACCCAGGGTTCTTATTAGGGAAATGTTTCTTAATTAAATTGAGGAACTTCAGCCATAACTTGGTCCTAACCATTTGGTTAAAAGGGGGTGTAAACCAAGTTATTTTTCTATTTCTATTTTTCCTGTTATAGTTATATTTTTTTATTAATTTGATATCCTGGTTTTTGTGGGCCACTATTCCTTGGGGCATTAAAAAAATCTCTATGTTTATAAAATACTTCTTCACTAGAAGAGATTTTACTAGTTCTATCCTTCATGGAGGAGGGTATATGTTTGATTATACTTTGGGGGGGGGGGGTGATTAGACTTTCCATGGATGTATAATAGATATTCATTAGGTTTTATGTATGGTTGATAAATATCATTTACAAAGTCTAGTGTTACATCAAGGAAGTTTAGTATTTTAAAATTAATGTTGATTATTACTTTGTTTAGACTTTTGAATTTTCTATAGATTAATTTTCTTATTTTATTGGTTATAAAATGAGGAATTTTGTACTGTCATCTGTTCATCATCTCTATGTTAGGACTATAAGCTGTTAAAAATGTGGTGCAGTCAGGGTATCAAGACATTGAACTGTTATAAATGTAATCTGTTGTTGTATATAAGCAACATCTCCACTACAACCAAATGTAACTGTATAAGGATATCTCCCAAGAGATTAGGGTTGAATATTTATACATTGTTGTAGGTGCGTGCATTTTTTAATTGTATTATAAAAAACACTGACAGCTTGTATTATTTTTTAGGTAACTTTCAAATGTTTTGTTAATCAATTTTATTTACATTTAACTAATATATAAATATATAATATGTAGGCACTATTTTTGGGATATTATTATAAAAACAACTTTGTTTATAAAATATTTCTTCACTAGAAGAGTTTTTACTATGTCTAGTGTTACATCAAGGAAGTTTACTACTTTTAAAATAATATTGATTATTACTTTGTTTAGACTTTTGAATTTTCTATAGATTAGTTTTCTTATTTCGGTTTTAAATTGTGTGGAATTTTGTACTATCATTAGTTCATCATCTCTATAAAACCCTACGTCATGTGTGTTAACGTCATAGTGTGTGGTGAGGTTGTATGTATATTTTACTGCAACACAAGAGCCGTTGTGTTTTGGTAATCTCTGATTAGCAGTGAAATATTTTTTACTGTTAGGAGTTATTATATATAGAAGCTTAGAAAACATTTTTCATGCTAGTGACGAAATGAATTAAGATATACATGTTGCAATTTTGCAAATCTAAAAAAATTATCAAGTGTCATGGTGAAACAATTACTGGATTTTCTTAAACTTACTAAAAATTCTCCCACCTTAATTGTCTGGATTTGGTAAAAAATTGTCTTGTTTTTCTAAGGTTCTCTATATAATAATTCCTAAGAGTAAAAAAATATTTCACTGCCTGACGAGGTGCTAATAAGATAGTACCGAAACACAACGGCTCTTGTGTTGCAGTAAACCATGTTTTTATTATAAACTTATAATAAAAATATTACCGTATATAAAGTGCAAAAGTTTTCATGTGTAGCCTTTCGTCCTTCAGGTTTTCAAGTTTATCTCAATACAACTACACACAAGCACAAATGAACAACAGTGGGAATTTTAAATTTATAGTGGATTTTGTTTTTATGTGTTTTGGTTCTAAAAACTCATTTCTTTCATTTAGATTCTTTTCCTTTGCACCAATTTCATTAAATATCCTCCATTGTGATAATAGAAGATCTGCAAAGAATGGCAAAATCTTCTAAGAAGCTGGACACAAATTTACTATAGATGAAGTAGTGATTAAAGCACTTTCTAAGTATTTTCATCTTAGTGGGTAACTTCATTACAACTCTCATTGAAAAGATTTTATCTGAACTTAGCAAAAAATTTGTCCTGTGTCCAAAACAATAAAAGACTTAATCAATACAAAACAATTGCTAAAACTTTAACGATTAAAATCGTTATCAAAAATACATTAGAGAAACCTCGTGAAGTTTAAATAAAAGATTATATGAATGCACAAGGGATATTTTGCAAAACAATACCTGAAACATATTAGCTGCTCACTGTAACAAGACTGACCACAATTTTGATATAATCTTTTGGGAGAAAAGGTCTATGACAAAATGAAAATGGTGTTGTATTTCATTCTTTAGGACATCATCAGAATAAGTTTGTTTATGTTGGTACGACAACACATACACACAAATGGAAAATGCTGGGAAATTTAAATTTCCATTTTTTTTTGTGTGTGTGTGTGTGTGTGTGTGTTTTGGGTATATTTCATTGAGATTTTTTTTTGTTTCCACAATCTTTGTAATTAAATATTTCACAATGTGATAATAAAAAATTTGCCAAGAATGGAGAAAATTTGGAAGAATCTGGATGCAAATTTACTGTGGATAATCTAGCAATTAAAGCACTTTCTATCTAATGCAAAAGATTCAACAGATTTTATTGGTTCACTCAAGACGGTTTGTACCAAACCTTGATGATTGAAGCCTAATTAAGCAAAGGTCTGTGATCACCGACATCCTGAAGGAATATGGCACATAAAAGATAAAAGATATGATGAACACTACTGCAACAAAAAATTTCAACAATTAAACTGTACAAAATTTGTTGATTTTTTTTTTTTTTTTGTGGATCAATCTGCAAAAAATATATTGTTTAGAGAGGGCTAACTATTGCAAATAGTGCATTTATGGTTATAAAAACAATCTAGACAGAACAATAAACCATGCATAGGGATTGTTGGTTTTATGCCTCAAGCAACCTTCAGGCATAAAAACTGATAATTACTATGCAGAATTGGTTCCTATGTTTTATATATATATATATAGGATGAAAATATATGGGAATATATATTTTATCCATCTGATGATTGTGTTATTGTATGAAATAGATTAGTGGATTTTGATATTGTATAAGTAATATGGGCGGATGTGCGTTGTGGCGCAGTGGATATCGGCTCGGAGTGAGAAATCGGGGAACCGATTTCGAATTCCAGTTGAATTCCCTGCATTCACTTTCACGCAAATACCCTTGGGAAAGGTATTAATCCGTCTCTTCCCTCCAGTTATGGATTAAATAATAGGGTTCTATAGCCTTGGTCGGCAACCAGTCTACCACAGAAAGCAATGGCAACCTACTGCAGGATAATCTTCTGCCCGGTCAGTCGTGTCTCTTCCGAGACATGATCGCCCAAGCGTGTATCGCGCATGGCACTTAACTGACTGACTGATAAGTAATATTATAACAGAGTTAAGTTTGACATCATATAACATAGTTAAGTCTTTGGCATCAGTTAATTTTATATTTTAAGCTTTAGATAATATTCTTTATATATATATATATATATATATATATATATATATATAGGATTAATGCTGAGAAGTTTATCATTCAACTTAGCAGGTTCATACTGATTTCGAAATTTTGTGAGGATACCCATCATGATTTCACTCATCAGGGTAAAGTTTTTCACTGCTGCTTTAACCCACCCATTTTTTTTTTCTCTTATTTATCTAGAGTTTGGTGTAATTTGATATTTTTGTAGGAGTGGTCAATTGCTTTTTTGTTTTGTTGATTTTCTTTTTAATGTTGTATTATGAGTGCAGGTGCTTGATTTCTTTTTAGTTTGTGTCCAATGAATGTCCACTTTATTGCTTATTAGGCTGAAGTCTGTCTTTAGCATGTTGGGTTGACCTTTTCTTTACTGTGTTGGTATGTGCAACCACTTAAGAGCTTTTGGTTTTTAGGTCACGGTTGAGTGTTTGTGTTCGTGGGAGTGGTTGTTTTACTTTAGGTGAGTTGATTTTCTTTTAAATGTATTATTTGTGCAGGTGTTCGGTTTCTTTTTCATTGCTTTTTATCCTATCAACATTCTATCTCTACCTTGATATTGAGCACTATGACAAAAACCCTGCTCACCAAAATACCTTTTATCAGTAAAACTACTGAAAAAACAACCACCTTCACGCTAAGCATTATCCCAACTGAACACAATGTATGGGTATATAAATATATACATACAAGCACACAAACTATGTCAAGCTGCCACATCATCTTACCAACAACACATTCGTTTTGGCAATAAGGTTTGTAGATTGTCATCTGGACTGGAAAGGCACATAACGAAGAGTTGTAGGGCAAGTCATGAAAACAAACTGAAAGATGAACAAAACAGAGACAAACCAACTACACCAACTGGCCTCATCATCTTTCAAACAAAAGACGTTGTTTGGAACAAAGTTTTCAGATCATCATCAGGACTGGGAAGGCACATGGTGTGGTACACAAGAGGGCTGTATGAAGACAATGCAGATCGAATCAAGCCAGTCAAGAAGTTTATTTGTCATTTATTCCTGATACCTATGAAAATTAAATGCTGGTCTTAATTGTCAAGGTTATGGACTCCAAAATAAGATGGAAGCCACTACAAATGACGTGAAGAATGAGGAGGTGGATTTCATGCGAGTAAAATGTTGCAATCACCATTTAGATGATAAAATCATTGAATACTGCTGCCATATCTGGTCAGGTGCTATGATACCTATGAAAATTAAATGCTGGTCTTAATTGTCAAGGTTATAGACGCCAAAATAAGATGGAAGCCACTACAAATGACGTGAAGAATGAGGAGGTGGATTTCATGTGAGTAAAATGTTGCAATCACCATTTAGATGATAAAATCATTGAATACTGCTGCCATATCTGGTCAGGTGCTATGATACCTATGAAAATTAAATGCTGGTCTTAATTGTCAAGGTTATAGATGCCAAAATAAGATGGAAGCCACTACAAATGACGTGAAGAATATTTCATGTGAGTAAAATGTTGCAATCACCATTTAGAAGATAAAATCATTGAATACTGCTGCCATATCTGGTCAGGTGCTATGATACCTATGAAAATTAAATGCTGGTCTTAATTGTCAAGGTTATAGACGCCAAAATAAGATGGAAGCCACTACAAATGACGTGAAGAATGAGGAGGTGGATTTCATGTGAGTAAAATGTTGCAATCACCATTTAGATGATAAAAATCATTGATACAAAATATCTGAACAAAGTTTTCAAGATGAACGACATGAAAAACCAGTTGGATGGCATCTTGCTGACATTTCACACATTTTACATTAGCATAATCAAAATGGAAATAAAAAATATAAATCGATAGAAAAGTCACAACCATGGCAACCCTACTACTTAAAAATTCTGAGAGGAAGTTGAAAAATTTTAACTGTTAATCATTTTTCAAAATTGACAACAGCATTTTTGAAGTAGCGCGTTGCCATGGGAATGACTTTTCTTGAGGTTCTTTTCCGTTATGTTCACATAAAAGGAGTGAAACGTCAATAAGAAAAAAAAATGTCAAAGCATGGATTTCGTGTTACATGTGTGTGTATATATATATATATATATGCTTCTCGTTCAATCTCTTTGCTTACCTTCAAATTTCTAAGAATAAAAATAGACATTTTTATGATAAAATTACATATGCATATATGCATATTTCTGGGCACACATGCAGAACTGAAAGAGAAAACTTCGACATATGTCCAATATCACTGCTTAAAATCAAATCCTCAACTTCATTCCTTTTAAATGTAATGTTCACTTTAGAATACCAATTGTTTAAGCTCAGTTCCAAAATATGAGATTGTAGGCAGCTGTAAGTTTCTCAAAACTCACATGAAAATTCAAAATTCATATTAAAAAAAAAAAATAACGACAAGACTGTTAGAAAATAAAAAAAAACATGTTTATCACATTCAATGAAATAGGTATAAACAAAAGTTTGTTGCCCATATACATGTGTGTATATAATATATATATATATATATATATATATATATATATATATATACACGTCACAGATAATCTATATCACAATACTTTTTGGTCATGTCACTATACTCTCTGGTTCTATGAAACTGCAACTTCTACTTTAGTAGTTTCTTTTCTCACACTTCCCACCTGTGGAACTACCTTCTGATTTCATACTTCCCTGCCAACTACAATCTTCAAACATTTTAATACAGTGTCAATCGCCATCTTTTGTCTTCTTGAATTCTAGTTCCTTTTTTTGTACTTTCCATAGCACTGCCACCCACAACCTCCATTCTCAGTTTTCTTATTCACTTTCAAACTCACCCCCTACACACACACACACACACACACACACAGTTTGTCTCTACCTACCATGATGATGACTTAAGCATTTTAAAACTTTGACCATATTTTTTCAAAAATGATCTTCAGATAAATTTTGACATAATTTTCTCCTAATCAGAGGAGGATTATTTGTAATTTGGTAAAGATGATCTATTAATTGACACAAAATGTCTTATCTTTATATATATTGGTTGTTTACTGCCTTCCTCTGTATTATTGGAGTGTGTGTGTGTGTGTGTGTGTGTATATATATATATATATATATAGTCAAATATTATTTTGTTGTTCTAAAATTTCATTAACACATTTACATTTCAACTTGCATATGTATTTGAAATTTAAGTTTCTTCATTTTTCATATTTCTTTGTATTTTTAGAATTTTATTAAAAATGACAAACTAACTTAACCATACAAATAAAATTAGAGTAAAACACTACGCCTCGTTGGCTTCATACTCTCAGCGAACCTCAAATGGAATGACTACATCGAATCCATTGCTAAATCGGCTGCTAAGAAGGTCAGTTCACTGTGCAGGGCCAGGAAGTTTTTCCCATCTGAGTCCATCCTGCATATATATAAATCTACCATCCACCCATGTATTGAATACTGCTGCCACATCTGGTCAGGTGCCCCTGCTACTCATATTGGGATTCTTGACAGAATCCAACAGAAAATCTGTAATGTGATTGATACCAACTTGGCAGCTTGGCTGCAGTCACTATCTCACCGTCGTGATGTGGATTCTCTGTGCCTCTTCTATAAATTCTTTCACAACTTCTGCTCCAATGAACTTAGATCACTGGTGCTTCCTAGATATGAATTTACACAAGCTACTAGATTAGCAACTAGGTCCCACCCTTTTACAGTAAAACCAGTAAAATGTAACTGCCATTTCTACTCTAACAGCTTCTTTTATCCCACCTCCCACCTGCGGAATTCCCTTCCATATACTTGCTTCCCTGACAGCTACAATCACCAGGAATTTAAATGTAAAGTCAATATACATCTATCTCACTAACTCACATCCATTCTCCCAAGCTCTTTTTTCATCGACTCCACCCCCATACCCAGTATTCTCATCTGTCTATTACCCTCCTCCTGACATTTCCCATAACTAACCCCCTCTTCCTCATCACTTTCTCCTATGAAGCCCCCTGCGCAACAGTGGCAGTAGAATGCCTTGCTTGGGGTGAGATGATTAAAAACAAAATTATGATTAATTAAATTTCTTCATTATATATATATGTATATATATATATATATATATATAATACAGCTGTTCATAGAACTGAACAGACAGACAATCCACGCACTTATGAATATGAATAATTATAGTGGTGAAGTCTTGTGGAGAATCAACCATACATTTTGAAGAAAGAAATACAGAGGACTGCTATACAGTATAGGTATACATCAAGAACCTAAACAACCCAGGTCAGATTTTAAATTCAGAGTCTTCCTTTTCCTAGACTGGTTTCCAACAAAGGCTAAAAAGTTCTGCTTATTCAGGACAAATGAAGAGATGAAAAACCTTTCCCACGGATATTTGTGTTTAAGCGAATGTCATGAACGTGACTGGAATTAAAACTGGACTCTTCAATTTCTCATTCCAAGCCACTATTGCTTACAACATCAGTAAAAACAGACATATATATATATATATATATATATATATATATATATATATATATATATATAATCTGCAGACAGATCTGTTTCGCTGTATCACAGCTCATCAGTATGGTTAGACAGCCGATCACCCATTACTCAGGATTGAAACCCGACCGAATTGGCGTCAGTCTGCAATTCTACCTCTCAGCTCCAGTTGTTCGGTAGAAGGAGGCAGACTTTTTAGCATGTATATTATGATTATACATGCCGAATAACTGAGAGTGTTCTAATTCATTGCTGAATGAACGATGCGTAGATGCATATATCTCCAAATGTAGAGAAGCAACAGGTTTAAAGTCTTGAGTTCTCTGGCATTTACTTTTTTAAAAAATGCTTAATACAACAGAGAATGATAAAATTAAATTTATTTTTTATTAAAAATATTTTACATTGCAACACAGAAATTCTTATGTGGCAAAATTTCCATGTTGCAATGTAAAATATTTTTAAAAAAAGAAATTTATTTTTTAAAAATATATATATATATATATATATATATATATATATATAGATATAGATATCCGAGTGAATACAGAACAAAGAAAGAATTCTTACAACGTCCAACAAAACATTAATTTAAAACAGTGCTCTATATATAATATATAGAGCTGTGAATACTTATTATAAATTGTATTTTAGAACATGTACAGACTTATTCTATATATATCCGCTACAAAGGGACATTCGTTTCAACATAGAAACTTCAATGTCTCATCAGGCGGTGTGTGTGTGTGTGTGTGTGTGTATATATATATGCAAAAACAACTCTCATTCAAAGGCACAATTGACATCAGACGATTAAAAAATCCAGACATATTTTTCCTTACTTCAAAAACCAAAGTTATTGAAAAATAGAATTTATTTTAAAGAAAAACGGATATTATGAAAGATAGCTGTAATACACACCCACTGCCTCATTATACCTTTTAGATTTAGTGTCTGAAATGAGAATGTGAATCGTTCAACTATTTTTGGGCAGTAGTTCTATCAATCAGTCATTACAAATTTCATAGTTACTGCGGTTTCTATTTTATTTATTCATTTAAAATTACAACTAGAAATAACTTCAGTTTTAAGAATTTGAAATTTTGAAAGTAATTCTCTCTCTCTCTATATATATATACATGTGTGTGTGTGTGTGTGCGTGTGTGTGTGAAAGACATTATATACAAATTAAAATATTGAACGAATAACGGTTTTTATCAAAGGTGTCAATTGTATATCAAAATTAAAATCTAGAAATGCTAAAAATACAAGGAGACACAACTATAAATTTTCCTTCTTTGCTCTATGTCTACCCTACCTATATATATATACACACTATAGTCATCCGCTATAGTCATATCTCTCTCTCTCTCTCTATATATATATATATATATATATATATATATATATATAGAGAGAGAGAGAGAGAGAGAGAGATGACTCCATCAATAAAATCAACACTAGCCTGAAGAAGTCTTTTTCTGACCTATCAACACTGTCAAAATACCTTTTATTAGTAAAACTACTATAAAACTGATGGGGATGTGCAGTGTGGTGCATTGAATATTGGCTCGGAACAAGAAATTGGGGAGCCAAGTTCGAATTCCAGCCAAATTCATTGCATTCACTTACGCGCAAATACCCTTGGGAAAGGTATTGCCTTGGTCGGCAACCAGTCTACCACAGAAAGCAATGCCAACCTACTGCGAGATAATCTTCTGCCCAGTCAGTCATGTCTCAAAAGAGACATGCTCGCCCAAGCGTGTATCACGTATGGCACTTAAATGACTGACTTTTCTTATTTTTATTTTTATTTAATCATATCACCCCAAGCAAGGCGATAATGCCACTAATGCGCAGGGGGCTATGTAAGGGTAAAAAGAATGGAAACGGGAAAGCGGAAACCACATCCCTAAACAGGGAACAAGGGATGAGCCTCTTCACCTGTTCAATAGATGTGGGTGGAATGAAGACAATTTTAAATTACTCTGACAATAAAACTAAATTGAATGTTTTGTACTACTTGATTATTACAAGTATTTATTTCATATTATTTTATTTATATATTTTGTATTTAATTCTCTGTACATTTATGTACTAAATACAAAAAAGTTTTTTTTTTTTTTTAACCTAGATTACTTATACCTACAATATATATATATATAAAGAGGCATTTATTGCTGCTGGTGCCACCCATATATCTGAAGTTATTCTGAAAAGGAGACCAATATATATATATATATATTTTATGTGATGAGTGTAAAAAAAGTGGTTGTGTTTTATTTTTAACATTGCAACTTCTCAAAACTGGCTACCAATTATCTGGTGGGTAGGACTCGAGATCTAAACAGCTGACAAGCACATATAGCCACCATCAAGCAGCATAGTTGGTTCCTTTAGCTTTTCTGCCGCTTCCCCATCTTTTCTAACATTTTTTACACTTGTTGCTCTCGTCTCACTGTAACAGCAGCAACAAATCTTTTTCCCTCTTCAACAAAACATATGAACAATAAACAAAGGCAAATCATCAACAACAACTGTTTTAGTACCAGGTAAAGAAGATTAATAGGACAAAATAAAGCAAGGTAATTTATCAAAGACTGGCTATCAACGAGTGGTTAATAACCAGAGTTTTATGATTAGACGCCAGGTAGATGATTCGCTACATTTTTAATCATATTTGCAGGTAACGGCTTACGGATTGGAAAACAAACATAAAAGGTAAGAAGGGGAAAAGAAAGAGGGAAAGAAACCATGCGGAAGGATTCAATCAAAGAAGAACACATAGCAAAGATTCCGTTCTATAGAATTATGTGGCAAAATACGGAGAAGATGGCCAAGGGAATCTGATTGATAGAATGAGTCCAAGAAAATTGGCTGCATTAGCAAAAGAACAAAAAAAAACATTTATGAGAATCTAATTTAGATTTTAAATTGCAAAATTTTGCAAACTAATTTCTTGAATTAAAAAAAGAATTTCAGACATAACTTTTAATAAAAGAAATTGGAAACAGGGTTTAAATGAATCTTCGTGATGAATTTAAAAACCTCCTTAAAATACTTCATGCATGGATATCAAATTTATTTTCTGATGCAAGGATATGATCATTTTTTTTTTTTGATGCAAGGATATGATTGATTTATTTGTTTTGTTTTTACATGGATGAATATAATAGCTTTTTACACATGGACATGGTCGGGTTTTTTCTGATGCATGGATATGTTCATTTTTTAAAAAAATCAATACTCATATGTAAAATAGTATCTAATTCTTTGTTTTAAACATTAAAATAAACATTAATACAAACATATTAAAATAAAAATATGGCAAAATGAAAAAAAGCAACGACATAATAAAGAGCAAAATTCTGTTTCATAAAAGAAATCAAAATGTCAAACTTATTTATATAGATAAAAACGTGCACACACACACACATATATATATATATACAAAAAAAATCTATGATTAAACATATGTATACACACACATATTCATTACAATGTTTCTGTTCCTAATTCTTCCACAACCTGCAACCCCTTATTTCTTTGTGGCTATACTGCCTTGCTTGCAATGATACTTATTAAAAAATATATGCATGTATGTACAGTATATATATATATATATATATATATATATATATATATATATAAAACTATATGTATATTGATTTACTAAGCATAGATTAAATGTGGTACAAGGTCAAAAGTTTGGAGCACCCAGTGAGAATTGAACTCTCTAATCAGTTGTAATCGATCTAGTGACACCAGTTTGCTAACATTTTCACCATGTCGAAGAACCCAATATGTAGAAAGGCTATATGTATAGAATGTTCAAGTTAAAAACATTTTTGAAATAAATTGATATGTTCTAGAATTTAGTCATAATTAATACAGTTTCTCTACAAAAAAGCTTTCTACAAACCCTCATCATGGCAAACAACAAGCCAAAAACTACTAGATCACATCATTAATATGACACACACGGAGAAAAAAAAATCTCCCCAACTGAAAATGTTCAACTTTATTTGTGTCCAAAACTCTAATTTAAATTTTTTTACTTAGTTTTGATGTTCAAGACGCCATCATTTGGCAATTTTTATTTTTTTTATCTATATATGTAAATATATATATATATATATATGACCCAGTGAATGAACCACATTTCACTGCCTGATGATAGTGTATTTCAACACCGAAACGTAATAGCTTTTGAGTTGCAATATGCTATTATAATAATAACTATATATCTATAAATGCTCTACTTCTGTATTGAGCACTTTAATAAAAATATTAAACTGTGAAATATATATCCTTTAGTTTAAACCACTCACGCACATAAATATATATATGTTGATTGTTTGATACTTAGTTTTTGGTCCTACTAGGGTTAGACCAGTACACATTTGTATTAAAAGTGTTCTATACAATTATATTGTCGAACTTTTGAATATTTTTAATTTATAAACGAGTTTTTTCACTGCCTTGGTTTCCACCATGAGTGGTTTCTTCAGGCGATTTTTAATAACTTTAGAAAGGTTATTAAGGTTATTAAAAAATCGCCCGAAGAAACCACTCATGGTGGAAACCAAGGTAGCTAAATAACTCCTTTATAAATGAAAAAAAAAAAAATATATATATATATATATATATATATATATAGGGATCAAATATGCATGAGAAACCAAAAGAATGATGAAATAAGGAAGAATTAAAGTTCCAAAATTTAAAATGTTTTGTTCTTATTTAAGCTTCATTATAAAAAGCTTATGAACACTAAATAAAAATGAAATATGTCAGATTTATAAATGCTTCTGATTTATTTCTTAATCTAGCATATATATATATATGCAAATATACATGCATCAATAATTATATATCAACTTATACACATTATATATATAATCAAAGTGCAGGATTAAATGATATTCTTCTCCTACCGTAACTCATAGAATACTGATCAAATCGTGGGTGACCATAAAAGCCATCAAATTGAAGAGAAGGAAATGTCGTCGGCGTAATCTTCCTGGGAACCACAATAAAAATACTTATCACCAAACGCAGGTAGCCAGGCATGTTAATGAAGAATAAGAAGAGTGGTAATATCCGACCAAAATTCTTATTTTCGTCTTGGAGGTACATTTCTGCTTAACAGGTAGTTGTAAATTTCCTTGATTTTTCTAAAGCAGTTAGAATCAACGACACAAACTCAAGCCTTTTTATAGGTATCGTCATTTTATCTTATTTCTTTTTATCTTTTAAAATTGGCCTTTTTTCCAATTTTTTTTCATGTTCTCATTCTTTTCAGCACACTGTTCAGATTCTGACTGATAAACTCCCCCGGTTAGTGTCGGCTTTCTTGCTCGTGATGAGACAAGGACAGTCCTTCGGTTTGCACAAGACTCTGGGTGTGTGTGTGTGTGTGTGTGTGTGTGTGTGTGTGTGATACTCCGCATTATCAGCCTGTATCACTTGAAACCTGACACAGAAAAGCAAACACTCACAACTACAGTAATGTACAGAGTAAACACACACACACACACATGTGTATATATATATATATATATTTATGTGTATCTCAACATATATATGAATGCATATATTTCTGTGCTAGATGAATTTCACTATGCCTAAGCTTGTGATGCTTACTTCCCTAAACGTGTAGAAATCTAGGTGGGTCAGTGGGTGATTGGTTGGTTGGAGGAGGGTGAGGTGGAGTAGTGTGTGGTCGGCTGGTGGGTTGCCATGTATACCTGTGCCTGTACACATGTAAGGTTTTAGAATTTTGCTTTTCCTTCCTGTAATAGTAACCTTTATGAATGTACGTCATTGCAGATGGAGACAGCTACAGATACATGCATTGTTAGAGATGAAGAAACACACATATGAATTACTGTGCACACAAGCACATGCATATTATATATATATACATATATATATATATACACACACAAAAAAAAATTTGTCTGCAAAATACAAAAAAAAGGAGAACTAAGAGAAGAAAGATTACTAAAATTGCATGAATTATGTATGTATGTGTGTGTGTGTATATATATATATATATATATATATATATGCACACACATACACACATTGAAAAAGGATATGACTAGAATTACATGCATAATAGAGAACAATCATGTCATTTAATAAAATAAGAATAATTCTGGAGCAAAAAATACTGTTCTTTGGCCAGCTCTGTAAGCTTTAAAACTACAAAAGTATTAATTTCAATATTCGTGTAAGGAACAATAGTAAATATAAGCTATTTACAATAAATATTTCGGTGGGTGGGGTTACAAATAGTTTTTTTCCTCCAAAAACAAAAAATTAAACATGAAAACTTTATTTATAAGGAAGAAAAGAACATTAAAAAAAATCCTTACCAACAATGATGAAAGATATGAGACATATGAAAATTGATTTTTATGCAGGATAGGGAGGAGTTGATCATTTTAAGATATTATGATTCAACATTATGAGTGACAGTATCAACCTCTATTTGAGATGTGGAAAATGTAAATATCTTCATCTTGACAAAATGAATAAATAACATCTTAAATTTATAAAATTGAATCAAATATGAATTTAAAATCTTAAAAGACAAACGATCTGCAACATGAACAAAAGAAATTACCAATATTTGTTCATTTTCCAGGTTATTTAAAGACAGAAAATAGAGCTGAGTTCGAATTCAAGTTGAATTTGTTGCATTCACTTATAGCAAATACACTTGCAAAAGGTATTAATCCATCACTTCTCCCTCCAGCTATGGGTTAAATAGCAGGACAAATTTGATTCTATAGCCTTGGTTGGTAACCAGTCTATCGCAGAAAGTAATGGCAACCTACTGTGGAAAAATCTTTTACCCAGTCAGTCATGTCTCTTTCGAGACATGATCGCCCAAGCGTGTATTATGTATGACACTTAACTGACTGACTGAATGATTTAGTGATGCAAGTCTTATTTGTTCTATGTGGCATGTCCCTTCAGGACGTAGGCGATCATGGCCCGCCACATCCCATTATTGAAAATGGCAGGATCTATGAACCCTTTACGAATCTATTTATGAGCAGGCTATTTCTGTTTATTGCCTGTCCTTACTAAATATTGAAACAATGTGCAATATGGAAATCAGTTAAAAAAAAAAAAGATCACAAATGAGTTATAATCTAATAATTATAAAGATAAAGAAGTAAGAATGAGAATCACATTTCATCTTTGCTATTTGGAGATTTTGTTTATGTGAAATAAAATGCTTTTTTGATGATAACAGGTCAAACTTACCACAGAGAAAAAAAAATGTCAAAAATTGTCTCTTTCACTCACTCACACATATTGATCCCATCCATTCTATTTGTAGTGTTTTTTTTTTTAATCGTATCATCCTGGGCAAGGCAGTAACGCCACTGATGTGCAGGGGGCTGCGTAATAGTGAAAAGATTAGAAAAGAGAAAGCCGGAAACCACATCCTAAACAGGGAACAAGGGATGAGCCTCTTAACCTGTTGAACAGACGTGGGTGGAGTGTGAACCAGGTGATAGATAGATCTATCTACTCCAATTGAAAAAAAAAACAAAGTGAGAAGATTTGAAAAGAGAAAGCCGGAAACCGCATCCTAAACAGGGAACAAGGGATGAACCTCTTAACCTGTTCAATCTTTCAGGATATGGACATCGCTCTCCACAATTCTTTGTCCTTTGTAGTTTTTAGTAGATTTGATTTATTTTCTCTTATCTCAATTAATCCTTGTTCTGGAAATTATTCTGGAAATTATTCAGACTGTTTTCATCTGACCCTCTTGTCTTCAATAAGTCCTGTGAGTGTAAAATTTTCCAAACCGTTTTTCCACACTATGTGACATGATGACTACATGTTAACATGATAATTAGAAAAGCAGTATTCAAAGACTCTCATTTGAATATTTTTGATAATGATAAGGCCTAAATAAAATATGCAGTTTTTTTTTTTTGGTGGTATCAGTAAATGCAGATAAGATTCTACGAGACATTATTTATACAGGAGGAGGACAAAATAATGCAAACACTTTGAAATTTCAAGCAAATTTAATTTCAATATCGAGTAAGACTGCTTTTGACAGTAATTACAGCTTGGATTCTGTACGGGATCGATTCATACAAGAGTTTGAATTGTTTCCAGAGGAATTTCTAACCATTCTTCAGCTAAAACAGTTTCCGATTCATTCCATGATAATGATGGAGCATATCAACTTCTCACTTGTTTTTCTAAAGAGAACCACAAATGTTCATTGATGTTCAGGTCTGGAGACTGTGGTGGCCAGACAAGATGGTCGACTTCACCAGAATGTTCTTCTTGCCATTTCAGCTAAAACTTTAGTAGTATGAAAAGGCGAATTATCAACCTGAAAGATGGCATTTACCTCCGGAAACAGTTCCTGAACCCTAAGATGAAAGTGATCGCTTAAAATTCCTAAATAGTGTTGACTTTTGAATTTAATAAAAATATTTAAATAATATCTGTTAAAAAAAAAAAAAATTTTGGCAAAAATTAAGTATTACTTAAAAAATGAAGTATTACTAATATTAAATCAACAAACATAAAAATACACGAGCCTTTAACAGTTTAATCAAATTTTCTAAGTTATGCTGTAATGGTACTAGGTGTTGTCCATCTCCTAAATACAGATTTTGGAGATAATCCATTTCTTGAAAATGATCAGATGTGCAGGAGGAATGATGGACAACTTTATTGTATTATATATATATTAGTAATATAAACCAATGGATATATCTTTCACAGTTTAGTAATTTTTACTTTTTATAAAGTGCTCAATACAGATGTTAAGCATTTATAGAAATATAGTTATTATTATAACATATATGACTGCATCTCAAAAGTTTTCAGGTTTTCGTGTTAAGGCCTGATGATGGTGCCTTAGCATCAAAACATGAAAGCTTTTGAGATGCAGTCATATATGTTATTATAACACTAATAATCTCTCTCTCTCTCTCTATATATATATATATATACACATACATACATACATACATACATACATACAAATAGGAAGATTTTAAAGCAAAAGCTTAAAATAAGAAATAAACTGAGTGATCAATTCTAAAGTTAAGAGAACTGAAAGATATAATTATACTATCACTACCAAGTCTACTACTCAGTTTTATATAATGAAAATCATCAGGTGGAAAAATGTTACTATATTCAAAAGAGCACTTTACTAAGACAAAAGTGTATAGAAAGTGTTTTAATTACTAAACCATCCACAGAAAATTTATGTACAGGTTGTAACAAAATTTCCCCTTTATTGGCAATTATTTTAATTATCACAATGTGCAATAATGAATAACGAAAATGATAAAAACATGAATGAAACATAAAATATACAAAATAAAATTGCCTTTTTCAAACTGTGGGTTCTTACCCTTCAGTGGGTAGCAAGATAAATAAAATGGATTGTGACAAAAAAATTTTAAAAATATGCAAGTGAGAGCAAAGTGCAGAATATAAACAACTCTAAATGTTGCACAGCACTCATAAATCATTGCTAGTTTTTCACTGAGGTAAGCTTATATATATATATATATATATATATATATATATATATATATATATAGACATAGGTATCTGTCTGCTTCCCTGTTTACTTCTTTAAATTCAAAAATTATTAATCCCACCCCTTTTTATTTTTCTGTGATGGAAAATTTTTTTGGACTTCTGCCAGTATAAAATCTTTTGTCATTTTAATTTGTTTGAATAAATATTTTCGCTGCTGAAGATGTGAGATTATTTTTGTACAAATGGCTATTCAACAAATTTGAACATCGAAATTTTGTTTTATTTTATTTATATATATATATATATATATATATATATATATATAGTCTGTTCTCATTGAATTTATGTATTTTGTTTGTTAAATTTGTTGCAAACTAAGTGGTAGGATTCTCTCGCACTAAGAAACTTTGCATCAAAACTTAGCTATGAAGGTGTGCAGTGCATTAGTCTTCATATCTGGTGAAAGCAGTTCAGATTATTGAATAATTCAGTTGCATCTGAAGTCAGGGCTAAAAAGTGAATTTCCTGAATCAATCATTTATGTACCTGTGCGCATTCTTTTTGTGGTCGTAAGATAATGTGTTGTGTTCATTTGAAGACTCAAAATTTTCAGGAAGTTGGCTGTCATTTCAGCAAAACTTAAGAATGGGAGAGGTTACTTTTCTTTTTTTTTTTTTTTACAACTTATAATTTTATATTCATCCAAATACATAAATGCAAATCTAAAATGTGAGGATCATAAGAAGCATACGTATAAATTGTCAATGCTAAATAAATGAACCTCGTGAACAGAGTTTGTTTGATTTCTTATACCAACGTATAATGGGTCGCAATGCAAAATGTGCTTCTTGCTGTGGATTGGAGTTAAAAAATAAATAAGCAAAATAAATAAATAAATAAATAAACAAAAAAAAACAAACTAGATTATACAGTGTGTTTCAAAGGTACTTTTACAAGCATTAGGGGTGGGTTTCTGATCCCCCAAAAATGTCCATATAAACACATGCCCAAAAGGCCATCATTGTACCACAAAGCAGAAACTCATAATAGATGCTTAAAATATCTTCCTATTGCTTCTACACAACTAAACAGATTTTTTTCTACTCTCTTCTTTCCCTATCATTTTCCTTCCTTTTCCCTTACTCATTCTAAACAGATTTTACTCATTCTCTTTTCTTTGACACTTCTCTACACTTTATTTTTCCTTCCTTTTCTTTCTTCTTACACTTTCTCAAACCATTTTTCCTCAACTCCGTTACTGAAGCAACCATGGAAACTATCATGGATCTTCTGTAAAACAAGTCCAACTATCTTTCTTCTCTTGCTGGACACTTCAAAACACTTGTGAACAAGCAGGCAGTCCCATCACTATCATATTTACGATTGATTTCAAAAGAATCGGTTGTGCCACATGAATCTTCTTCCTTCCTCTTACTTCTAATTGTTTTTTTTATTCAGCCACCGGTGCATCCTCATGTAGTGTTACCCCTGTCTCTACCGACCATTTCAACACAAGTAGCCTTAAAACCCTTCCACTGAACAGTAATGAACACAAGTAGTTGAAGCTCAGTGAAGCTCAGATCTCTAGCAACAATATGCAGATTTGCCTAGGATAAAACAGCATCTGCAAACCTAACAATTATTTGCATTTTACTCTTTTTTGCAGTGCAACGGCTAAACTATTTTCGCATAAAAATGTTGGCATCCTATTTTTAATTATAATTAAATTGATTCATTCATTTGCTAGAGCTTACCAAATCTTTGTAAAGTTATTTGAAGCCTGAAAAAAATTTTTACATTGTAAAAAAAAATTTTTTTTCTTGAAAATGATAATTGTTTTAAAGATACGAATCTAATTAATCCTGAGCCGAGGGAGAAAAGTTGGTTCATAATTTTCTTAAGCTTATTTACATTGAAGTGAATATAATAAACTTAACAAGAATTGGAACTCAGTTCCTTGATTACCAATTCTGAGCCATGATCTATTACACCACCCACACATTCAAACTTAGAGTGCCTGATATTCCCAAGCAGTCACCCACCTAGGTACTGGCCAAGCTTGATGTTGCTTAAATCATTGATTATATGAGAACTGGTGTTTCAATGTGATGTGTCCTAAACCTACAATAAAATTAGAGGAAAAAAAAATACAGAACGAGAAAGAGATAATAAAGTGGGGTGCTATATATATATATATATATATATATATATATATATATATATTAAAAATTGCCTGAAGACACCACACACGGTAGAAACCTGGGTAGCGAAATAACTCGTTTAAAAATGAAAAATATTCAAACGTTCTACAATATAATTGTATTGAACACTTTTTAATACAAATGTGTACTGGTCTAACTATTAGGACCAAAAACTAAGTATTAAACAATCAATATATATATATATATATATATATAATTCCAAGTGAAGAGGACTCAAGGTTTTTTTTATTTTGAGTACTCTGGCATTTATTTTTTATAAACAGTGCTCAATATAATGAGTATTATAGAGATTAATATAATTACATAACTATATATATATATATATATATATATGTGTGTGTGTGTGTGTGTGTGTGTGTGTGTGTGTGTGTGTGTGTATCATTTCACCCTAAGCAAGGTAGAACTGCCACTGGTGTGCAGGGGGTTACATACTAGAAGAGTGAAGAGAAAGCAGAACAGATCATACTAGGTGTCAGAGAAGGAGTAAGAGAAGGACAGGTACACTGGTGTGAAGAGAGCTGCATGAGAGAAAAGTGTAAAGGGAGACGGACAAATGAAAGTCAAAGAGATAAAAAATGACGGTTGATATTAACTTCCACTTCAACCAGCAGGAGTATTGGACTGTTATCAAAGAGCAAACTAGGAGTCATTCCGCAATTTTCTGTGTGAAGTCTCTAGGAGCAAACTTTTTACTCTTCCCATTGAAAACTGTAAATCCAAATCTCCTCTTGCGTTAAAGCTGGCATCAATATTTTTATCCCAGCCAGGAAGTTATGACTTAGACCCCATTTGTCCCCCTTCGTTCTCTACTGCTTGCTTGGCCACTAATACCCACAGGAATCATTTCCTCCAGTTTAATCAAAGCCATGCACCTTTTTGCCATTGCTCGTAAGGAGTACAAGAGGATCCTAAATGATGCTAAGCTGTTATTTGCCGACAGAATGAAGCAGCATATAGCATCCCACAAGTTCGTCTACAAAGACTACTGGCGGCTCTGTAAAAATGTGTAAAACAACAGCAAGTTCTCAATCCCCACTGTAATCAATAAATTTGTGGCCCTCACATCTTTAGCGGATAAGGACAAGTGCTTTGCTCGCAGATTCTCCACCAACTCAACATTTGATTTGTCTGGGGTATACGCACCTCCACCTAGAACCGAGGCCCAACTGATTAATGTTCACATTACCCACCTTGCTATTCTCTAACATAATTTCAAAGCTTGATCCACATAAGGCAAGCGGAGGTGCCAGAATCCAAATCATTGTCCTGAAGAAATGTATCTCTGAACTCTCCTCTGTTCTCTCCAAACTCTGTAACTACTGCCTCTTGCTTTCCTGCTTGCTAGAAGTCCTTCTCTGTGGTTTCTGTATTTAAGAACTCTGAAGAACCCTTGGACTTCTCTAATTATCACCCTATCAGCTTTCTACCAGTTTTTGGTAAAGTGTTCAAAACTATTATCAATGCTTAAGTGGTTCAACATCTCACAACCCACAGCCCCTTTTCTGACAAACAGTATGGTTTCTGCTTCACCAGGTCCACTGCTGATAGGTTAACAACCATCACAAAGTATATATACCAGGCTCTCAATAAGAACGGTGAAGCTCAAGCTGTTGCCCTAACTATCTGCGAAGCATTTGACAGAGTCTGGCATGCTGGCTTTCTGTGTAAGCTACAGGGCTATGGTATAACTGAACACTTGTTTGATCTAATCCAGTTGTTCCTTTCAAATCACATAATGAAGATGGTATTGAACAGGCAGCCTTCCAGATACTATCATAGAAACATGAGTTCCTCAAGGCTCTATTCTAGGTCCTACACTTTTTCTGATGTTCATCAACAATTTTCCTGATGTAATCAGATCACAGGTCGACATTGATGCTGACGACACCACTATTTACTCCTGCCTCAATAAGAAATCTGGCGAGAGTGATAAAGCAAATCTCAAAAAAGACCTCCAGTCTGTACTGGACAGGGGTAAGAAATGGCTTGTAAATTTTTATGCTTCTGAAATGAAGCTGCTATCCTTTAACCTCCATAGACAACTGCTTCTACCCCACATCAGCATGGATCAGTCTAGTCTCCTTGAAAGCAAAACACTGTGCCTCCTCAGCCTAAATCTTTCAGTCAACCTCAAGTAGAATAACTACATTGAATCCAAAAGTAAATCTGCTGCTAGGGAAGTTGGTTCACTGTGTAGGACCAGGAAGTTTTTCTTGTCTGAATCCATCTTACACATACATAAATCTACCATCTGTCCCTGCATTGAATACTGCTGTCATATCTGGTCGGGTGCCCCTGCTATTCATCTCGGGGTTCTTGATAAAATCCAACAAAGAATCTGCAATGTAATCGATCCTGACCTGGTAGTTCAGCTCCAGTTACTTTCTCGCCAACATAATGTGCCTTCCCTTGTCTCTTCTACATATATTTTCACAACTTCTGCTCCAATGAGCTTAGCTCCCTGGTGCCCCTCTGCATGAATTTACTTGAACTACTAGACTAGCAACTAGGTCCCACCCTTTTACAGTGAAATCAATCAAATATAACCACAACTTCTACTCTAAAAGCTTCTTTTCTTGCACTTCCTACTTTCGGAATGTTCTTTCATATACTTGCTTCCCTGGCAGCTACAATCTCCAAAGATTTAAATGCAAGGTCTATTGCTGTCTCCCATCTCTTTGACTCGCATCCTTTCCCTGACAATGTTTGTATGATGTTCTTTTACCTTTCCACTCTACTCTCATGCAGCTCTCTTCACATCAGTGTTCTCATTCTTCTCTTGCCCAATCTCTGACACACCCTGTAACTTGTTCTTCTTTCTCATAATTCTCCTCTTATGCAATCCTCCTGCACACCAGTGGCAGTACTGCCTTGCTTGACATGAAATGATTATTAAAAAAAATTTTCAATGCCTTAAATGAAATTTAGAACTGGCCTTCCTCAGTACAGAGTACAGACACATGACTAGATTTTAATTAAAAGTTCAGCTATTCCCAAAACAATTTTATTCATACACCACCCCAATGCAAATTGTCTTGTCCTTGCAAATATTAGCTGGAGTATTTTAATTGGGCCGTGTTGTGACCCATTCTACCTATGAAGTCAGCATCATGCCAAAATTTGAACTGGTAAATTGCCAAAAACTATGACGGGTAGGTAGAACAAGCTGATTTGATGAGTAAGAACATCCTTCTGAATTCAACCTAGCATTGGTTGGGTAAGATAATGTTGAAATGGAATTCCCACCCTTCCTATGATCGATGTAAAATAAGAAACTTTTCCTTACACCTAATGGTGTGTAAGGCAGCGTTTTTGCTGTTTCCGTAAAAAACAGTTTTTTTTTATGGGGCAGGGTTGTTAGCCCAGCGCCCAACCCCCAGACCTGGAGGAAGGTGATTTTCTAAGCATAGCTTAGACGTAACACACAGCTGAAAGTAGGGGGTACCCAGTGAGGATCGAAATTGCTACTCAGTTATAATGATTCTAGCAAGACGAGCTTTGTAACCATTACACCAGGCCGAGGTGCCCTATCATCTATGTAAACTGACTATAGTAGTAGCCATATGAGCACAAGAAATTTATGTGACCTGCTTCAGCAATTACTAACCTGCCATTAAATTCCCTGTCTTGCCGTCGTGGATTCTTTTTCCAATAAACCTCTTTTCTTTCGTCCATGCACGTGTTGCTATTCTTTCAGTCGAGTATCACCTTGTCTTTAAAGGATACAACCGATAAATAATATAGATTAGAAAAACTTAACTGCCTGCCAATAATTTGGAATGTAATTAGCAATTAAGTTCAGAAATATTTTTGAATATTTTAAACATAGAATTTTATAGTCTCATGTTAATGAAAAAAGAAATAAGATATGAGCCAGCTTGGTGCAATGAAGCCATTGGCCAGCTTAAAGCAATAGGCAAAATGATCATCTTCCCAGTTTATTAAAATTGCTTTGTTTTGGTCCAACTTTTTATGAAAACTCTAATATATCATTAACTTTTTTTTATCAGAGCATACAGTCTCTTCGGAAAGCAAAGGGTGTAAAATATCTTAAGTTAGAGTCTACAACTTTATAAAGATATATTTTATAATATTTTTAAAAAATCATCAAACCATATAATAATTATCAGTGCATATTTAGTTATATATTTCCCTGAAAAGGGAGGTAAATAAACTTAAGTTGGTAAATTTATAAGTGATTACTTCCCTTAGTCATTTTAATCAGTTCTCTTATTCCTATGTTTCTTAAATTGCAATCTTTTTTGTTGAAGCCTTTTATGTGAGGCACTCAAATACTTTTGTCTATTAAGTGATCATCTTGCTTCAATTTGGTCTTGAAATAGGCTTTGTCATTAATGTCTTTGTTGATCTGTTGTTAATCTTTTTCTTCTGAGAGATATTTCTATCTCACTCTTATATTAAAGATATAAGATCTTTAACATGAAAAGATATGAAGTAAAAAGTAATTCATATAATATCAGAACTGATCAATGAATTGGAGATATCATTGAACATTTAAAAAATATAAATTAAACTGAGCCTCAATTTTAGTTGTGAATTCTTTATCGCCATTTCATTGAATCTCAGGTCCTGAATATGACGATAAACTGCAGCTGGCAGCAAGGCCTCTGATTGGGAGGTTGTGAGGAGCATGGAACCACCTGTTAATTGCTGTTGTTCTCAGGTCCACCCTGACCCAAACTGGTAGCACCTGTTAGGGTCCCAACTATGGGCAAATAGTTAACCTGACCCAAACTGGGGTGACAATATTATAAAAGTATAAAAATCGACTTATTTTTAAGGAAAAATAAATTATTACCAGCAATACGTTTCTGAATACAAATCTAGATGACATTTTCAGTTTTGTAAAATAAAAAAAAATAAATTTTTCATCAAAATCTGACTAAATCAACTTTTTCATTATTACTGAACATTGAAAAGAATACATTAAAACCTTATCTTTTTGGCATTAAATAACCCACAGAGGTTGATATGCTGTTAAACAAAACTCAAACTCAAATTGATTCTCAATAGATTCTTTCAAAACTTCTGTTTCATAGCATCAGAATATTAGAACTTTCTTACAACTGCAGACACTTTGACAGCACGAGTACACTATTTTATAAAGCTTCACATAATCACGTTGCTGACATTAATGCCACCAGTCATGATGCCTACTCAAATATGTATAATAAGAAATAAAAATGT
The DNA here is from genome assembly GCA_037127315.1 of Ascarosepion bandense. NCBI lineage: Eukaryota > Metazoa > Mollusca > Cephalopoda > Sepiida > Sepiidae > Ascarosepion > Ascarosepion bandense. The sequence continues at coordinate 2,422,227 of JBBBDQ010000416.1, forward strand.
TTAGAGATGAAATTTTTATTATCTTTTTGGCATTTTATAATATGAAAACAAATCTTTTCACACTGGCTTTATTTTTAAGTCTTGTTCTATCATTCTCGTATACTTTTGGGGGGCCTTGTTCTATCCATTCACCGTATACTTTTGGGGGCCCTTGTTCTATCATTCTAGTATACTTTTGGGGGCCCTTGTTCTATCATTCCTCGTATACTTTTGGGGGCCCTTGTTCTATCATTCTCGTATACTTTTGGGGGCCCTTGTTCTATCATTCTCGTATACTTTTGAGGCCTTGTTCTATCATTCTCGTATACTTTTGGGGGCCCTTGTTCTATCATTCTCGTATACTTTTGGGGGCCCTTGTTCTATCATTCTCGTATACTTTTGGGGGCCCTTGTTCTATCATTCTCGTATACTTTTGGGAGACCCCTTGTTCTATCATTCTCGTATACTTTTTGGGGGCCTTGTTCTATCATTCTCGTATACTTTTGGGGGCCCTTGTTCTATCATTCTCGTATTACTTTTGGGGGCCCTTGTTCTATCATTCTCGTATACTTTTGGGGGCCCTTGTTCTCATCATTCTCGTGCTTTTGGGGGCCCTTGTTCTATCATTCTCGTATACTTTTGAGGCCCTTGTTCTATCATTCTCGTATACTTTTGGGGGCCCTTGTTCTATCATTCTCGTATACTTTTGGGGCCTTGTTCTATCATTCTGGCTATACTTTTGGGGGGCCCTTGTTCTATCATTCTCGTATACTTTTGGGAGCCCTTGTTCTATCATTCTCGTATACTTTTGGGAGCCCTTGTTCTATCATTCTCGTATACTTTTGGGGGCCCTTGTTCTATCATTCTTTCGTATACTTTTGGGGGCCCTTGTTCTATCATTCTCGTATACTTTTGGGGCCACTTTGTTCTATCATTCTCGTATACTTTTGGAATATTGCCATTTCTATCATTCTCGTATACTTTTGGGGGGCCCTTGTTCTATCATTCTCGTATACTTTTGGGGGGCCCTTGTTCTATCATTCTCGTATACTTTTGGGGGCCCTTGTTCTATCATTCTCGTATACTTTTGGGGGCCCTTGTTCTATCATTCTCGTATACTTTGGGGGCCCTTGTTCTATCATTCTCGTATACTTTTTGGGGACCCTTGTTCTATCATTCCTCGTATACTTTTGGGGGGCCCTTGTTCTATCATTCTCGTATACTTTTGGGGGCCCTTGTTCTATCATTCTCGTATACTTTTGGGGGCCCTTGTTCTATCATTCTCGTATACTTTTGGGGGGCCCTTGTTCTATCATTCACAGAAACACATACTTTTGGGGGCCCTTGTTCTATCATTCTCGTATACTTTGGGGGCCCTTGTTCTATCATTCACCATATACTTTTGGGGGCCCTTGTTCTATCATTCTCGTATACTTTTGGGGGCCCTTGTTCTATCATTCTCGTATACTTTTGGGAGCCCTTGTTCTATCATTCTCGTATACTTTGGGGGCCCTTGTTCTATCATTCTCGTATGCTTTTGGGGGCCTTGTTCTATCATTTCCTCGTATACTTTTGGGGCCCTTGTTCTATCATTCTCGTATACTTTTGGGGGCCTTGTTCTATCATTCTCGTATACTTTTGGGGGCCTTGTTCTATCATTCTCGTATACTTTTTGGGGCCTTGTTCTATCATTTTGTCATTCTCTTATACTGTTTGAGCTTTACATTATTTACCTCGTTCAAACTGTCGTCATCATTATTGCAATATTACAATGAATGTTCCATTGTATGTTTCAGCTTTCTTCAGGTGCTAGGAATTTTGAACTGACGACTTTATTTCAATCACTGTGGTATCTACATAAACTTAAGGAATCAATGCATATGCTATGCCATAAAAATATCCTAAGCCAACCAAATATAGAAATATGAGAACCAGTAATATAAAGCAGTAAAGAAAATCATTAGTGTCAAATATTGCAATATGAGTTTCGGTAAAAAAAAAAAAAAAGGTTACTGAGACATTAGGTTTATGAATACCAGAAATACATACACTGATGTCCTCAACGACACATGACCTAATGGATATAGGCATTGGTTAGTTCCAGTGACTTGACCGAAAGAGTTTTAAGTTGAATAAACAAGTTGAACAAATAACTTATTGAGTTGAATTAAAGGGAGATAACTACATGGCTACCAGAAGTGGTATTGCACATGGACTGAGAACGATATATACTCTAGTGATTGAAATAAAAGGTTTGGCTAAAAATTTTAGCACCTGAAGAAGGCTGGAGTGTGAAGTGGTCGAAACATCATAAACATAGCAATAAAGATGAGGACAACAGTTCGAACAATGTAAATAATGTAAATACTACCTAATCTCCAAAGTATAGACAAATATTTCTAGGCCTTATTTTATCATTCTGTTATTTTTTTATACTTTTTAGGCTTTGTTCTATCATCCTGTTATGAAAAAAAGAGAAATTTTAATTCCATTTATTTTCACATTTTAAGATTTCGCCAACATGCAAATATCTATACATTTGGTAATATTACACCTTATTAATTTATCCTTTCTTGTTTTTGAATACGTCAATCAAGCAAACATACAAATAAGATCATCCAAGCAGAAATATATAATTTTTCATATAAGTATTGACATATCTGGTTTGATAATCTAGTTATATATATATATATATATATATATATATATATATCTCGAGATCCTCAATCAACTCCAAAGAAAAGTCTGTAATGTTATTGATCCACACCTGGCATCACAGGTTCAGTCACATTCCCAACATCATGATATGGCTTAACTCTGCCTTTTCTATAAATACTTTCATGGCAATTGTTCTAATGATCTCTTCTTGGTATCTCAACCACATGAACAAAATTGTACAACTAGCTTGGCAGTTAGGTCTCACTGTTTTACTGTTGAAATAAATGTAACCAGACATTCTATTCTAATAATTTATTATACTTGTTGCCTGTGAAACTCTCAGTTTCTTTCCTCCCTGCCAACCTGTTAGAATGTGTTACTAACAGATAGAATTTTATATCTTGACTGATTCCAACGGTATTCTAATAAACAGGCTCTTGAAACTGTCACTGAACTCGGCTAGATTTTTTATTTAAGACATCTTGCCTCATTCATGTTACCAGGGCTGTCTTATTTACCCCACCACATTCACCATTCTGATATTTTTTTTATTTCCTTAAATATTTTATTTCTTAGTATTCACCCACTTCTTTCTGGCAAGTTCAATACATACTGAACTTTGTATTTCTTTCACTTTAGGTTGACCACTATTTTTTTCCTTTGGTATTCATACTTGTACATTCAATGAATTCTTGGGGTGTTGGTACATCAAAGATGTCATACAGAACTTGCATAGGTTCTTCCTTTCTTGCAGGCCTTTCTTCAGTTGACCTTTTCTTTAACTGATTCCAATACATTTTCCGTTTTCATTTTTTTACCATAAAAATTATTTTTCTAATTTGTAACATTATGATGCAATTTTCTCACATTTTTTATTTTTATATTGCCTGAAAAACACTTTTGCCCATTTTTAAAAAAATTGTGTCTTTTTTATTATCTTTTCTTTTTCGAGCTGGTAACAACTTGTAAAATACTAACTGATTTTTTCCTGTGAACATCAACTCTGCCAGTGTATAGGGATTTGGCATGATCCAGTCAACTTTCAAGAATTTTTGTAGTGTGTCTTTACTCACTCTTTTACTTGCTTTTTTTCAAAGTTCTCTAAAAAGTAACCACAAACCATTCTATTTGTTTGTTTGATCTTGGGTTATATGGTGGGGTAGTAATATGTTCAATCAAGAACATTTTACAACATTTTGTAAATTTATAAGCAGTGAATTGTGTACCATTATCCAAGACTATGTCATCTGGAATGCCACATCTTGCAAATAGTACATTTTTAAAAAATTGACTGTAACCATAAAAGTGTTTTACAGTAACAAATTTTAGTACACCTAGTAAAGCTCTCCACAACTACAAATTGATGTGTTTTGTTTATTGAACCTGGAAAACCTTTGTGCAGTCTTGACCACAGGGTGTCTGTCTTTAGTCAAGGTCATAATTTCTTGGTAGGTAATTTTTTTCTGTCAGAGCACAACTTCTGCAGGCTTTTACTATTTTTTCTATATTTTGATCCATCCATAAATTCACATTTCATCCTTGTAATTCCTGGATGTCTGCTATTAAATTAATTTAATATCAGCTTTCGTAATATATTAGGTATTACTACTATTTTTGCAAACATTACTACCCCATCACATTGCAACTAAGTGTTCAAGTCTAGATTTCATTCTAAAAAGTTTTCATTCCTTCCTTTTAGTCCTTATTTATTTTTTAAATAAGCATGTCTTGTTCTGATTTTACTTTTATTTCCTTTTTCTTTTTTAATCATATCACCCCGAGCAAGTTGCTAACGCCACTGATGTGCAGGGGGCTACGTAAGAGTGAGAAGATTGGAAAAGAGAAAACCGGAGACCACATCCTAAACAGGGAACAAGGGATGAGCATCTTCACCTGTTCAATAGACGTGGGTGGAGTGTGAACCGGGCGATAGTTTAGTCTATCTACTCCAAGGTAAATGGTAATTTGCATACTACATTACATAATATATTTTTAATTTCTATTTCACTTTTTAATGCTACAATCACAGTATCCTCAGATGGTTCATTATTTTTTGTTAGTAATCTCAATACATTTTTTGCATGACCTAAGTTTTCGGATGTTTCATATTCCATCATAAAATCATAATTAAATAAGATGGTACTCCAGTATTATAACCCATTTGCTGCATGCAGAGGAATTATTTTTCTTTTTTTAACCCAAAACTGATAGTAGAGGTCTGTGGTACGTCTGGAAACAAAAACTCCTCCTGTGTATAAATTTGAAATTTTTTCACTCCAAATATTACTAATGCGTCTTTTATGATCTGGCTGTAGTATTTTTCCCGCCAGTAATAATGAACATGAAGCCTGTATGATGACATTCAGGTTACCATTATCCTCTTTATGTAGAAGTACTGCTTTTATACCATAGTCACTAGAATCTGCAGTGAAGAAAATTTCAGCTTTTGGATTGTCGTGCACTAATAATAAGCCTGACATTAGTATTTTCTTGATTTCTATGACCACTTTTTGACATTTATTAGTCCAATTCAACTTGACACTTTTTTAAAGCAAATTATTCAGTGGAGCTCTCAAATTCTGTATATTAGGTTATATAGATATACATATATATATATATAGGTATATAGATTTGATAATAATTTGCTAGCTTAGTAATATTTGCTGAAGAAGGCATATTCTTCATGGCATTTTCCTTGATGAATCAATTTGACAACCATTTTTGTCAATTTGTCCTAGGTATTTGATTTTCGGCAAAAACAATTTGCATTTTTTCTCATTCTTATATTTTTTTCAAAAATTCTTTTTACATGTTTGATATGTAGTTCCTTAGATACACTTAATATATCATCCAACTAAGCAACTGCAAAATCACAATTTGCAAACCTAGTGTCCATTGCTTGTTGAAATAGTAGCTGGAGCGACTATGATTTCACAAGGAAGTCAGTTGAACTTATAATTCCTTGAGTGCATTTATCATTCTTAACTCTGAATATTCTTCAATTTCTATTTGCAAATATATCTCAGAAATATCAAGCTTTGAAAAAATTTTTCCACCTCTTAATTTTGCAAACATTTCCTCTGGACATGGTAATGGGCAGTTATGCAATTATAAGCATTTGTTTAACCCAGTCAAAAAATCAGTACATGCACAAATTTTATTATTTTTTTTCCTTTTAAATACTGCTGGTGTTGTCTATTTTTTTTAATTACACCCAGTTTTTCCTGTCAAATTCTTCATCGACTTGATCTAAAACTGCAAATATTACACTACATTTGGGTTTAAATACTAGTTTCAACAATTTGTCATTCAACAGAACATCCAGAAAATGTTTTTTCAATTCTTTCTTTAAGTTTTCATTGTTTTTTTTTTTTAACTGGTCTCTTGTTCACTTATAATTTCACCCAGTCAGTACTAAATAAATTTGTAATATTTTTTTACAATATAAGCCTTAGTTTTTACTCACTTGTTATGAAATGAAATGTTGCAAGTCATTTCATCAATAACAATTTCTCACCCAAACACATCACCTGTGATTTTTAAAGTTCTTTTTAATGTAGCATTTCTGTTTACTTTCCATGTGGCTTTGATGACTGTGATATCAGGATATCAGTATCTGTAAAGATACCAGTGTTTAGTTGCATTTTTACATTCACATTATTCAGTTTCACATCCAGAAAATCAAAGAAATTTTGTATAATTATTTTTTCCATCTCAATGACATGTACAAAATTTTTTTCCGCACAAACTTTTCCCTAGTTTTAGTTTTACAATGTGACACTTTTTATGTCCTACTTTTCCACGCTTGTAGCATTTTAAATACTTGAAGGAACAGTCGTCTCTTGAGATGTAAACTTCCACATCCGAAACATGGATTAATTTTTCTTTTTCCACATTATTCTTTGGTTTGTAAATAGACCCTGGTGCAAATTAATTGAAACAAAACAATTTCTTCTGAGAATCTTTCACACTTTCCCGGATCACGTATACATTATCACTTGGGATTGTTTTTCTCTTCAGACCACATCTTCCAATATGTTTTGGACTGATGGATCCAGTTCATTTCTTTGCCTTGATGACACAACTGACAATTGAAAGGCTGACACCAACAATATCCGCGATCTCTCTGTAAGGCTTGCCAGCATCTTCGTGCGACATTACAATTTTCTTACACTTCCTTGAAGTAGCATCCATCAAAGACAATGGCTATAGGACAACTAATCAACCATCAAGACAGTAGTGCCTGGGCATGATAAAAATCTTATGCAGTCACAGATGATGCAATATTTTTCAAGGCCAAACAAATTTCATCATACACCTTGAAAATAGGTTCATATTACTGCACACCACTGCAAATGACAATCTGAGGTGGGCCTAAAACTGAGCGTATATTGAAAGAAAGGAAACTAAAACATCTGTTTCCATTAATTTGCACAAGAGTGTATGTGCATTCTTTTTCTTTAAGTTCCTCTATATCGCATCTAAGAGGTAGGATTCTCTGATATTCATCCTATATTTCTTGTAGTGTCAGTTTTTGATTCTGTCCCTGTTTTATTAGGGTTTTAGCAGGTACTTTTTTTATTTCACTGTTACCCATAATCCATTTGCATCTTCCTGTTATCCCATAATGCATTGCATATTTTTAGTGTATAAAAATGCAATGCAAGTCCCCCCCTCATTCTTTTACATTATCTGGCCGAGGATGGATTATGTCGGGACGGTAAGTGATTTGTTCTTTTTCCTTCATTTTAGCTGCAGTAGCTTTACACGCTAAGCAAATACGGGCTCTCTTTTGGTGGAGACAAGGCAAGTCACAATCAGTATTGCTAGTCCCAGGTTGTATCTCATGTCTTCCACAGAACTCTCTCAGGATTCTGTCATCGAACTGCGCAGGAAATTCTTAGTTAAGTCATGTTGCTCAGTTCGTGTTATCAGGGGTGTTTCATTTACTCCATAAACAAAATGGCAATCTTCAAAAATTTAAATGCAACATCCATTGCCATCTTTTGTCTTTTCCAGAATCTTGTTCATGTTTCTTCCATTCTAATCTTAGTAACCACTTGTGCCTTCGTGGCATTATTTTAAAAAAATAAAGAGAAGACTGATTATGACACGTTTATCTTTATCAAGTCATCTTTATCCAATTTATTGAATTATTATCAACATTCCAAAAAGCGTTGTTCTCAATCCTTTGTGTCACACTAATAGGAAGGGTTGTTTGGACACAAGCCACTGTTCATTAACAAATCAAAGGAGTTTTTATATTGGAAAATTTCTACTAGACATTCATAATTATCTAGAGTTAAATAGTTTTACCTAGAACAAAAAGTCAAACTGAATTCTCATCAACAAGAAACAATGGTATTATTCAGATGGTTTTTACTTTGTGACTTTCTTTGTGGAAACTCCTTAGATTTTGTTTCCTGTGGATTTCATATTTGATTTTTGTAAACCAAAAAAATACAAAAAAGATCAAAGTCCATTTAAAAATTCATTAAAATAATGCCTTTGTTGAGTGGTGCCTTAATTTGCTTCTATGAGATTTGATAAAAGGACAGAATAAAAATATGAAAAAGAACAATTAAAATATTAAAATGATACTGGCATAGTAAATACCAATATGCTTACGATATTAAGAGGATACCAATCTAGTAAATATCAATATGTTTATAATATTAAGAGGATACCAATCTAGTAAATATCAATCATGTTATACAATTGCCAAAAATGACAGCAACATATATTTTGATGTACCTTCGAGTGAGTGTCTTACATTAAGACATAAGAAAAAAAATTCAAACTCTTGGGCATGAGAGAACAGAAATATAAATATACGCACACAAATAATTGTCTTTATTATAATAGAGTATATATATTTTCTTCACAACATAATTATTGCCAAAACATAAAATAAGGCACTGTTAAAGAGCAAACATGCAGCAAGATCTTTCATAAATGGTAGTAAAGAGAATGAACTGATCCAACACTCTCTTGCTGTTGTCTCTCTCCCTCCATGAGCACTATATATATATATATATATATATATATATATATAGAGAGAGAGAGAGAGAGAGAGACACACACACACACACAATGGGCTTTATTATAAGAGAGAGGATTAGAATTATACTGGTCTTGTAAATATCATTATCCTTGAAATAATAAAATAAAAGCCATCAAAACATTAAAAAATTTCATATAATCTTTTTGTAACTGATTTATACACAAAGCTTAAGAACATCAACATTAATATGAAATCCTCTCTGCAGTTTATTTCGAGAAGAATTTTTTTTTTATTGGATTTGAAAATATTTTCAATCTCGTCTTGCAAAAACATTTAATGAGGAAAAGAATGTATGATTTGTGCCAGAATTTGTGCCAGAAAGTTGACAACCCCTTTCACTTGGTGAAGACATTAAGCATCAGCTCCCATTTTGAAAATATTTTTTTTTCCTCCAGTATGACTGAATTTGGTAAGAATTCCATCTTGAGTTCATGTAGGAAGAAAAAAAAGGAACAAAAGTGTGCAAGAGATGCTCTGCAGTGTAAAAATGATGGCATTTTACCTGAGGAATATCAACATTATTTTCTCCTTTACGGAAATTGGTCAAAGCAATGAAAAAACAATTTTAAATTCACAGTTCATTTTCCTTTTCATATTATTACAGCCCAAATTTAATACATTTAAAAAAACAAGCTTTTTTTTTAAAGAAAAAAAAGCTTCATGAAAAAATATAAATTAATGTTAACAATTTAATGAACCCAATCAATCATAGAAAAAGCAAAAGAACAATAAGGCACTGGAAGTTGTGGAGAACCATGTTTGCATTTATATATTTTAAAGAAACAAATTATTATCTTTGAAATTTCAAATCCAAAGTAAGAATAACTAAGAACAATAAGGGACTGGAAGTTATGGAGAACCATGATTGCATGTAATTTATATATTTTCAGGAAACAAATTATATTTAAAATCCACTGTATAACTTAGATAAATATTTACCCGACTCTCTAACTGGAGCAAGATGTGACACAAGGTCGTTTTTATTGGGGAGAACCTAAGCGGGTACCCTCAGGTCATTGGTCAAAACCCCCGCCTAAGCAGTAACTGGGTACCAAACTGGTCTTATCTGGTCAAAGCTAGTCATGGCTCCCAGCCAAAAGGCCAAGAAACTTAGACTTTAGGAAAACTGGAACTATCCTGAATCTTGAGTTCAACAACAGAAAATATTTCTTGTGAATAAATTTTTCAATTCTTTGTTATTTATTTAATCATTTTAACACTCGCATTTTTCAATGTTTTTCTTCAAGAAAAAAACAGTTGTAGCTAAATACTGGCAGCCGATTAAATTTTTGATGATGGCATGATAAACTGATTGCTATAAATATGATTTTATTTCAAAATATCCAGTATATCTAACAATTCAAGTCATTTTCTTGAAAGAAGAGACATCACTAGAGAAAAATAGGTTTACATTTTAGCATTCAGATGAAACATCATATTAACAGATGTCACCCAAAGCATCTTTTTCTTTTTATAAGATGACGTACATTTTTAAATGTTTTACTAAAAAAATAAAATAAAATAAAATGAATAAAATAAAATGGGGGGGAAAAAAAAACACTGAAAAGATCTTTGTAAATGAATGCAAAAAAAAAATCTAAATCCATCATTTTCCACAAAGATCAGAGAAATGCAAAATATTAATTTTGTTTTCCGAATTTAAAAAATTAAGGCTGATTTTTTTTCATCAAATGGATTTCTAAATGAAGACAAAAATGAAAGAATTACTTGCACGTCTTCATCTGGAATTTTATAACATCTGCAACCAGTAAAAAGTTCAAAGAAATTCAAAAATTATTAATGCAGCATTTACAGATTCAAGAAGACGTTGCTGAAAATGAATGAAGTCTTTTGGGTTTTTTTTTCAAAACTTATAAAATGTCAAATGTAATTCAGTGTGGCTTCCAAACCGACTTCAATTGATGTTTTGGCGCCTAACGCAATAGATGTTCATTGAAATTGGACAGCTGTAGTTGCTAAAGAACCTTTTCTCTATCTGTAACTAAAAAATATTAATTTTGCAACACTCGCTAATTTTACTGAATGTGAAAAAGATCCCCAGTTAATGGATTAAATAGCAGAAAGGACTGAGTTCTCTAGCCATGATAAGCCACCAGTCTAGAAGAACAACTCAGAAATCAAAACCACAGGGACGGTAACATATATTCATATATCCTTCTCAAGAACGGTCATGACAATGCCCACTTTACAGTTATTAAAGAAAAGGAAGCTATGGATAGCCAAGTTTGAATTCCAGTTGAATTTATTGCATTCACTTACACACAAATACCCTTGAAAAAGGTATTAATCCATTGCTTCTCCCTCTGCCTTGTTACATAGACTTGGTTGGCAACCAGTTTACTGCAGTAAGTAACGGCAGCCTACTGTGGGGAAATCTTCTACCCAGCACAGAGTTTCTCACTTTAACTGAGCAGATTGATGTCAAATTCAAAGTTTTGTGAGGACAGCGTTATGATGTTCTCACTTATCAGGGCTAGTTTACCATTAGGTCCCAGTTTTTTCTTGTTTATATAGAACATGGTATGATTTTTATGGGATTGGTTTTATTTGGGATCGTTTGATCTTACTTATGATGTCATTTTTATATATATATATATATATAGCATAATGATGATCCACGTATACTGTCTTAATATGTATAGGAAAAACTACTAAAAAGTTGTAAGTTTAAAAATGTAATTTTTTTTTACAGTATTTATTTATTTCTATTATTATATATATATATTTGATGTATATATAATGTTTTTGATGAAAGGCCAAGGTCGGTCTGAAATATCAAATATATATACATATAATAGAAATAAATAAATACTGTCAAAAAAAAATACATTTTTAAACTTGCAACTTTTTAGTAGTTTTTCCTATATATATATATATATATATATATATATACGTGTGTGTGTGTGTGTGTGTATGAGAGAGAGAAATGTCTGTATATACTGCTTGGTGAAACATCCAAAACTGATGAGGTTAGATAAGATATAAAAACATGTCAAGATATTGCAACATTGAATGGCAGTGAGGTGGATTTGTACTTACATCTGTGATTGGAGCCACACAGTTTGGCGGTGACAAGCCATCAAGCTTTTGGCTAAGAACAGATGCATCTCGTGAATACCTCTGGTGTGACTTGAGAATCTCAGCTGCAAAGAATCAAAGACAAAAGATTTTAGAACCATCATTGGTCGTCAAGAATAAAGCAAGAATTTTGCAATCTCATAAGATTAAAACAAAAAAATTATTTAACATATAGAAGTCTTTTTAATTCATTTCACCCTAAGCAAGGGAGGGTCGGCCATTAGTGCACAGGGAGTTACAGTGAGAGAAAAGACATGGTTCAGGGGTCATTTATAAAAGAATAAAAGATGAACACAATTAAAGATAGAATTTGGCAAAATTTTGGAAGATTGTAGCTATCAGAGAAACAAGTAAACAGAAGTGAGTTCAACAGGTGGGACGTGCAAGAAAAACTCTACAAGCAGAAGTGGCACTTAGAGGTAAATATTTAAATGGTAAAAGGTGGGTCCTAGCAGCCAATCAAGTAGCACACCTAAATTCAGCTCGTCAGGGTGCAAGGGAACAAAGCCCGTCAGGGCGCAAGAGAACAAAGCTTGTCAGGGCACAAGGGAACAAAGCCCGTCAGGGCGCAAGGGAACAAAGCTCGTCAGGGCGCAAGGGAACAAAGCCGGTCAGGGCGCAAGGGAACAAAGCCTGTCAGGGCGCAAGGGAACAAAGCCTGTCAGGGCGCAAGGGAACAAAGCCGGTCACGGCGCAAGGGAACAAAGCCGGTCACGGCGCAAGGGAACAAAGCTCGTCAGGGCGCAAGGGAACAAAGCTCGTCAGGGCGCAAGGGAACAAAGCCCGTCAGGGTGCAAGGGAACAAAGCTCGTCAGGGCGCAAGGGAACAAAGCTCGTCAGGGCGCAAGGGAACAAAGCTCGTCAGCGCAGTTGCCATGAAAATATTTATTGAAAAGACAGAGGGAAGTCAGGTCACATTGGTGAAAAAGTGACTGAGGTTGAGATGCCAAGTTAGGACCAATTACATTGCAGATCCTTCTTTGGATTTTATCGAGAACCTCAAGATGAATAGCAGGAGCACTCAACCAGATATGGCAACAGTATTCAATGCATGAACGAATGGTAGATTTATAAAATGGATTCCGACGAGAAAAGCTTTCTAGCCCAACACAGAGACCCAACTTTCCTATCAGTAGATGCAGCTATAGATACAATATATTTGTTTTACTTTAAATTGGTTGAAAAAGTGAAGCCAAGGAGGTACAATGTTAATGAAAATATAAAATTAGATTGACATGACACTCAGTTTTTTTTAACCCCCACCCCTTTTTTTTTTTTTTTTTGAAATAAGATCCAAGAGAAATAAATCAAGATACACTTGAGAAAAAAATTTCATTAGAAACAAGGAAAAGACTGCTTTATTGCTGTGTAAAATCAATCCTCATATATGGCAGAGAGTGCTGGACAATTTCATCACAGATGAACAGATGTGAGGCAACAGAGATGTGGTTTTACGGAATAATACTGAGAATTTCATCGATGGAACATGATCAACAAGAAATTTTTTTAAAAATGAGAACAAAAAAGATATTCATACATAAAAATACAAAAGAAGCAAAGACTTGAACAGAGATGAGGTTCTACAGAAGGATGCTGAGAATACCATGAATGATGTAAATGAGTAACAATGAAATTTTAATGAAAATAAGAATGAAAAAACATGTAAAATCAAAAAGGCACAGTTGAAATTTTAGTGATTTATAATGAGGAAAGAAAGCTAGGAAAATTTGACACTCTTAAGACATTGATAGCAAAAGAAACAGAGAGAATAGAAAGTAATATAAAGCTTGTGTAAATGGATTGCAGAACAGGGAATGGTAGAAATAATAAAAAGGCAGACAATGGTGAAATTACAAAAGATAGGTAGTAGTGGAGAGCCATAATCACCCATGTTTAGAAGGGACACAGAATTCTCATAGTTGTGAATGTGTAGTGTAACTGGTAGCAACAAAGAAAGAGAAGGCGAATTGGCATGGCAAAGGACGCGTTCCAGAAGATGAGCAAAATACTAACACACAGGAAAATCTCAATAGAAATGAAGAAAAGAGTGCTAGACTGCTACGTGATGTCAGTTCTTCAATACGGCAGTGAATGCTGGACAATATCATCGAAAATGAGGACAAAACTGGAAGCGGCCGAAATGTGGTTCTACAGAAGGATGCTACGGATATCGTGGACTGAGCATACAAGCTACGACGAGGTGTTAGAAAGAATGGCAACAAAAAGGAAATTGATGCTGAGCATCAGGAAGAGACAACTGAAGTTCCTGGGACATGCAATGAGGAAAGAGAGCCTGGAGAACCTGATACTGACTGGTCAGATAGAAGGAAGGAGAGACAGAGGATGGCAGTGGATAACATATTTGCAGGGTCTGATCAGGTGGATGACGGAACGGGGGTTGCCAGGAGCAACAGGAACAAACATACTAAGAGCCACAAGGGATAGGGAGATGTGGAGAACCATGATCGCCTACGTCCTGAAGGGACAGGGCACATAGAAGAAGAAGAAATTAGAATTATAACAAAGTTCATCATGTTCACTTTTCCCTTGAGAAAGCTATGAAAACTTGAGATCTTTTCTAATCCCAGCTATGTGTTATATAGCTGATTGGGCTTTCTTGCCTTGAGATGGCAACCCATCTAGAAGAAGAAGATAAGATGAATTTGAAATCTGCCTAAAGACGAATAAGCTCTGTCAGTCTGTCTTGACCTTGCCATGGCTGCAGTGCATATGTTGCTCCTACAACCAAGAAGGATTATGGGACTGGTGATATTTTTTTTTATAATCATATTGCCCCAAGCAAGGCATTTTACTGCCACTGTTTTGCAGGGGGTTACATAGGAGTAAAGTTATGAGAAGGAGTGACAGTTTATAGGAGGTGTCAGGAAGTGGGTAAGAGAAGGATAACTAAATGTGGCCATAAAGTGAAAGATCAAGTTATATATTGATTGTAATGTAGAACTGATCCCCCACTTTATATCCACATTATAATAGTATACGAATTTTTTTTTTATAATCATATCACCCCCAAGCAAGGTATTTTACTGGTACTGTTTTGCAGGGGGTTACATAGAAAGAAAGTTATGAGAAAGAGTGACAGGTTATAAGGGGTGTCAGGAAGTGGGTAAGAGAAGGATGAGAATACTGATGAGTGGAGTGGACGGAGAAAGGAGCATGAGAGAGAGGATGCAAATTAGTGAGATAGGAGATGACTATTGACTTTACATTTAAATTCTTGGAGATTATAGCTGTCGGGAAAACAAGTAAATGGAAGGGAATTCCACAGGCGAGAGAAGAAGCTGCTGGAGTAGGATTTGTGTTTACAATTTATTGGTTTCACAGTAAAAGAGTGGGACCTAGTTGCTAATCTTGTGGCTTGATTAAATTTATATATAGGGGGGACCAGTGAGCTGAGTTCATCGGAGCAGAAGCCGTGAAAGCATTTGTAGAAGAGATACAGGGAAGCCACATTGCACTTGTGAGAAAGTGACTGTATCCGAGCTGCCAAGTTGGGATTTATCACATTACAGATTCTCCGTTGGATCTTGTCAAGTACACCCAGATGGATAGCAGGAGCACTCGACCAGATATGGCAGTAGTATTCAATGATTTTATCATCTAAATGGTGATTGCAACATTTTACTCACATGAAATCCACCTCCTCATTCTTCACGTCATTTGTAGTGGCTTCCATCTTATTTTGGAGTCTATAACCTTGACAATTAAGACCAGCATTTAATTTTTACAGGTATCATAGCACCTGACCAGATATGGCAGCAGTATTCAATGATTTTATCATCTAAATGGTGATTGCAACATTTTACTCACATGAAATCCACCTCCTCATTCTTCACGTCATTTGTAGTGGCTTCCATCTTATTTTGGAGTCTATAACCTTGACAATTAAGACCAGCATTTAATTTTTACAGGTATCATAGCACCTGACCAGATATGGCAGCAGTATTCAATGATTTTATCATCTAAATGGTGATTGCAACATTTTACTCACATGAAATCCACCTCCTCATTCTTCACGTCATTTGTAGTGGCTTCCATCTTATTTTGGAGTCTATAACCTTGACAATTAAGACCAGCATTTAATTTTTACAGGTATCATAGCACCTGACCAGATATGGCAGCAGTATTCAATGATTTTATCATCTAAATGGTGATTGCAACATTTTACTCACATGAAATCCACCTCCTCATTCTTCACGTCATTTGTAGTGGCTTCCATCTTATTTTGGAGTCTATAACCTTGACAATTAAGACCAGCATTTAATTTTTACAGGTATCATAGCACCTGACCAGATATGGCAGCAGTATTCAATGATTTTATCATCTAAATGGTGATTGCAACATTTTACTCACATGAAATCCACCTCCTCATTCTTCACGTCATTTGTAGTGGCTTCCATCTTATTTTGGAGTCTATAACCTTGACAATTAAGACCAGCATTTAATTTTTACAGGTATCATAGCACCTGACCAGATATGGCAGCAGTATTCAATGATTTTATCATCTAAATGGTGATTGCAACATTTTACTCACATGAAATCCACCTCCTCATTCTTCACGTCATTTGTAGTGGCTTCCATCTTATTTTGGAGTCTATAACCTTGACAATTAAGACCAGCATTTAATTTTTACAGGTATCATAGCACCTGACCAGATATGGCAGCAGTATTCAATGATTTTATCATCTAAATGGTGATTGCAACATTTTACTCACATGAAATCCACCTCCTCATTCTTCACGTCATTTGTAGTGGCTTCCATCTTATTTTGGAGTCTATAACCTTGACAATTAAGACCAGCATTTAATTTTTACAGGTATCATAGCACCTGACCAGATATGGCAGCAGTATTCAATGATTTTATCATCGAAATGGTGATTGCAACATTTTACTCACATGAAATCCACCTCCTCATTCTTCACGTCATTTGTAGTGGCTTCCATCTTATTTTGGAGTCTATAACCTTGACAATTAAGACCAGCATTTAATTTTTACAGGTATCATAGCACCTGACCAGATATGGCAGCAGTATTCAATGATTTTATCATCTAAATGGTGATTGCAACATTTTACTCACATGAAATCCACCTCCTCATTCTTCACGTCATTTGTAGTGGCTTCCATCTTATTTTGGAGTCTATAACCTTGACAATTAAGACCAGCATTTAATTTTCATAGGTATCATAGCACCTGACCAGATAGGGTAGCAGTATTCAATGCACAGGCGGATGGTAGATTTATATATTTGCAGGATTGTTTCAGGCGGAATAAAACTTCCTGGCCCCACACAGAGAACCAACTTTCAACCAAGGATAGAATGTCAAGTCTACTATGCTATTTCACCCATATCCAGCTATAGATTATTTAATTTTGGCACAAAATCACAAGTCTAAAGGCACCTGGCAAGAATCAAACTCACAAATTGCTAATAATGACGTACAAGACGAGTTTGTTATAAATTATGTTGAGTTGTTCATTCAAATCAATTCTAAGGCTGTCCATTTAGATTTCTAAATAAACCAGCGACTATGATCATCAAGACGTTTTAAAGATTTCAACATAGATCACAATTGTGTCAAGACAATGGCTCAGTTGCATGAAATGGTGAACAGCAAGAGAATGGTAGAATTGTGTGAAAAAGAAAGCAGTGTAGAATTTTATGAAATGGGATTTGGAACAAAGAAAAATTCTTGAAAACCAAGCAAAGAAATCATTGCTTCTGACATTTTATCATTTTTCTGGTTAACAAAATGGAAAACTGTCATTGATTTAATAAAAAGTGAGAAAGGAGTACTGCCCCCTCCCATACCCAAGTAACAGATGATAATTTTCTGCTCAAAATAAAATTCACTAGACAGATTCACACTGCTTTGATTCCTGATTCCTTATACAAAATTTTACCTTTTTTTTTTTGTTTGCATTTATCTTCAAACTTTCAAATGCAAAAAGGGACTTTTCCAGTTTACTGCAACGTGCCAGTATTCCATTTCTGACCAATGCTTGTTAAAAAACACATTCATTACCTTCCTCAAAATATTTAAGCATCAATTAAAAGAAAAAAAACTAAAAATCCTTACAAAAACTTAAATTTATATCAACTATGCAACAAGGAATATTGTTTAAATTATTTGACCAAAGGCAATAGATACACTAAGATGCAAGGGTTTCTAAGTATTGAAGGAATCTACATATAAAATTCTGTAACTTCTATTAGTCTGTCCATTTGTCACACTCTCTAAAATAGCCTTACACTGATCAGTTGAAACCAAATTTGAAAGAGATGAGCAAACAGGGAAAATGGTGTACAGTACCCTTGGTTTTACTTGGGTGCATATCTTAGGATAAATTTTCATTTATTTTTGGGAAAAATTAAATTGTATCTAATAGATTCAAAATACTCCCACTATTTTAAAAACAATTTAATGATTAAAATAACAAATACTTCTTTAATAAAAATACAACTTTTTTTGCAAATATTTTAAGTCTTAAATATACAAGGATCCAGTTTCCAGTTTGCACTGTTTGTGCAAGAACTATAAACAAATCACAAGATTAAACACTTCAAAATTTTGAAATCTGGCTCCAGAAAAAAATATTTATGCATGGCCAGTTGTAAGTTGCATGCTCAAGAGTAAGAAACCCCAAGAATTTATTCTTTGCTGTTGAAAAAGAAAAACATTTCTTAAAAAAACATTGTTTCTCATGCAGTTCTATGAGATTAAATTGAAGAAAGTAAACCACAAAGTGGGGTTTTTGTCAGAATGTTTTTTCAAGCAAATCAGCTTATTCAAATTTCATCGATTGCTTTGCAAAACTGAATGAGATTGCATAGTTTTTAAATTTCAACCAAAAATGTTAGTGATAACTTCAACAATACTAAATACTGTGAAAATTTCAACACGCATCCGTGCGTTGCAACAAATTATGAAAAAAAGTGAACATTATTAAGGAGAGAAAACAATAAGAAATTGGAATTTATAAGATAGAAAATAATGATCAATAATTGCATTTAAATTTTTGCTGAAGAAAGTTGACTGATAAAAAGAAACCAGAAGAGTGTTTCATAAGCAAGAATAACTAGAGAACTGTTAGTATAGAATATATGGCTACATCGAGTCATTTCAACTGTAAAATGATGGGACCTATCGACCAATTTAGTACTGCACTTAAATTTATAAAGTCTAGGTATCAAAAAAAAAAAAAAAAAAAGAAGCTCATCAGAACAGTTACCATATTCATAAAAAAAGCACAAGAAAACTACATTATGGTGGTGAGAAAGTGACAAGGCTGGGACTGATAACATCGCAGATTCTTCAGATTTTATCAGAAATCTCTAAATATATAGCAGAAGCACCAGACCAAATATGGTAGCAATACTCAAAGTAAGTATGAATGGTAAAAATTGTCTCAACAAAATGAAACAATTTTTCTAGCATAAAAAATAGAAAATGTTAAAACCATTTGACTGTTAAAGTTTTTTTTTAGTGTTGATGTTTCATGACTTTACATAAGCATTTTTAAAATACTAATGTAATATCACTCCTCCTATATGTCAGTGAAAGATGGACACACTTCTCAAAGAAGAGACTTTAAGAAACAGAAAAGTGGTTCCACAGAAGAATACTGAGAGTATTATGGACGGAATATGAACTGAGAAACAACAAAGTTTTAGAGAAAATAGAAACAAAAAGAGCACTAATGATTAATACCAGAAAGAGAGAGTTGAAATTTCTAGTGAACATAATGAGGAAAGTAGACTTGGAAAATTTAATACTCACAAGACATACTGAAGTCAGAAGGGATAGAGGAAAACAATGTATAACTTACCTCATGAGCTTCAGTAAAAAGATGACAGGACAAGGTTTAAAAGAAAAGACAAAACTTATTTATAGCTACAAAGGACAAGAAAATGTGGAGAGTCATGATCATCAACATCACACAGAAAAAGAATGCAGATTGTTTCTTTTGTATTTTGTAAAACAATGCCATAAAGAAACTATTTCCAATCCACTTGCTCAGCCATGCCAATTCAGTTATAACATTCTGAGTGTCATAATAACAACCAACCCTTAAATATGTATCAAATCAGTTCAGTGCCATACATGATACATTCTTTGGGAGATCATGTCTTGATAGAGACATGACTGACTGGGCAGCAGATTATCCCACAGTAGGTTGCCATTGTTTTCTGCAGTAGACTGTTTGTCAGCAAAGGCTATAGAACCCAATTTGTCATATTATTTAACCCATAACTGGAGGGAAGAGACAGATTAGTACCTTTCCCCAAGGGTATCTGTGCATAAGTAAATGCAAGGAATTCAACTGGAATTCGAACTCAGCTCCCCGATTTTTCATTCAGAGTCGATATCCACTGCACCACAATGCACATCCATTAAATAAACATCTCATAAAAAAAAATTCATGAGGCTAATATTGGATGACTGAATTAAAGTTACTAATGTCTTCACTCTTCCAATACACCTGCAAGTGTCATAAAGAGTGATGATGAATGTTACATTCATCATCACTCTTGAAACAGTACCTGTTACAGGTACTGTAGTTTGATTGAGAGGAAATCTGAGCAGGTGGGAAGCAGGTGTGTCACTCACATTGAAAGTGGATAATAAAACCATACAATTCACCAAAAGGGGATGCGCCATGTTTATATGGGCATGGCCTTAAACTTGTCTCCATGTTCTTAACACGGCTCAGGCTAATCCGAGATAAAATGAGATGATGTCTACACATTTGACGGACTGATGCTCGAAAAGATTCAGAGAGCAACAAAAAGAATACAAACTGCAAATGGGGCAAAAGATGATTGACACAACATGGGAAATGAAAGAAGATGAGAAGTAAACAATTAGAGAGAGAGAGAGAGAGAGATAAAAAAAAAA
This sequence comes from Ascarosepion bandense, assembly GCA_037127315.1. Taxonomy (NCBI): domain Eukaryota; kingdom Metazoa; phylum Mollusca; class Cephalopoda; order Sepiida; family Sepiidae; genus Ascarosepion; species Ascarosepion bandense. The sequence goes on from JBBBDQ010000416.1 coordinate 2,442,942, forward strand.
AGGAAAGACCAAAGAAACATATAGAGAGGAGGAAAATAAAAGAATGGAAACAAGAGAGACTGAGAATGTAGAAGACAGATGTGAGGAGAAAAAAAGAGAAAATAAAAATAAAGAAAACGAGATATTTTTTTTTTAAATCAACAGAAATCTGAAAAAATAAATAAATAAATAAAAAGCAACGAGAAAAAACGTATAGAAATTTCTAAAGGGAAAAGAAAGTCGATTTCATGGAGCCAACAGAGTTCAGAAATGGTTTTTATCTTGAACAGTTGTTTTCGATTATGTCACTCACTGGAGACAAAAATAAATGTTTGGGGAAACAGGAAAAAAAGGATGTTATTAAAATCCCAAATATTACACGAAACAAAATAATTCTGCATATAAAAATATGAAGTGGCAAAAGAAAATTAAAATAAACAAAAGTCAAAGCTAACAGCTTAACTAGGGCAGCAATAAAAAAAAAAAATTGACATCCTTCAGAAGCAGCGTTCTTTTTCTCATTCTTAAATAAGAAACAGAATACGGAGATTCTAACTTTGTAAACATTTGATTTGTAACAAAATATGTCAGTATATGAAGATGTGCGTTTTGGTACAGTGCATATTGGCTTGGAACGAGAAATCGGAAAGCCAAGTTCTAATTCTAGCTCAGGAAAGGTCTGAATCCGTCATGTCTCCCTCCTGCTATCTGTCCTCCTAACAGGACAGATCGGGTTTTATAGCCTTGATTGGCAACAAGTCTACTGTAGAAAATAAGGACAACCTGCTGCAGGAAAATCTTCTGCCCAGTCAGTCATGTGTCTTTTGAGACATGAACACCCAAGTGTGTATCACATATGGCCATTAACTGACTGACAGACTGGTAAAATAAGATCTGACATGAAAAGGCATAATAAAGATGTGAAAATGGAAAAAAAAATATATCATTTACTAAACTAAAAATAAATGCAATCACAGTTTATGGATAATTCATTTATTGTGATCTCTATCGGATTTTTTAATGCTCTTCGTAATACTTGCTCCTTTATGAGTCATCTTTGACATTGTACAACAGCAAATTGAGAATGGTTAAAAAAAAAAAAAAAAAAAATGGAATTTACCCTAATTTTTCTTTTATGTGCCATGTTCCTTCAGGACGTAAGGTCATAACCCTCCACATCTTCCTGCTCTCTTATTAAGTTTTGTCTTGTTATTTCTCCCAAACACTATTCTGCCATCCATTTGCTCAAGCCCATCAAGTATGTCACATACTGTTTTCCCCTGTCTCTCTTTCCCAGTATTCGCCTTGTGAGGATCAGAATCTCCAAGCCCACATTCATCTTATCAGAAATTTCAACTGACCCTTTTTGGTATTACATAAAGGTTTTCAGTCCATGGTATCCTCAGAATTCTTCTGTAGAACCACATTTCAGTTGCTTAGAGTCTTCTTCATTTTTGAAAAGATTGTCCAGCATTTGCTGTCACACAGAAGGATACATGTTACATAACAAATTTTCCTGTCTCTTTATACACTGCTTAGCTTTTGGAATGCATCTTTGGCCATCCCAATATGTCTTTAGATCTCAGTGTTGCACTTTCCCTCCTCTGTAAAAATACTTCTCAGTTAAGTAACACATAATTTTCAACAATCTCTTACTGAAATGTGTCATTTTGTTTCCATTTTTACTAAAACTTTGCCATTGCTCACATGTTCAATCCATAGTATTCTCAGCATCCTTCAGTAGAACTACATGTTTGCTGCACAACATTTTCAATCACAAGTAAAAATACAGATTTAATTTGGATTTCTATCATTTTGCTATATTCTTTGTTGAGATGTAATCCAGTCCGTAACAGGAATATGCAAATATCATTATTCTTTGTGTGTATTCCATGTTCCTTCAGGACATTGGTGATCAAGGCTCCCCACAATTTCCTGTCCCTTGTAGCTCTTAATAGTCTTTTTACTATCTCTCTTAAACCTTTTATCTTTCATCCATTTACTCAAACTCTCTAGATAGGTTATGCATTGTTTTCCCTCTTACCTTCAATCTGTCTCTAAACCCTCTTTCCTCATTATGTGTCCAAAAAATTTCAACGATATCTTCCTGATGTTAAGTGTAAGTGTCCTTTTTGTACTATTTTTGATAAAACTTTGCCGATGTTCTCTTGTTCAGTTCATGATATTTTCAGCATTTCAGTATGACCACATTTCTGTTGTTTTGAGTCTTGTCTTTGACAAGATTGTCCAGTATTCACTGCCGTAGAGAAGGACAGATATCACGTCTATATGCATAAAATCAAGGAATTTATTTTTTTAATCTGATATCTTTTATTACTTCAACTGCTATTATAGTGGATACCTGTATTTGAAATAGATGCACCATATTTATTACTTCAACTGCTATTATAGTGGATACCTGTATTTGAAATAGATGCACCATATTTATTAAGAAAGTTGACGGAAATATTGAAAGAAAATGAAACCGAAAAAATTGATATCTCAAGTTCTACATTTGATATTACATTTGATAATACATTATACAAGATTAGCAACTAGGTTCCACCCTTTTACTGTGAAACCAATAAATGATAAACACAAATTCTACTCCAGTAGCTTCTTTTCTCGCACTTCTCACCTGTGGAATTCCTTTCCATATACTTGCTTCCCGCACAGCTATAATCTCCAAGAATTTAAATGTAAAGTCAACAGTCATCTCCTATCTCACTAACCTGCATCCTTTCTCTCATGCTCCTTTCTCAGTCCACTCTACTCTCATCAGTATTCTCATCCTTCTCTTACCCACTTGCTGACACCCCCTATAACCTGTCACTCTTTCTCGTAACTTTCTCTCATGTTCCTTTCTCCGTCCACTCCACTCTCATCAGTATTCTCATCCTTCTCTTACCCACTTCCTGACACCCCCTATAACCTGTCACTCTTTCTCATAACTTTCTCTCATGCTCTTTTCTCCGTCCACTCCACGCTCATCAGTATTCTCATCCTTCTCTTACCCACTTCCTGACACCCCCTATAACCTGTCACTCTTTCTCATAACTTTCTCTCATGCTCCTTTCTCCATCCACTCCACGCTCATCAGTATTCTCATCCTTCTCTTACCCACTTCCTGACACCCCCTATAACCTGTCACTCTTTCTCATAACTTTCTCTCATACACTTTTCTCCATCCACTCCACTCTCATCAGTATTCTCATCCTTCTCTTACCCACTTCCTGACACCCCCTATAACCTGTCACTCTTTCTCATAACTTTCTCTCATGCTCTTTTCTCCATCCACTCCACGCTCATCAGTATTCTCATCCTTCTCTTACCCACTTCCTGACACCCCCTATAACCTGTCACTCTTTCTCATAACTTTCCTTCTATGTAACCGCCTGCAAAACAGTGACAGTAAAATGCCTTGCTTGGGGTGATATGATTATAAAAAAAATAAAATAAAATAAAAATATAATAAAAGCAATTAATGATTTTTAAATTTTTGCCTTAAAATTTATTGGCTAGCATCTTGTAAATTAACTTTTATTCAATTTTAAATATTTTTACAATTATTATTTTTACCTTTATTTTGTTTTTCTCTTTGCTAGTCTACTAAAAAATAAATAATATCTACTAAAGATGATGACATCTTTTCAAATGCTGAATATGTGAGACATTAATGTCATTAAAGCAACTCAAAGACTTTCATTTGAAGTAGAATTGGCACAGTAATAGAGACAAATAGTGGTAAGGATTTAATCACAAAGATTTTCCCCTCTATCCCAAAATGAAAAGCAAGAAAACATCTTTATAAAAATGATTTTTCAGACATCTGCAGGCCAGAAACCATGCAATTACTTTTTAATAAATATAGTGTGGTGTTTTTTTTTTCCTTTTTTGAAAGATTGGAAGTCATTTTTATTTTGTACCAATAATCTAATAATGATAGAAAACTTGATAACTATATTAGTGCCTAAAATCAATGACTTGATGTTTGTAATTTTGTATTTACATGTATAGCTACTTGCTGCATGAAACATAAAACCTATCACCTCAGAGTTATTGTAGGTAAGTCATAATAATATATGCGATATGTTAAGCTAATAGTTTGAGTGTTATGTTCTGTTCAAATTGAAAATTAATTAAAACTGTGAAAGTAAATAAATATGGTTTTATTATATGTTTTGTATATGACTGAACTATAGCCAATGGTTTTTGTTGTGGATTCTGGTTGAGAAACCACACAAAATAATAAATAACAAAAGCAGAGATGGACACAGAAAATGTAAGTTATATTGAACAAAAATATACAAACTGGAACACAGGTTAGTCAATTCGGGAATAGTAGGAATACTGTTAGTAGAAATCAATATATACAGTCTTGTAGTGAAGAAGTATGTCCGAGTAATGAGTCTATATCCTTACTGACCAACTAGGGGCAGTACGACTACTCAACTCTCTCTGACAATCACAACTCCAACTGCCGTTCTCTGTATAGGCAGGATTTTAAGTACACATTAGACGAGTCCATTCTTGTATCCCAAAAAGGAGTGATCGCCAACAAAAAGAAAAACCTATTTTTCTCTCTGCATGAATTTGTTCAAATCCTTCATTGCCAATTTGTTGTGGATTCTTCTTGAGAAACCACACAAAATAATAACAAAAACAGATATGGAGACAAAAAACGTAAGTTATATTGAACAAAAATATACAAACTGGAACACGGGTTAGTCAATTCAGGAATACTAGGAATACTATTAGTAGAAATCAATATATACAGTCTTGTAGTGAAGAAGTATGTCCGAGTAATGAGACTACATCCAAAACACTCCAACTTAATATGCACCAACTTACTGACCAACTAAGTGGCTGTACAACTACTCAACTGTCCCTTACAACTACTACCCCCTCCTATTCTCAGGATTTTATGTACACATCAGGTGATTCCATTCTTATGTACAAAAAGGGGTGATCCCCAACAGTTTTATGAAATTTTTTTCTGATTACATAAAGACAAATTTGAAAAAAATTATCTTTTTAAAAATCTCTTCTATGATCTCTAAAAAGAAACTATTGTTTAGTCTGATGGCTTTTCTAACTAACCCACAGAAAAAAAACAATTTTGAAAGGTTATATCTCTTTTGTCATTTTTTTTTTTGTGGGGGGGGGAAGGGTGAATCAGGCTTAATTTATCTGAATAATTCAAATATACATAAATTTAAATCTTTAGAAATAATTTAAGCATGCTACTAGATTGGCAACTAGGTCTCATTGTTTTATTGTTGAAATAGTTAAATGTCACCACCACTTTTGCTTTTACTTGCTTCCTTGATGACCTCAATCTCCCAAAATTTAAATGCAACATCAATTGCCATCTTCTATCTTCTTGAATCCCATCTTTCTCCTATACCAGTTGTACCCAGTCTCTTCTGTCATTGCAACCCTCTGTGCACATTAGTTGCAGTCATGACTTGCTTGGGGTGAAATTAAAAAATGATTTTTTGTAAATAAAAATTAGTTACATAATATTTAACAAAATAGTGAAAATTTGCTAAAATTTTGAAGAGAGAAAAACAAACAAGAAAGTCCCTCATACATTCAAATATATAGAACAAGCTTGATGGCCTTTCCTTCAAAAGGTATATCCCATTGTTTTCTCAGTGCAAAATTGCTGCCCACAATTAAAAACAGATGTATAAAATACATACAAAATAAGAATAATAATATGTAAATGTTTGCTCTGCATTTTTGAGCTCATGTCTACCACTGACATGAAGTGGAGTGATTATATTGAACCTTCACAGCTTCCTCTTATTCTTGATCTCAGCAATATTTTCTCTTTTCTCATTCATCTTTGTCTTTTATACACAGCAGAGAGAGAGAGAGATTTCTCATGATGATAAAGCTAAGTTATATATAAGTAACATACTGATTAAGCAATGTCTATGAGCAAATATATCAGTTTCCATTGGATACAGCAGTCAAAAGATTTAGACAGTTCAAATGCACTTTTAGACACTGTCTAGTAAAATGACTTTATAACTGTCAGCTATAAATAATTAGCAATTAAAATTTGTCATAATTAAATGATATAATTAGAAATATGGAACAAGTGGGGGGGTTAGAATGAGGATAGGATTAGGGTTAAAATGGGGTTACAGTTGGGATTGAATCAAGGTTAGAATGGGATTAGGCTTGAGTTAGGTCAAAATTAAGTGAATCCCAATGTCATTATTTGAGTGTTATTATAAGGTCATGATCATTATTTGAAGCTGAGAAGGCATTATTGACAAATAAAAAAACGTTGAATGATGTTGAGAAAAAGACAATCAAAACATTGAAACAAAATCAAAGAAACATTTATTCTTTTGAAAAAACATCTTCGTGTAGAGAAAATTTCAAAGATTTGCCTGAAAGAAAGTATGAATTTCAGGAATGTTCTTAAAAGTGTCTTTGTGTAAAGGATGAAGAAAGTTCTGTTCTTGAAGTGCAGGGACAACTTAACAGCATTAAGGATCCCTGGGAAATCCGATGTGCTGGAGAACCTACAACAACCACTCACAGGAATAAAAAGTAAATGGTTGATAATTTTAAACATTTGCAGTGGTTCAATGTAAAAACTATTCAGGTGCTGACTGTGGAAGTGATCAGGTCCTAGTCATCTGCAAACTAAGGGTGAAACTCCGGAGAATGAAGAAGCCTAGTGCAGTACTGAGACTGCAATACAATTTGCTTGTGAATGACCTCAACCTGCAGAAAGAATACACTTAACAGTGTAAAAAACAAATACAAGGAACAAATTGGAAAAGGAAACTCGAAATGAGACTCACTAAAGGAAGCGAATGTGATATCAGCAAACAAAATTGCTCCAAACAAAATCAAACGTAGAAGGTAAAATGTGTGGATGACTGAAGAGATTCTTGACATGATAAAAAAAGGAGACAGAAAATGATGCCAAGACATGGAACGGAATACAGGAAACTAGACAAGGAAATAAGAAGCAAATGCAGACAAGCCAAAGAGGTACAGCTCAACAGCAAACGTCCAAAAGTAGAGAGATTAAGCAGGATTAATAAAGCAGACATGCACAAAGAAAATAAGAGAACTGATAGGACAAAGAAACCTGTTTCTCAACAGGATATATAAAATCTAAGGATGGCACAATCATATTGGAGAAAGATGAAATACTCCAGCGATGGGAAGAATATATAAAAGATCTTTTCCACGACAAGAGAGAGCAACCAATAATACACAAAGATGAGGACGGACAAGAAATATTAAAGTCTGAATTGAAAGCTGCAATGGCTAAACTGAATAGAAACAAAGCAGTTGAACCAGACGGCATTGTAATAGAGCTGCTGATAGTCCTGGAAGAATTCAACAGAGAAAAAAATTACAGAAATAATAAATTAAATTTATAATACCAGATGACCTAAGCAAGTCAATTTTCATAGCACTGCCTAAGAAGCCAGGTGCAAACGAGTATGAACTCTACCAAACAATCAGTTTAATGAGCCACAATTACAAAACTGATCGTCTGAATCCTGATGAATAGAGATAGAAGCAGAATCAGGCCAAAGATAGGACAAGAACAGTGCGGGTTCATCAAAGACACGGGAACGAGGAGAGCCATATTTATGATTAGGATGCTCTCTGAAAGAGCAGTACAAATGAAGGACTTGTACCTATGTTTTATTGATTATGCAAAGGCATTTGACAAAATACACCACAAGAAATTAATGGAGAAGCTCAGCAACCTTGACATATTTGGGAAAGACATAAGAGTAATCAAGAATCTCTACTGGCAGCAAACCACCTGCATACGGACAAGTGATGAATTTGGTAGATATACAAAGATAAGAATGGGCGTAAGACAAGGATGTGTCTTTTCACCAGATCTATTCAACTTGTACAGCGAGACTATTCTGAGGACCCTAGATGTTATGCCAGAATTTGTCATCGGAGATCACAATTTGAATAACATTAGGTACACAGATGATACAGTGCTGATGGCAGACACGTAAACAAAACTACAAAACCTCCTACAGAAGGTAGCTGAAGAGAGTGACAAGAAAGGACTATAAATAAACTGCAAGAAAACCGAATACATAGATATCAGCAAGAAGAGCAGCCCCAAATGCCAAATACAGGTGGGGGATACTAAAATCAAGTGGGTACAAAAATTCAAATATCTGGGAAGTGTTCTAACAGAAGATGGAAAGTGTGACACAAAGATCTGAAGGTGAATTGCCATGGCAAAGGGTACATTCCAGAAGCTGGCTAGAATATTGACAGACAGTTTGATTTGTTTTACCTCATATCAACCCTTGAGGGTCATTTAATGCTGAAGCATTAGCTGTTTTACTAAAGAAAAAAAGCATTATGGCAATAATTTTTTTTCCTTCAAAAAATGTATTAAGGCAATTTTTTTCACTCAAAAACATTTTTGTTGGTAACATTTTTTCTTCAAAAACGCATTCCTTTGGTAACATTTTTCCTTCAAAAATGTTTTCTTAGTAATATTTTTTATTAAAAAATTTTTATGTATATATTTCATAAAAGTATGTTTTTATACTTTTCACACTGTTTTATCCCCTGTTTGCATGGTTAACTATTTGCCCATAGCTGGGACCCTAACAGGTGCTCAATGAAATGAATCTTTCTATTATGACATATTTTCATCAATTAGCATGGAGGCTCCTATGCTCATCAGGTGTACGCATCAAGAAGGTACCAATTTTAGCATCCTATCCTGGATCTCCAAGAGACTTAACCCATTCACGTGGTTATCTTTTATAATTTGATTATTAAGACTGATTGATTCGTTTGATCATTTAATGGCATATCAACTCCTTATGAACCATTTAATGCTGAAATTTAATTTTGTAAGGAACTTTGAAGTAATAAAAAAGGTTTTTCTGCTTTCACAATTGAATACAAGGTAGATAATTGGCCGGTTGATTTTGTATAGCAGCATAACAACACCTCCATGAATTATTTAATGCCAAAATCTAAATATTTGAACGCAATTTTACGGATTCAATGAAACATATTGTGCACAAACTACAGATAAAATGTATCGTTTGTCATTTTCTATGGATTGTTGGTAATTTTTTAATAAAAATTATACTGCTGAGATTTTTACTACAAATATATTTTTATATTTTCACAGTTTTTATTTTTGTTTTGGGGTTCACTATTCGCCCATAGCTGGGACCCTAACAAGTGCTACCACCTCGGGTCAGGGTAGAGCTGCAGAACAACAGCAATTAAGACGTGATTCTACACTCCTCAAAATCTATCTTTTAATCAGAGGCCTTGCTGCAACATGTAGTTTATTGTCATACCCAGAACCATGATTGTTAACGAAAGAACACTAAACTGTTATATAACCTCAATCCTCCTATGTGGCAGTGAATGATGGACAATCTACTTGCAGATGAAGAAAAGATTTGAAACAATAAAAATGTAGTTTTATAGTCGGATTCTGTGAATACAATATACTGAACATGTGAGCAACAGTAACATATTATAGAATATGGAAATAAAAAGAATACTTTTAATTAGCACCAGAAAGAAATAGTTTAAATTTCTCGGGCACATAAGGAAAGAGGGCTTGGAAAATTTGATACTCAAAATAACGATATCAGAACGAACGATGCAGAACCTATCCGGCAAACTTGAGTGAATGAGTGGCACTCAAAATTTATGAGAGATAACAAAAAGGCAAAATTTATTAAGAGCTACAAAGGACAAGAAATTGTGGAAAACCCTGATCACTCACATTCTGAAGTGACATTGCACACAAAACAAAAACAAAGGATGAGGTTGAGTAAATAGGAAGAAAGAACAGTTTAGGAGAGATAACAAAAAGAGAAAATTTATTGAGAGCTACAGGACAAAAAATTGTGGAGAGCCTTGATCAAAACATCCTGAAGAGACACTGCACAGAAAAAATGACTCCTTATCTCAGCCAAAGATGGAAAAGAGCTCATTTCCTGGAATTTACAGTACGCTTACTACCAAGTTTTTGCTATCTTTTCACAGCTGCCCAAATTCTGCTGCTGATAGGGTTATCAATATATATATATATATATATGTGTCAGGCAAAATGATATAACATCTACTACAATAGTATGCCCTAAATTGATTCTTAACATGGGGTGAATATACCACGAAGTATTACCGAAGATAATTTGTGGGTGGAGATGAAAGAAGAGAGTGTGAAACTGTTTTTGCTTTATGGCTTTTGAGAAAAAAACAGAAGACTGACATATCTAGGAATATTAATTAGATTTTGAAGTAAATTAATTTGAAAACTTTTGAAGATGCTAATTCCAAACATATTTGTCTATACTTCTGAGATGAGACAGTATTTACATTGTTGGGACTGTTGTCCTCATCTTTATTGCCATGTTTATAATGATGGTTAGATCCAGTAACTTGATCAAAAGAGATTGAGTTCAGTACCAAGTTACGACAGTGGTGAACAAGTAACTTAGAGAGTTGAGTTAAAGGGAAATAACTACATGACAAATAGAAGTGGTATTGCACATGGAATGAGAATGATGTTTGAAATTCCTAGCACCTGAAGAAGGCCGTAGTGTACAATGTCTAAAACAATGTAAATAAGGTAATTCGAAACATCTACTAATCTAGAAAGAAAATCCCCTTGATTTATTTATATTTTTGATAACTTAAGTAGAATTTTTAGATCGACAAAGTGAACACTAGAAATCAGCATGATTTTTTATCTCTCTCACCATCAAAATACTTCAAATTTCAAAGTTAATTGAGAAAACCTCAGCAACCATTATTAAATGGTTTTCTGAGAAATAGTTTGATGCGAACTTTTTTTATTTTGACATTTAATAAATTTTTTTTTGCGTTTTCTTTTTCAAGCTTTTATCATTAAATCTTACAATTTTCACCTTTTTTAAAAAGTTCTAGCTTTGAGATCCAGGGGTATGATAAATATGTTGAATATGTGAACAGGATACGAGTTTTGAGAAAGGTTAAGACATTTTTCTCACACAGGATTAATAAACAGTTTTTATGCTGTACAATTGTCTTCAAGAAATTAAAACCTTTTCAAAATTCAGAATTCAAACACCGACTCAAACAATGAATCTGATCATAAATATAAAATAATGAAATAAATTAACACAAAACGAAACTAACGTTTAAGGTCTCGTTATTTCATTTAAATCCAATTATGATGTTTGAAAGTCATTTGATCACATAACGATAACGTCAGTTCTGTTTCAGCATGAATTCATTTTCCACGTGTCCAATTGTTCATCCTTTCAGTAGGAATTGATAAGGTGAACAATAAAACAAATGAAGATTTATGTTATTTTAGAGACAGATATTCTGCTTAGTTACTTTTCTTTTAAATAATCTGGGCCCTCACATAGCATCTGTCAAGATATAGTCAGCTACAGAAAGCATTCACTTCCATAGCAACAATGTTTGCTTATATTCAGGAGACTTTTTCATCAAATTAAATCAGCTTTCAAATATAATTAGTTTTGACAAAAACAAATTCCACTGAATTCTACGTTGTCCTTTACAATTACACTTTTGTGCAAATTAACTGAAACAAAACGAATGTTTTTCTAGGATCTTTCACACTTTCCCTGATCACGTATATGCTGTCTCTTAGGCATTGTTTTTCTCTTCTGATCGCATTTTCTTTTACATTTTGAACTGAGATAGATATGAACAGAGATACGCACTTGAGTGAATTAATTAAAACAAAATGAATAATAATATCTTCCTAGGATCTTTCACACTTTCCCTGATCACGTATACATTGTCTCTTGACACTGTTTTTCTCTTCTGACCACATTTTCCTTTTGCTCTCTAGACTGATGGATTCAGTTTGTTTCTTCATCTTCAGATGACTGACAGTTGAAAGGCTGATACCAACAATATCCGTGATCTCTCTGTAGGGCTTGCCAGTGTGTTCATGCAGCATTACAATTTTCATATGCTTACTTGGAGTGAATCTGTCCTGCTATTCAACCCATAGCTGGAGAGAGAAGAAATGGATTAATACCTTTCCCAATGGTATTTATGCGTAAATGAATGAAACGAGCATGACTAGAGTTCAAACTTGTCTATGAGTTTTCTAATTCTGAACTGATTTTCATTACACCCCAAATGCAGATCTACTGATGCTAGACAAAGCTTAAAGAACAAATATTGATACCTGCCAAGTGGAACTAATATTCAAACTAATATCTTCATCTTTATTATTATTATTATTATTATCAAAACATTTTAGCCTGTTATGACCTCTGGCCTATTTCGGGCATCTCTCAAACTGAGTAAGATCTTACAGCCACATCACATTGAAACACCAACTCCTGTATGATTACTGAAGTTAAGCAATGTTAAACCTGGTCAGTACCTTGATGGGTGACTGCTTGGTAATAGCAGATGCTGTAAGCTTTGATGTGCTGTAAGCTTTGATGTGCTGGTGATGGCTCAGGATTGTTAATCAAGGAGCTGAGCTCCAATTTCAGTTGAGTTTATGAATATTCACAAACACACAAATAGCCTTAAAAACGGTGTGAATCCACCTCTTCTTCTCCCCCAGCTATGGATTAATCATTAGAATTCGTATCACTGAACCATTATTATCTTCAAAAAAATTCTTACAATCTATAAAAATATGATCTGTAAATGGTTGATAACCCACAGAAAATGTATTCATCAATCAACTGACCAATCTGGGTAACCTTCAGGGTATTTCAAATTGAACTTTAATTTAATCTACAAGGGTAGATTGTTGTTGTTTCATTCCATTATTCATGTTTACGGATATCTCATCATTTTTATCTTTAACCCAAAATTCCCTGAATTAACCAGATTAGCAGCTGGTTGATGAAGGTCAGAGGGTACAACAGTTGAAATATTGTAATAAATGCAACAACAATAATGATAATGAAGAGTTTAGTTTGACTGTTAATAATGATATCCTCATCCCCAAAAATTTGCACAGAAATTAGCAAATCAACAAGTTCATAAAGCATTCATAAGGGTTGACCAAAATTAATGCCTTTCATATTGGTCAATAATGTCAGAAGCAGTTGTCAGTAATAAAACAGTGACAATTGAACCTTCTCCTCCATAAACATAATTTTTACCTTCTTGCAGATTACAGTCTGTCAAAATGGCATCAAACATGAAGCAAAATATATCATTGAATTCCTCTATACAGAAATATTGCACCCATTAACTTTCATCAACACTTGCTAAATGTTTAAAAAAAAAAAAAAAAAAAAAAAAAATTGGTTGTGAGCAAAGTAGGGCAGTGGCTAATGCATTTCAACAGTTTCAAAAACCACATTTTGAGATGGCCCTGAACAGCTTTCAAAAATATTCATTGCATAGCCAACATTAGAGATGATGCGTAAAAATAATGTTTTGCAGCTGACAACTTGCCATATCCAACATGGTTATTGTGTTTGTTGTACTTATTGCAGGTCACATGTGTAAAAGTCAAGGTAACTTAATGGGAACATCATGGCTGCCTTGTAAACTATCATAGCCTCCTCGCAATGGTGGGTGTCATGGCCTCCTCATGTTGGCAAAAGTTAGACATCTAGCCAATGGCAGGCCAGCAAATAGATTGTTCCACTCTTGAACAAAAATATTGTTTCATAAAAGGGAGCATTTCTGAGATAGAACGTATCTAGTAACCATAATTAAACTATCATAATGGCCTCCTCATGTTGGCAAAAGTTAGACATCTAGCCAATGGCAGGCCAGCAATTTCATCTTGAACAAAAATATTGTTTCATAAAAGGGAGCATTTCTGAGATAGAACGTATCTAGTAACCATAATTAGCTACACCCAGAGTCCAATGTGGATCATCAAATAAATATCATTAGTGAGACTCAAAAGGGAAGGGGTTTATTTAATTCACATAAAAAGTTACTAATTTCCCAAGTTCAAAAATTGAAAGAGGAGGCTTTAAATTAGAGGGAGAATAACTCCATTGTCAAACATTGTTTTAGAAATTATTTCCTAAGAATAAAAGAGTCATATTGTAAAGAAAGCTGTAAACACGAAATTCCCTTCCCATCATGCATTTCTTTTTTCACATGCTTATTAAATCAAGCTGCTTTTATTCACTTTCAGCGTATTAATTAATTAATTAAATAAGCCACCCAGGGGAAATCAAGTCATTGACTGTTATTGTAGACTTTCCTGTATAGATAAAAACACTATCGATAATACACGACTTTCTCTTTCCTGTTAAGGCTTCTTATCTGAGCTAATGAAAGCAATGTTGTTTGAAAACTATTTGCCTACACATCTTTCTTCATGGAGAGAAGATGTGTACAATCATTTTTTTTTTCCATTTCAAACTAACAGAAGGCTACTATGATACTAAACTTTCAAAGGAGAGAGTGTAAACCTACAAGTGGAGACATCTGGTTTATTCTTGTTATTAACCAAAAAATAAAAATGAGGGTAAAAAAGGAAAATCATTACTTGATAAGAATTTTATAGAATTCACATCTAAGGTATCTTTTGTTTGAAAGAGATTGTCTTGAAACAATGGTGTTCTTCAAAATTATCAAAAACAATACGAGATGTTGTGAACATGTCAGCTAAGCAAATTATTGAAACAAATAAATGGCTTTTCAGGTGCGTGTATATGAATATGCTTGATGTAAAATAATTAGTGAAAATAAAAGGTCAGTTTATCTGTGTCTACTTTTGAGTTTTGCACTCTCTAGCAGGAATCGAACCTGCATCTCTCAGGGGAGCAGGAGTTACTTGGCATGTCTGTCTTACTGTCTTGACCAAAAAGAAGTTGGTCAGGCAAGGCCAAATTTTGTGCTTTCAAGTGAAATTTCAAGAGCAGTAGCCATGTTTACTTTGTCAGCGTTGGCAAATTTCTTATTGAGACAGGAGTAAATGGTGGTGTCATCTGCATAGATGCCTACTTGGGGACGGATTACATCGGGATGATTATTGAAGAAGATCAGGAAAAGAGTAGGACTTAGGATCTGGTCTTTAGGTTTGGTTTGGTTTGTTTTACAGCATATCAACCCCTTGGGTTCATTTAATGCCAAAGCATTAGTTCCTTCGAGAACATTTGTTTTTCAAAAATGTTTTCTTGGTAATATTTTTCATTCAAAAAAGTTTTAGTGGTAATATTTTTCCTTCAAAAATTTTTATGTATATATTTCATAAAAGTCTGTTTTTATACTTTCATCGTGTTTTGACTCCCATTTGGAGGGTTAACTATTTGCCCATTGCTGGGATCCTAACAAATGCTACCACCCCGGGTCAGGGTGGACCTGGAAACAACAGCAATTAAATGGTGGTTCCATGCTCCTCACCACCTCGAAATCAGAGGCCTTGCTGCCAGATGCAGTTTACCATCATACCCAGGACCTAGAGTCTTTAGGGATGCTTGTATTCAGATGAAAGGATCAGGAAGCATGCCTGTTCAAAACTACCTTCATTTCAAGATTTGATAAGAAGGATTGGATTAAATCAAACAATCCTCCAGAAATATTGTAATTTTGGAGCTTGCACAAAAGGCCAGCATACTAAATCCTGTCAAATGCTTTCAAGATATTAAAAGCAACATCTCAAGCTTCATCGTTCTTATCAAGAGCCTGGAGTATATATATTCAAATTCATATCCAAATGTAAGCAAAAAAATTTTAGAATGGCTTTTTGATTGATCCAACAGAATTTTTTTTATCTCATTAAACATTATTTTATTGGATTCTCATATTAAAGTTATAAAATTTATTCAAATGAAATGGTACACACAAACACACACACATATATATATATATATATATATATATATATATATATATATAAAAACAGATCTAAGTTTTACTACTTAACCCATAGCTGGGAGAAGTTAGTGGATTTATACCTTTTCCAAGGGTATTTGTGCATAAATTAACATAATGAACCCAGCTGGAAATGAAACTAGGCTCCTTGATTAACAATTTCAAGTCATTATCCACTATACAACTCACACTTGCAACCTTAAAGCACCTGGTATTTCCATATGATCACCTATCTAAGTACTGACCAGGCTCAATATTGCTTAACTTCATGATAGAACAGGAACTGGTATTTCAACATGATATGTTTGCAAGCACCTTTAAATATAAGAACACTGAAAAATATACATCAGTCTAACTGAAAGTCAAAGGTAAATTATGGAAGAGGCTAAGGGATGTAATTGAATTATGGAAGGAGCTAAATGACATAATTTAATGTCTAATAAAGTATATCAAGAATGTAACATTTATTTGCTAAACAAGGTTTCTCACATTCAATAAAAATTTTTTGCAGAATTAATACAAGAAATAAATATAAAAAAAAATGGCACTCAATTTTCTTTACGATATTTCTTTATAGATATATCTATCTAAACTTATTTATAAATGGAACTTTGTCTCTGTGTGTGTCTGCTACCTATAGACTCCGAAACAGCTGAACCAATTTTCTTGAAAATTTACACAGTTGTACTATAAGCGTCTGCAAGTGTTCTTAGCTAGGATTTGTGTTGAAGTACCCCCGATAAATATCAAAAATCAATAATTGAAAAAAATCGGGTTATAGAAGGAGTGGTCCGATTTTAATTAAATTTGATACACTCATAGACAAAGACATAAGAAACGATATTCAGAAGTTTCAAGGTTGCAGTTCTACAATAGTGTAGAAAATTTGATATCGATACCAGGGAATCAAAATTTGACTTACATTCATTCATTTTTCTTTCAGTCTACGGTTTCGCTTTAACTGGAAACAACTATTGCTTTTGTGCCAACGTCCAAAGAGTCTGAGCTCCAGGACCATGGATTAGTTTTAAAGCTTTCATTACACCCGAGCAACGCCGGGCTATACTGCTAGTGTTAAATATAAGAGACAACGAATGTCTATTATGTTTAATCATGAGCCATTCTAAACATCGTATTTTGGCTTTAATTTCATGTGAAAATAAAGACAAAACTTCTCCAACATTTGGATAATTTTTTATTAAGTTGGTTGTAAGCTTTCGGCTCACATGAGCCATCTTCAGAGAGGTTACAAGGTCGTTAACATAAAAACATCCACCATCAAAGTACAATTAAACAACATTTCTTAAAAAACATAGCCATGTAGACAATATCAGACAGATTTTAGTCAACAATACAATAATTCTCACTCATACACACAGTAAAATGAACCTTCAGATATTAGAGGCCATCTACATTAAATCCAAACAACCCACACTTAATAAAATCACATTTAAATCTGGTCATAACACATTACATTGCATTTAAATATATGGTTCTGTTATCATTTTGAGCTCTCATGTGGTGTGATGTCATAGAACCGCATTACAAATTTACGAACTGCGTTTGCTATTTTTGGTAACTGTTATCATTGCTTAGCAAAATTTTATGTTAACATAAGATAAAATCGTTGCTGATGGTGGATGCTTTTATGTTAACATCCTTGTAACCTCTTCGAAGATGGCTCATGTGAGCTGAAAGCTTAGAACCAACTTAATAAAAAATTATCCAAATGTTGGAGAATTTTTGTCTTTATTTTCACCTGAAATTAAAGCCAAAATACAATGTTTAGAACTGCTCATGATTAAACATAATAGATATTCATTGTCTCTTATATTTAACAGTATATGTTTAGAAAATTATCTGCTGCCTCGATACACTATATGGGAATTGAATATACGGTTTGAAATCCAGTAAAACATTAGAATAAATAATGAACAAAGTAGGAAATGTCTCTTAATCTAACATGTTTCACTTTTATTAAAACTTCAGATTAAAGACAAGAAATGAAAAGTTTTAAATTTAAAAAAAAAATAGAAGGTAAAAAAGAAACAGTGTACTGGAATGTTGTTTGGAGTTTGATTCTGATTTGTCAGGTAAGTATCTCACATGGAATTTCTTTTATTCTGAAAGTCTCCTCTTTAAACAGATCTCTGAAAAAGTTTTACTGAAAGTTAAACATGTTAGATTAAGACATTTCCTACTTTGTTCTTTATTCTCTCTCTCTCTCTCATATATATATATAGTGTATTTGGGCAACAATCTTTTTTATACAGGTTTCATTAAAAATGACAGACATGGTATTATGGTTAAGTTTTTATGGAATTTTTCATGTGTTCTTATGATTTTTTTAAAGAATTGTCCAAAGTTATTTTATTTTCAAGTACTTTCGGCTATAGTTTTAACCATTATAAAGGATAAATTTTGTTTCACTTGAAACTAAATATGTGTAAAGTTCATGTATATAGAATCATGTATATGTTATGTTCAGAACAGGATAAGCACATTGTTAAAGTGTTCATAATTGATGTTATTAAGGATTTCTCTTTTATTAGTAATGACTCCATTATTTTTAATTTTTTTTGAATGTGGATGATGTCGTGTGTGTATTGTCAACAAGTAAAATTCTTCTAAAATTTGAGTCCCGAATAAAAAAAAGTCATAACACTTGAAAAATTATACAAAAAACTTAACAGTAATATCTGGTCTGTCATTTTCAATGAAACTTGCATATATGTGTGTACAATATAAACTATTTAATTATTTAGTTGAAATAAAATTCCACCAAACACAGATTAATATTTAGTGTGTGTGTGTGTATATATATATATATATATATATATATATAATCCCTACATACATACATCAATATATTGATCTATCTGTATTCCATGAAGTTCATTTTCCAATCTTCATTTAAAGAACAAAAACAAAACATCAATAAACTTCAGAGAAAGAAAAAAAAATTTCAGTACTTTGAAGAATTTCAATTAAGCAAGTTCCAGGTGTGCGTATTGGCATAATAACCAAATGGAAGCAGAGACAAAAAGAACAGCAGTTGTACTCTTGAAAGAAATTTATAAAATAATGTAAAAGCTTTGTCAATATTCTGTTAATTCAAGACCAGTTACTACAATGAAATTAACTCATAGACTACATCATAATATTGAGAACACTTGGATCTATTGTCAAGATTATGTGACCCCAATTTTCATTAAACAGATGATAATTCCCCAACACCATGACCCAAAATAAAAAATAATGTTAGGTTAATAATTTTGAAACTTAGTAGATAAACATTAAAACTTTTTACTAAGATCTCAAGTAGATGTTTCTTTAAGCAGTATCACCCCAGACAAGGCAGTAAAGCCCCTAAGATGGTAGAATTAGGATCAGGAACATAAATAATGAGCAGTAAGAGAAAAGAGTAATCAGGAAGACAGTTGATAGCATTTAAATTTTGGTAGATTAAAGTTGTCTGGAAAGCATGGAACCATGAAGGAGCTCCACAAATGAGAAGTGTGAGAAAAGAAATTGTTAGCATAGAATTTACAGCTACATCAAGCCAGCTCAAATGTAAATCGATGAGATTCCAATGCCAGTCTAGTACTGTGCTTAAATTAAAAAGAGATCCCACCATTTTACTGTAAAACCAAGAAATTGTAAATGCAAATTCTATTCCATCAGCTTCTTTTCTCACACTTCCTGCCTGTGGAATTCCCTTCCATTTACTTGGCTTCCCTGACAGCTACAATCTTCAAGAATTTAAATGTAAAGTCAATAGTCATCTCTTATCTCACTAACTTGCATCCTCTTTTTCATGCTCCTTTCTCCATCTACTCCACTCATCAGTATTCTCATCCTTCTTTTACCCACTTCCTGACACCCCCTATTACCTGCCACTTTTCCTCATAACTTTTCTCCTATATAACCTACTACAACAAAACAGTGGCAGTAAAATGCCTTGCTTGGAGCAATACAATTATAAAAAAAAAAGAATTACCATAAAAGTAGTTACAGAAAATATGATGGTGGATACATGACTGGAGCTAAGCTGCCAGACCAGGATCAATAATATTGCTGATTCTTCTTTGGATCTTATCAAGGAGCACATGCTAACTATCAAGAACACTGGACCCAATGTGGCAGAAATATTCTAAGCATGGATGAATGGTAGATGTTCAATACTACAACCCAAGCATTACTATTTTTATCTAGAGAACGACAGATTCTTTCCACAATTACTTTCATCAGTATCTGGAGTAACAAAAGCCATATTGCTTGCTTCAGAAAAGGTCCTGTAATAAGAGATGATGAACAAATTAAGCATTGAGTAGAGCCTCTAGATGTTTCTCAAAAATAGGTCGAAGGCTGGTAGTTGGAAAAGTTGGACAAGTCACCAGAGTTCTAAAAAACTAAAACAATAGAGAATAAACTTCAGCAGGCAGGAAATCAGGAGACAGCAAGGCATTTTTCAAACAGTTTAGAGAGAACAGGAGCCAGTTCAGAAGCACACTTCTTAAGGGTTATTACAAGGATGCCATGATGTCCACATGCTTTAAGGCAACCTAGGTTAGAGATGAGAGCAAAAACCATAGAAAAGGTCATATGTGCATTACTCAGAGATTCAGTTTTAAGAAGGAAGTTAGGCAAGGTCTAGAGTTTGAGGAGAATTTATGGGCAAAGCATTCAGCTTTATCAACAGAAGATGATAACACCTGAAATTGGTTTAAGTGGTGGCAGGGGAACAGAGAACTTGCACTTGTTTAATATATTATTACAGAGCCACTGGTAATGATGAGAGCCAAAGCAGTTAGAAGTTATGTGATGTTTCATTCTCTTAATAAACAGAAACTTTATTCCTTCTAAAACTTGCTTACATTTATTAGGAGCAGCAACAAATAGTCGTCTGTTGTAATAAAAGCCATCATTCTGGTATAACCAAAAATAGTGGTTCTGTGTGCTATATTGCCCGAACATAACAGTGTCAACCGTGGAGAGGACTAAGGTTTTATCTGGTATTTCTGAGGAAGGATGAAAGCATCTCTACCGACTTTGAACCAAGAAGAAACCTCGATGACAGTTTTCAATTGGGAGATTGATGACGTCAGTCTATGCAGCGTAATGAAAAAAACTCATGGAATAAGTCCGAATCAGCATGCTGGAAATGGAAAGAGGTCTTATGGATAGGAATTTCCTGTTTAATAGATGACTGGAATGAAATATTGGTAACTACCATAGAGTGGTCAGAGTTACCAAGAGGGTAGTATTGCGAAGCTTGACAAGAAGGAGGTGAGGAATAAATAAAGTAAAAAAGCATTTTGCTTGGTTTTTGCAAGGGAAATGAATAGGGAAATTGAAATAGTTAAATGTAACCGCCTCTTCTACTCTAACAGTGTCTTTTCTCACACTTCACCCCTGTGAAACTCCCTACCCTTTACTTGCTCGCTCAACAGCTACAACCTATAAAAGTTTATATACAACAGCAATTACCATCTTCTGTTTCGTTGAATTCCCATTTTTATCCTTTGTTCAACACCCTCTGTACTCTCCCTCTGTAACCCCCCCCCCCCACTGCACTAGTGGCAGTTTTATTTTGCATGTGATGATATGATTTATTTATTTAGAGGGTAGCGACTTCAACTAACACCAAATCAGTCCAGTTTTGATCCCAGCCAGAAGGAAGTGGGTAAGTCTAGCCAAGCTGATGAGCTGTGACACAGCGAAATAGACCTGTATGTAGATGACTAATACATTATGCTCTCATTAAAATTGAGCTTTCTAAAGAAGAAAATTAAAAAAAACAGTTTCCACTTCTGTGATATAAGCATTACTCTTCAGAAATTAATAGAGTTCTTTCAGTGACAGGCGTGTATATACACTGCTTATATACAACACGTTCAAATTTCCATTCTTTGATTCCATGCGCCTATGGCTTAGTGTGTAGTGACTGACTGACACTAGATCAGTCAAGTTTCGATTCCAGCCAGAAGCAAGTGGATGTGTCTAGCCTCACTGATGAACTGTGATACAGTGAAACAGGCTTACATTTTTTTTTTTTTAATCATTTCACCCCGAGCAAGGCGGAAATGCCACTGATGTGCAGGGGGCTACATAAATGTAGAAAGATTAATTAGAAAAGAGTGAGGAGTACAAACTAGTTAGAAAGGAACAATAGAAAGCTGAGAAAGCAGGTGCGATGACAGATACATAGGTGGAAAGAAAGGGGAGGGGAGAGAGCTAGAGGCCAGTGGTTAGTAGATGAGTATTGACTTTGCATTTAAATTTCTGGAGGTTGTAGCTGTCAGGAAAGCAAGAATACGGGAGTGAGTTCCACAGGCGGAAAGTGCGAGAGAGGAAGCTGCAGGAGTAGAATTGTCGTCTGCATTTGGCTATATATATATATATATATATAAAACTATCAAATTTCAGGTCAATATTAAGGTACTATCTATGTGACTACAGACTTATTGATTCACTTAAGGATGTAACTTATGAGGTGGAACAAAATTCTAACTCAACTGATCTGAAACAATTGATATCAATAGAACAGACCCAACATTTTTCCGAGCTGACGTTTAGACTCGGAACATTTTGTAAAGCAATGATCAATTCAGTGAAAAGAAAGACTTTCCATCCCTTTTTAGCTAGAATTTCACACAACAATACTACAAATTGTGCAAAGAAAATGCTTGATGCCTTACACTTTCTTAGACAAATTTAACCATAAGATCCAATTCCAAATTAAAGAAATTAAAAAATAATGATTAATAAAGTTGTTAGTTACTAAGCCATGCACTAAGTGAGAAATTGAACCAGTAAGATCAGGTTTTGTTGCACTCACTGCTTAAAATACTTGTTAGTCACTAACAACACCATTTTTTTAGATGTTGTAAGTGTTAAATTCTCCAAAACTTCTTTTCTCCGGTGTTTTAAAAATTTCACCTCTATTTCTGATAAGCAGAAGTAACTTTTTTTGTTATCATGATTCTCTATTAAATAGTTTGTTCATGACATTTCTCGTTAACATCTTTTGGTTATTTTTATTTTATCTTTTTTAGAAAATAAGGTTTGTGATCAAACTTTGTTCATATTCGGACATAATCAATGTCAGTGGTTTATCTTCCACTATTTGTCTGCTTCTCAATATATCCAGTGATTGTTAAATTTGTCAAACCTTATTTTTTACGTGTTCCAAAGTTTCCAACTGTCTATAAGATTATAGATTTTTAACAAGCAGAAAGTGAAAGCTGAAATTTTAGGGATACATTTTGCTTTTTCTTAAAACTTAATTTTTTTTATATAGCCTACCTCACGACAGCCTCAATATTTACTTGCAAACAGGTTTTAATCCACCTCTGGACAAAATTTGGGTCCAGAAATAAACAAAAAAGAATTTGAATGAGATTTTATTTTGATTGAAAAGACCCAAATAGAGTCGCCTTACAAAGTTACAACCTTCTACTCACATTGAAAATGCAAGATCACAAAAAAAAAAAAAAAAAAAAAAAAACATGCCAGGGAAAAAAAAAAAGAAAATATATATATATATAGTTTAAATTGTGTGTATTTAGGCAGCATTTTTTCATTGATGCAGGTTTCATTAAATAATATAGACAAGTTTTGTCGATGTATTTATTGTAAATTTTTTTCATATTGTCTGATAAGCTTAATAGCATTATCGTTGAAAGCGGAAAGAAAATCACAATATTGATACACGTTTTTATTTAATCCTTTCTGAGCTTTCAACTTACATCAGCCATTATCAAAGATGAAAATAGCGTTTGTTGTAACGAGCAGTGAGCAGATGAACGATAGTAGTAGTTGTCTATTTTGTTTGTGTGGAGGATTGGCGAACACTTGCATGCGTGCTGGAAGCAAAAATCGCACTACAGCTTGTGGCGTCTCACATGACCACACGAGAGTGGGGGCGAGAAGTATTAAGTATGGAAAGCCATTGGAATAACTAATTGCTTCTGTTATCTAATATAGGCATTTGAGAATGTGTGTGAAGATTCCGTCGTTAATTTTGTTCAGGTTAGGTTTCAACTGTTTTATGCTATTAAGTTTATCAGACGATATGAAAAAAATTTACGTAAAATATATTGACAAAACTTATCTATATTATTTTTTTTTTTTAATCATTTCACCCCGAGCAAGGCAGAAATGCCACTGATGTGCAGGGGGCTACATAAATGTAAAAAGATTAATTAGAAAAGAGTGAGGAGTACAAACTAGTTAGAAAGGAACAATAGAAAGCTGAGAAAGCAGGTGCGATGACAGATACATAGGTGGAGAGAAAGGGGTGGGGAGAGAGCTAGATTTAATTTTATATATTAATATACATAATTACAATAAAGCGGCACTAATTATTATAGACTAATGTCCGAAAAACCAATGCTAACCTATATGCTAACATGGCTATATATATATATATATATATATATATATATATATATATATATATGTATATATATGTATGTATGTATGTATATATGTATGTATGTATGTATGTATATATACACACACTGAAATTGTTGTGTCTAAAAATGGGCTTTATAAAATAAGCAAGCAAATACTTTTAATGTGAAGTTCCTATAAATCTATCTTTGCCAAGAGATTTGGGGTTGAAGGCATTCACAAAGAAAATCACCCTGTGTTTCTTCTGACTATTTTTGCATTTTGAACGCCATTACATCAGATTCTATTTAAATTGAAAACTATTATTACAATTCTGATTGATTTATTGATGATCACTTTTTACAGGAATAGTAAGCTTTTTAGATGATGATATTCAATTTCTTCAGTCTACATAAGGTAGGCATTCATCCTCTAGATTTAATAATGAATTTTTCCCTGATGGATGACTAATAAAGAGTTTCCTAAGTACTTAGACACATTGTCATTTTTCACAATTCATACATTTTGGAGATCAAAAACGAAACGGTATCAAAAACATCTTTGCTAGCCTTAAATTATGAAAGCTGATGTTTATATATACTATCTACCTTTGTAGTTATTGAATAACAAATAAATATGGACTGTATATTTACCTACCTTTTAAACAAATTATTGTTTTTGTACATATTTTTTTTATAGCTGTAACATACTAGATAACTAATATTAAACAAGGGTTTCTACAAAGTATTTTATGTTATATACCCTTTGTTTGTTATATAAACTGCAAGCCAAAGTGACTATCATCTTCAATGATGTATAAAAATATTACTTATATTTTTATTCTTCTTTCATGGTGACAGTGGTGTGGAGTAGAGGGTGGTCGAAGAGATATCACACACGCATATGACTGGCTGGAGTTGTCTTCTGGCCATTCCCTCCGCCTTCTTGGCTGGCTCTCCCCATCTGTTTCTTATATAGGCTGAAATTTGGTCAATAACATCATTTTTTCCAGGTACATTGTTTATATTTTCAAAATATTGTTTTGGCCACTGCCTTTCCATAGTTTATATTCTCTGAAACACAACCACACTCCCTTGATACAAAGCTGGCCCTCTATTCTTAATTTTCCCAAAATAATATTTATTTTAATGTAAATAAACTTTTGTTGTTATATTTCCTGACCTTTCAGAATAGCAATTTCATTTGTTACTTGGTGTTTGCATTCTTGATTTTTTTAAAACAATATTCATTTAATGTAAAGACACTTTTCATCTGCCAACCTGCTTTGTTCTATTAAACAATATTTGTTCTATGTAAAGACACTCCTGGACAAATTTACACACTGCAGTCAGAGAATATATAACATTTAGAAATATCTGTAAAATCAATATTTAACTAACAGATGCTCTTCAAGTTAAAAAAAAAATGTCAAGAAAAAGATATGAAAAATAAAAACCTTTACACTAAATAGGCAAAAGAAATATTATATAAAAGAAATAAACACAAGAATGGGGCAAGCACAAGAGTCCCCTTCCCCACTGGATCTATGATATGCCCCCTATCTATGATACAGCACTCCCCCACTCTATTTTATCTCAAATTTTACAAGGTGGTATCCATATAAAATACAAATTTCATTGCAACCTAATTATGTACAATAATACATCTTATGCAATATAGATGGACAATTCAACTCGATTGGTTTGGTTTGTTTTACAGCGTATCAACTTCAACGGTTATTTTATGATAGATTCATATAAATAGAATATATATTCTTTATACAATTCAACATGAAAAATTGAAAATAAATACAATTTACCTAAATAAAAATTAAAGACAAGTCATAATAGATCATTCCATCTTAAATAAAACAACAATTTTTTGCAGCAATTTTTAACATCAACTTGGGATTTTTCTTGTTAAAAATTTAATAAGTTTGAATACAATCAGCATTACTGAAAAATACTAGTGAAATTTATATAGTATTTTTATTTTTGGGAACTTAGCATGAGTAAAACATTTATGAATGTGGACAAAAAAAAAGTATACAAAATAATATCATCTGTAAAAACTTATTCCTTTAGTAGTTAATTACGACAGTGAATGCTGGACAATATCATCAAAAATGAGGACAAAACTGGAAGCGGTCGAAATGTGGTTCTACAGAAGGATACTATGGATATCGTGGACTGAGCATGCAACCAATGATTAGGTGTTGGAAAGAATGGCAACAAAAAGGAAATTGATACTGAGCATCAGGAAGAGACAAGCCTGGAGAACCTGATACTGACTGGTCAGATAGAAGGAAAGAGACAGAGGAAGGCAGCAGATAACATATTTGCAGGGTCTGATCAGGTGGATGATGGAACAGGGGTTGCCAGGAGCAACAGGTGCAAACATACTAAGAGCCACAAGGGATAGGGAGACATGGAGAACCATGATCGCCTACGTCCTGAAGGGACAGGGCACATAGAAGAAGTCAATTATGCTTAGTTTAATTTGTGAGGCATATAAATGTCGATAAAAAAAACAAAAAAAACAAATGTTGATAAAATAGTGAAGATTGCAAAGCTCCAGCTGAGAACCCCAATCAATTTTAGACTCCCGCCTTCCTGGCCTTGTAGTATTTAGGTAGTAAACACTGGCCTTATCCAATAGACATCAATAGACAAATTTTACTTAGATGTTTTGTTCTTATTCTTTTGGTGATAGTGGTGGTGGTGGTGATGATACAATAAATTTCTCATATGCTTTAAATGTAAAAAAAAAAAAATAACATTAATTTTGATAATGACTACAAGATGCTGAAAATTCTTCAACCCAACCCAACCTACTTCCCAAAATATGACCAAATATCCAAAGATCAAATTATTTTTGCAAGAGCTTCTTGGTAGTGTTAAGGGCTTTCCACTACTACTCTATCTCTCGTTCCATCTTAATTTTTTTTTTAGTTGCATTTTATCTCCACTTAACACAGGTTAACACTCTACAGCAGTGAGAAGACATCACAAATTAAAATGGGCCTGAAATCCAGTCCCTATTTGCTACAGTATAGCCTGGTTGAACTCAACAAATACTACAATGCTCACAGATGATCAAATCTAACCCAAAACATATCAAACTATTCCACTATCTCTCTTGGCACCCATTTGTTTTGACATTGATGGTATCACTAACAGTAGCATTATCTATCTATGGATCTAATAATGCTTTTTTTCAAACATTTTCTGGAAGTCTTCATGCATTATTCATGAGTTTTGGCTCCGTTTCATGAATGCTTCGAGGTTATCGAAAAGCAAACGTAGTAGAATCAATATTCAACAATGAAAGATTTTGACAACAATTTCACCATACATGAATGACAGATTCTTAAATTGTTCTTAAAAGTTACTTATATCCACAAAATGATCCAAGCCACTTGATTCTCAACACTTCCATGACAATACATAAATGGAAATCAAAATAAACATTTGCTCATTAGTCAAAGCACAAATAAAATCTATCACGTATGCTTCTTCACACCAGTAATTGTCAGCATAGACTGAAAAAAAAAAAATCTCCATATAATTAAGAAAAAAAAAAGGAAAGAAAGCTAACAAACCAATACAAAAACACTTTTATTGTATAACTACACATTTGTTATTTTGAAATTCATTTTATCAGCTCTATCTTTTATAATATACATTGCAACATATGCCCTTGTGAAAATTAATTGAAACAAAATGAATATTTTCCTAGGATCTTTCACACTTTCCCTGATTGCATGTGTCGTCCCTTGGGATCATTTTTCTCTTCTGACTGCATTTTCCGTTAAATTTTGGACAGAGATAGAGAGATGGCTATGGACAGAGATACAAACTTGTGCAAATTAATTGAAAAAAACAAATGTCTTCCTAGGATCATTCATATTTTCCCTGATCATGTACACAATTGACAGTTGAAAGGTTGAAACCAACAATATAAACCATCGCTTTGATAAGAATCTGATGTAGCCACAGATGATGCAATATTTTTCAAAGCCAAAAAAATAGATCCATATTACTGCATATCACTACAAATGACTTAATCTAAGGAAAAAATAGGAATCCATTACAGTCTATAACTCCAGCACATCTAAAACTAACCATACGGTGAAAAAA
Organism: Ascarosepion bandense; assembly: GCA_037127315.1. Lineage (NCBI taxonomy): Eukaryota > Metazoa > Mollusca > Cephalopoda > Sepiida > Sepiidae > Ascarosepion > Ascarosepion bandense. The sequence goes on from JBBBDQ010000416.1 coordinate 2,471,291, forward strand.
AGAAAACTTGTTTCAACTAATTTGCACAATAGTGTAGTAGTTTTTTTTTCTCTCTCTCTCTAATATATACATTTTTCATTTTTTGAACGAGTTATTTCGCTACCTTGTTTTCTACCATGAGTGGTGTCTTCAGGCGATTTTTCATAACTGATTTTACCATTTACCGTTTTATTTTTAAAAAGAAAAATGGTAAAAGGTAAAATCAGTTTTTAGAAATCGCCTGAAGACACCACTCATGGTAGAAACCAAGGTATCGAAATAACTCGTTCAAAAATGAAAAATATTCAAAAGTTCTACAATTGTATAGAACACTTTTTAATACAAATGTGTACTGGTTTAACCCTATTAGGACCAAAAACTAAGTATTAAACAATCTATATAAATATATATACACAGAGAGAGAGAGAGAGAGAGAGAGAGAGAGAGATATAACAATATATATTTTTATATAACAAGAACAATATTGGTTAAAAATCATGAAAAAAGATTTCTTGTGACAAATTTCATCTTTTCGAGCTTAAACTAAATTTGTTATATTGGTCTGATTACACACACAAACAAGCAAGGAATGCTGGGTATTTGAAATTAAAAGTTTTTTTTTTTTTCATTTAGAGTGTTTTTCTTTCCATTATTTTTGTTATTCCATATCCCACACTGTGTTAATAGAAGTTCAGCCAGGAATGGTGAAATGTTGTAAAAGCCAGAGTGCAAATTTACAGCAGATCACATTGTGATCAAGACACTCTACAGACATTTTTGTCAAAGTGAATTTTCTTCTTCTCTGCCCACCATAAGAAGACTGACCAGCATTTTGAAATAAAAAATGCTACTGTAAATTAAAAATTCCCAGCATCTCATTCATGCACATATGTAGCCACATCAACTGAACAAATTTAGTCTGATGAAGTCCTAAAGGACAAAACATGTCACAAATCTTTTTTCCACTTTCTCATACATTTTTACCAATATATATATATATGTGTGTGTGTGTGTGTGTGTGTGCATATGTGTTTAAAAATTCAGATATATCTAAAAATATATATGTAAAAGGACAAGACAAAAGTAATACATCTTAGCCAACAAATTTTATCATATGATGGACTTTATCAAAGCAAATGTGATTTACAAATCACTGCCTGATCTAGCAGGTTTTAGGCTGTTTAGCAAACGAGAGTGTGACAGCCCAGTAAAGCTCTATTCTTTTTTTTTTTAAAGGAGTATTGTTGAAGATTTGCAATATTTATGCTAGAAATCTGCTCAATGCCCGAGGCCTGGTTTGATGTTCACTTTAGGTGTAAAACTATATATAAACAGGGAGTGTTGTTTTCTCGGCTACACAGTTTTATATATAATAATAGCATTATGTGTGTATATGAATGTACTATATATATATATATATATATATATATATATATAGGAAAGTTTTGTAATTTGCTTGAAGCATTGTGTATATTAGGATTATGGAGAGGTTTTGAAGGCTGTCACAATGTGTTTAGTAAAATAAAGGAAGTTGTTGGGTACTACCTATTTATTATACATTAATATTTCGAGATTAAAATCTCATCTTCAGAATGTTAGAAGAGATTGTGTTTGTCTTTCAACAAATGGTCATTCCTGGCTGCTGCTGCTGCTGTTGTTAATTGTAGTGAGTGTGTGTGTGTGTGTAAGTGTGTGTTTATGGTGTGTATATGTGTGATTGATAGTTGGGACCTTTATGGTCTGATCGTATGAGTCTGTTTTGATTTGTCTTTTATCTAAGTATGTGTTGACCTGGCCATTAGTTTGACTTTTGCCAAAGTGGAAGAGGGCTTTTTATGACTATTGTGTGCATGTGTATGTTTGTATACTTCTTGTATATTAATTTAACTTCATTTTGTGTATTTAAATCACATATCAAAGCAGACTGATACCATCAGACCATAACTATCAATCACACATATACATACCATAAGCACACACACACACACATGCGCTATTACACTTACACACTCAGTACAATTAATGACAGCAGCAGCAAGGAATGACCATTCGTTGAAAGGCACGGACTCAAACACAAGCTCTTCTAACATTTTGAAGATGAGATTTTAATCTCAAAATATAAATGTATAAATAGACAACTTCTTTACCTTCCTTTATTTTACTAAATGCATTGTGACATCCTTCAAAACTTAGCCATAAAATTATATATATATATATATATACATACACACACACACACACAATACAAGAAATCTAGAGGTGAGCCACCACCTACCACGGTTTCACACAAAAGTTCTTCAGGGCTATATATATATATATATATATATATATATATATATAAACAGTTATAGGTTAGATTTAAATTAGACCAGTAAACAGTAGTATTATGTAGTGCTCAATACACGTCTGAAGCGAAATGAAGCTGTAACATAAAAATTTTAGATATTTAAGTTGAGAATATCAGTTGATTACACTACCATGGTTTCAAGCTTTTCAGTTTTATCAGGCAATTTGCAATATAAATCAGCTGACAAAATGGTCAGAACCATGGTAGCCTAATCGGCTGATCTCCTATATATATATATATATATATATATATATATATATATAAAGATTGCAAAAAAAAAATCTCTGAAGATTGAAAACAAAACAATAAGGTTTTCATGAAACTTCGAAGTTGGCACGACTGAAATAAAACGTTTCAGCTCAGTAAAAGACCTCTCCACATTAATTTTATTAACACTAGCTCTATTTTGATATTGAGCACTTTATGACAAAAAGAAACCTGCTTGCCAAAAATGACTTTCTACAAATAAACTACTAAAAAACAGCAATTTTCACACTAAGCAACATTACAATTTAACTATATGTGTGTGTCTGTGTGTGAGTAAAGACAAACAAAAACTTGTCTTAACACACACATTTCATAATCTTACAGACTTTATAAAGGCAAATGTAAGGATTTTATTTTGCAACAAATATTTATAAACAAAAGTAAAAATGTTGTTTGTTTTATAAAATTTTAAGTTTAAGAGATGTTCATAAATATTCACCAGGTTAATTGAAATGACGAGGTAAAAAAATATGGAGGATGCAAAGTGACATAATTTAGGGCCTAATAAACAGAACTAAGTAAATATTGTTGAATGATTTTTATGCTATTAATATTTGAATTATTTTAGTATGGGATAAGTATATATATATATATATATATATATATATATATATATAAAATATACAATTGTATTGTACTATATACTTATTCTAAAGTGGCAATATAAATAGTGGCTTTGGAAAAAACATGACAAATACATCCATCTCCCACCAAGAATGGGGACCAAAACTCCTAAGCATAACTTAATATAGACCCACACCTGAATATACCCTATTTCCAGTTTATTTCTCATTTATATTTGTTTTAAAGTTGATGCTATTTAGAAGGCTTAACTTCAAAAGGAACAATCCACTGGCCTATCAAATTGAAACATTGAGATCAAAATAAAGCCACCTCTGTTTTCTCAACCTTGTGTCCATTTTCAAATAATGTTTAATTATTTTATTATAATTAAGAGAAAATTTTAACAGAATCCCAAAAGTCAGTTTTGACAGGGATAATACTGGCTCACCTTGCTTATACATATTTAACAAGCATTAAAAATTACTTTGCTGAGATCACAACATTAAATGGTACAGACCAAATCAATGAGTTAAATTCCAGCTGTTACTAACAAATATATAAAGCTGTGTATCGCATACACATTGATATGCAAATATAGATGTGTGTGTGTGTGTGTGTATATATATATATATATATATATATACACACACACACCTATATGCACAAACGACAAAGATGATTTACAACTAACATACAGATAGAAAAAACAACATCAAAGATAATTTATGAGTTATAATTTAACCTCTGATCAACAGCCAATGATATTTCCTGTTGTTTTTGTTGGGCCAGTTTTTCTTTTTAGAAGCCATTTTGTTTTAATTTTTATAAGCAAAATAAGTTGAACAAATTTGGTAAAAAAAACAAGAAACAAAAAACAATAAAAAGAAACATGCTTATTCTTTAAGTTTAAAAAATATTGAAAGAGAATGTAATGGCCTGGAAGTATGACATTAGCACTTGGGATTTCTGTCATTTCAAATCCAGTAACCTACTGCCATTTTCTGTAAATGCTTGAAAAATGTGAAAAATGAAAAATCAGCACTTAAAAATTTGTCAGTTAAGTGCCATATGTGATACCCCCTTGGGCAATCATGCCTCAAATGATACATGACTGACTCTACAAAAGATTTTTTTGCAGCCTATGCCATTACTTCCTGTGGTAGACTAGTTGCTAACCAAGGCTATAGAACCCAATCTGTCTTGTTATTTCAACCCATAGCTGGAGGAAGAAGAGACGGATTAATACCTTTTCCAAGGATATTGGTGCACAAGTGAATGTAGCGAATTCAACTGGAATTCAAACTTGGCTCTTTGATTTCTCATTTCGAGCTGATATCCAATATACCACAATGTACATCCCAATACCTTAAAACGGCTATTCTTTATTAAAATGTCAAGAGGAAAAAAATTTATAAAACTCAGGTAAAAGCAGAACAGAAAGAATATTCTTGTTAACTGATTTTTTTAAAAAATAATGAGAGGATAATGAATTTTAAGTAAATCTCAAACTATCTAGGAAAAGAAAAGCAAAGAAAAAAACCAAGAGTAATTCTTAAAAAACAAGTCTACTGATAAAATATGAAATTTTATATTATTATTGGGTTTTCTTATGTGAATCTTTTGAACAGTTTGTTCAGAAACTAGTGCTAGAGAGAGAATTCTCATACAATAAAAAGTGAAAGACAAAAACTGAAAACTTACAAATACATTTGGTATACTATTTACTAAGACTAACTATTCATTCAACACATCAAATCCCATGACATGACTAACCTTAAGAATAATCTATTCATGTAGATTGAATAAATGATCAAATTCAAAATTCCCCGAAAACTTATATCATCTGAAGAAGAACAAAGGACACATGGGTGAAACATTCCAATAATAACAAAAAAAAAAAGAGGACAACAGTCTGGGTGTCAATCAATTACACAATATGTGATACATGCCCCAGTGAACATGTTTCTTACAATTTATGACTGACAAGGCAAAGGATTTTCTGGTAGTAGGTTTGTTCTGCGTTAGACTGTAGAACCCAGTATATTCTGTTATTTAACCCATAGCTGGGGGAAAAGAGATGGATTCATATCTTTCCCAAGTGTAATTGTACAGAAGTGAATGTAACAAACTTGACTGGAATTTGAACTCAGCTTCCTGATTTCTCATTTTGAGTCGATATTCAGTCTGTACATAAATACATTAGATCCAGTCGGTACGTAAATACATTAGATCCAGTTTTTTAAACTTTAGAAAGGATCAGGTGGAACAATAACTAAAAATGTTTTTATACTGGAACAGAAAAAAGTGTAGAAAACATTTTGTATTTTTCCTTTATATAATAAAAACGTTTTCTGCTGGGACTTTTATTTACTGTTTAAAAAAAAAAAAAAGAAAAAAATATTGTTTATTGAGAACTCAGAATATAAAGATAATTCTGCCTTAAATTGTTAATGCATTTTACAAGCCGAATATTATAAATCCACAAAAATCTCACGCTTCTAACAAAGACGACATTTTGCAGATTCATATTTTTTTTTCCTCACCGAATTGATTTTTCTTACTTACGTCAGCTAAGCAATGTGCTTGGATTGAAAGAAAGAAAATCAATTTACAAACTTTTTAGACATTTGGTAAAATTTCTCAGGCTTAATACATATTGTTAGAACCGTGAATGACGCAACATAGACCAGTTTTGTTTTGTTAACAAAATATTCTTTTAGCTCTTTTATGCCATTGTTGCTCTTACCAGATACAGCGATCTGTTGAATATTTTACAGGTAAATTATAATTACAATGAGAAATTGCCTAATCAGTAGGGATGAAATATGCATACTTCAACCCCTACAAAGGAGCAGGGATCAGGTTCCTCCTCCTCTAAAGCACGACCTTGCAGGTGAATATTTGCAAACTATGCTTAGTTTTTTTTTTATTATGGCGTAAACCAGACCTGGGTGCAACAATACATATGTGGACACTCATGCTTGTAAACAGGAGAACATTTTTCTTCGCCTATCACAATGCTATTTAATTCAGAAATTTTTTTTTAATTCCTACATGTTTTTTTTTATACAAAAATTAACACAAAAATTATTAAGAATTAAGAGTATTAACGTTAAATTTAAAAAATGGGTGTAGATCTACAGCAGTACTCCAAACCTGAATTAAGCTTTTGAATCTTAGTATAAACCAGACATGTCCCTAAGCTTCTTGATACTCACATAAACCAGATGTGTGTGTAATTTCTAGACCCTAGCTTAAACCAGACATGAACCTAACTTCATGATTTTGGCATAAACTGGACATGTGTCTATTGTGATTTCTGTGCCACAAGACTTATAATCAACTTCCAGTAACTCAACAACTATAACTGTTGTTAAATTAGTCCACCTAGCAATGAGACGGATATTACTGCCTCTACAAGCAAATATAAATGCTGTTATAACTTGCTTTCTAGCAGTTACAATATTAAATTTTGCTTATGTTACTTGCCGAGACATCTGTTAGAAGTACTCTAGACTGACTCCAACAGTATATTTTAGACTCACTCGATGTTCTTCAATTAAGCATCTAGACTAGTCAATTTGTGCCACTAAGGGTTTATTATTTACTCCACAACATGCCCACTTTCGAGATTTCACATTATTTTCGCATTTACTTGGCTTTATGTAATTATTTTCCATCACACTACTGTGTTCTGATTTTTCTTTCTTTGAGAACTTTGCTTTAGTTTTACAATATAACTTTTTATGTTCTACTTTTCCACACTTATAGTATTTAAAATTCTTAAAGGGACAATCAACTCCAAGATGTAACGTTCCTTATCTGAAGGAAGAATCATTCTTTTTTCCTGAATTTCTTCAGCATTGCATCTGAGAATTAGGATTCTCTGATATTTGTCTGATATTTTATGAAGTGCAAGTTTATTACTTTGCTATGTTTCATTAGAATTCTCATCCATATTTCTGCATTATGTTTTTTGCCATGAACAAAAATTACCCCTTTAACCATAATCAGAGTTAACTTGTTTAACTTGAATCTTTCACACTCCTTGTTACAAATTCCAGCATATACGACAGAATCTTTGTCTTCTTTTTTCTCAGATTCATAAACTTCTAATGAGTATTAAATTATGAGATTTTCTCACTAAAAATTTTCATCAGAATATTTACTGTTTCTTCAAAACAAATTTTTCCTGTTTTTTAATTTTCTTTACAAAATACTCATTTTTTCTGTCTTCTCAATTGCTGCATTCTTCTCTAAAAAATTGCCTGTATCTTTGAAAAAGCCAAAAAGGTAATTCCATCATCTGAATTGTATATTGTTTTAACCTGAAAAGGTTACTGCATGAGTAATAACCAAAATGAAGGTTGGGAATAATATCAAATCAACAAGTACAAGACACATGCTGCATGAAATAGATACACTGCTAGTGACTTTCTCCTCTACTCCAATAGTGACCTCTTATTTAATGTCCCATTCCTGTATATAGACAGGTATATAATACACGTAAATTCAAATATGGCATTTGCCAGTTCATTGAGTGTAAAAGAAGTTGGAAAATTTTCCATAACTTCTGTTGTTGTTTCTGGAATTTCAGCAACTGCTGATGTTGCTATTCTTGTAGAATTTTTTTTTTTTTTTTTATCCACAGAAGCCAGTTTTCTCCATCTTTGAAGAATATCTGCTGTTTTTTCTTTATTTTTTTCAACACATACCAAATAGAAAAAGAAATTTAAACCAAAGTGGTTCAAATTCTGGTCATCACTGGTATCCCATGCACTGAAGCAGGAAGTATTTTTTCTAGTTGTTTTAACCCAGTTTCACTTCTGATATCGTCCTCACTCCCATTATAACTCGTATGAGTTTTGATTCCTCATTGTCACTGTTATAACTTGCCTTCTAACAATTATGATATTAAGTCTTGCTTAGGTTACATGCCATGACATCTGTTAGAATAAGCTGACTCAAATGGTTTTTCTTAGACTTACATGCAGTTCCTTATTTTGAAATCTGGAGTAGTTCATTTACGTCATCAAGGTGTTTTATTTATTCCACTATGCAGGCATAAGCTACTCATGATGGAAAATAGGAACAGAAATTTTTAAAAGGCAGGAGACAATTAGGCTTTCTGGTACTGTAATGTTGTATTTAAATTTGTCAATGAGATCCAAGAACCAAAATACTGGTGGAATTTTTTATCATCTAACCTGTTTTAAGCAAAGAAAAAACATGTCTTCTAAATTTTTTTCTTTAATATATAAAACAAAAACATCTAATTTTTTTTGTTTTAGACAAAAGTGCCCAAAGGAATACAGATAAAACTCAATTTAGTATTTCATTCTAGTGATAAGTAATTGTCAATATATAAATATTACTGACAATGTTTCAACCAATACTCTCTGGTTATCATCAATGTCCATTGTGATCTTTTGAGATGTCAATTATTAATATAAAATTCAAGTAATAAAAAGACATTTTCATCAATATAAATATTAACAATGATACACAAGTTTATCTCACTTTCATTTAGAATGCTTGCATGTTTGAAGGAAAAAAAGTCATATTTCAATTGCTTCTCTACTTCAAATTATTTTGTTACTAGAGTTGGCATAAAATAAGAGAAGACAACAATCGAATGTGAAGTAGCGTGAGAAATATTGTGACTTGCTATTAATTGATTCAACACAGCATGTTTGATTTCTCTTTTTAAATATTTATAAAAATCAAAAACAACACAAATAAATTTATCTGATACGAAACGAGTGAATCACCGATTGAAAGCTCAGTTGTTAGGGCAATGGGCTATAGTTTTCAAATTTAACTGGTTTCACAAAAAGGGGGAAGACATGAATGTAACTTGTTATAAGAAAGTTAATATTTGATTCAAAAAAGCAGAAAACAGAATAGATGCCAGTTTTAAGTTAAGACAAAAGAAATTATTGTTTAAAAAGGATAACAAGTCAAATATTAAAGAGAAAACTGATATTTTCTGCTTTTGTTTTAAAATAGAAATTAAATGAACCGATATCATTTCTAAGATAAAAATATAAAAAGAAATCCAAAATTCTTTGGTAAAAATTAAGAAAAAATATTTATGGAAGATACTTTACTTTTTTCGTTTAATAAATGAAATTGAAAAAAAAAGAATCATAAGAAATATAACAAAAATAAAAATAATTAATAAGTGATAAATGCCTCTCAAGAGGAAATGCAAACACGATAAATGCCTCTCAAGAGGAAATGCAAACACGATAAATGCCTCTCAAGAGGAAATGCAAACACGATAAATGCCTCTCAAGAGGAAATGCAAACACGATAAATGCCTCTTAAGAGGAAATGCAAACACGATAAATGCCTCTCAAGAGGAAATGCAAACACGATAAATGCCTCCCAAGAAGAAATGCAAAAATGATAAGTGCCCTCAAAAGGAAATGTAACAAAAACCATAAATGCCTCTCAAGAGGAAATGTGATGATAAATTTTGAGACATTCCTATGTTGTACACCAAGCAGATAGTTTCTTCTTCAGAACTGCTGCATTGTGAAAATAACTCCCAAGTGTCCTGACTTCACTGGTCAAAAGTTGTGTCAGGCTGAAATACATTGAAGGCTGTTAACACAATATGGCAACAGTGCACACTACTGCAGAGAAGTGCGGGATTAGATTAAAAAGTTTCAAAGTGGCCACACAAGCATAATGCATAAAAAAAGAGCAGGAAACATCAATTTCTGCCATTAAAGAGAAGATTCAGCAAGCAAGCTATCCAATCAAGTAGAAGGTTTCTTGCTGATTCAGATCACTGATCTTTGTTCTGCTTTGACTCACATTGCTAGCAGAGAGGCCATATTTACACTGTAACCACAACAAGAAACCTAGCATGATCAAACTCAAACTTTGATCACGGGACCACAGTAAAATCAACTATAAGCACACATGAGCAGAAGGCAATGTGATAAACTTAAATTTATGTTATGTCCAAAGAGAAGATAATTTTTTTTACTTAGCCTCATATATAATTCGTGGAAGATGTACAAAACTTTATTAATGCTAAGAAAATGGACATATTAAAATTGTATATCAGAAAACATACACACATCAACACCAAAGGAAGAAGAACAAGTATAACAAAATAAATCACTTGAAACTGAAGCAATATAAAATAAAGGCCAATAAGAAAAAAAAAAACACTAATCAGTTTTTGATAATCTCTTTTCAGAGTTAATTGAGGACAAATGTATAATTGTATGCACAACATTTAAAAAAATAAATAAGAACAGCCAGATAATCAGTAGACTAGAAAAAGAAAATTACATATATATATATATATATATATATATATATATATATGACAGAAAATCTAAGCAAGAGCCAACAACCGACCACGGTTTCGCCTAACGGCTCGACAGGGAAATTGACTTCAATTTCCCTGATGAGCCGTTAGGCAAAACCGTGGTCGGTTGTAGGCTCTTGCTTAGGTTTTCTGTCTTTGTTTGCTCTACTTTTGTATTGAGCATTTTAGTGTTAGGGTTTTCATCTTGGGTTTTTTTTCTTTCTTACAAGTGCTTGACTTTTTGTTCATGTACTTCATTTGTTTCTTTTTTTGCTTCCCCTTATTTTCCCTCCGAGTTTGTTCTCAGTGGGTTATAAAAAACAATTTAAATTATAGCTTGATTAATACTAGTTTTACTATTGGTATTGTTGTTGCTATAGTTAATATTATGATAAATCACAGAATTATTCTATTATTCTCTTATATTGATCCTAGGTGGTACAATGCCTATCAACTGTAGTCTCCAACTTTTGATTAGTTCGACCTATATATCCACCTTCACACTTCATTTATAATTGTAGAAACTGAACTGAGATGAGGACAACAAAATCCTTACAAACAGATCTTTTCATGCAATCAAATTGTTTTGTCCCCACATCATGTTTGCTCAGTTATTTGTAATTATATCTGTACGAAGCTACTTATATAAGTAGAAATAATCAAAATTTTTCACCAGCACTTTTACTAATCTTCACACTAAACTTTGTTAATCCACTGCTCTAGAGTCCGTTCACTCATTTTCTCTCAACAGTATAATATGAACACATACAATGTCCTTTGCTACTCAGCAACAAATGTTAAAACTAGTTTACAGAACTTGTTACATGTGCTAATGTATTCTGATACTTAACCTAGTGACACACTTTGTCTGGCTCATTAACCTAGTGACAGACTGTGGGGGTCATTCTTGGAATGAAATTGTCACACCTCATAAACTCAAAAAGGAAATTATAAACATTAGAAATTGTAAAACCTAAACAGAAATCAAAGAACAATCGAAAAGAAATTTAAACATTAGCAAGACAGGAAGGAAAAAAAAACTAGCTTTAAAAATGTGACGAAAGAAAATTGAGAAAAATTAAAAGGGCAACAATTAAGAAAAATGAATTTAACTGCAACAAAATCTTTGAAGTGGGTTTTGTGAATTTAAGCAGAGAGAAAGTATGCATATCATTAAGAAATGTTTCAATTTCGTTTTTAATTGTTCTCTAATTTCTGTTCAGCTTTTACAATTTCTAATGTTTATAACTGTCAACTTTAAGATGCCATCAAAAAGAGAAACCCTAAAATTGGGTGAAGAAGTACAGGAAAACTGATTTCTCAGCATAATCATTATTTAGTGATGAATGTAGAGCAGCATAGAATGGACAGAATGGCTAAGTTAGAGTCTGGGTCTTCTTGTAAATAGTCAAAGGGTGGGGCAGAGCAACTTATTTGAATTTGGTGCCCTGAAGCAATGGTTGCTCCAAGGATAGTGAAAAGAAGCTTACTCGAGAGTGCGGAATTTAAAGTTTGTTCTAGCTGGACAGTGCCATGGCACACAGTATGCGTGTCAATAACAGTTTTGCAGCAGAACTTTCCAGGACACCTGATCTTTTTGCGGGGCGATCTGCATTGGCCAGCACTGTCCCCTGATTTATCACCCTGTGACTATTTTCTATGGGGATACCTGTAGTCAATTGTTTGTAAAGATCGTCCTAGCACTCTGGCTCACCTGAAGAACAACATTCGTCAAGCTGTCGCCAACAAACCCACCGATATGCTTGAAAGAGTTGACCGAAACTTCAGAGTACAATTAACCCAGTGTATTGAGCAGAATGGACGCCATCTGACTGATGTCATCTTTAAAGCTTGTGAAACATAAAATTTAAATTTTGTAATTGATGCTGTTTAAAGAATTACATGTATATCTGCATTACTTTTGTTTTATTTGTTATTCCAAATAAACAATTTACTCTGCCCCATCCTGTAGTTATGAAGTAATGGAAGAAGTTAAAGCCAAGTTTGGGGCTAATATTAGAGGTTGTAACAGTATAACTTTCAAATAAATACAGAAATGTATTTCAAATTCTTGAACAAGATGATTTCTGCATGGCACAAGGCCACAAAAAAAGGGGAAAAAAATTGAAAAAAGGATTTCAAAATTTGTCCATAGCTGCTTTTTTAATCTCATTTCACGCCAAGCAAGGCAGGACTGTTACTAGTGAGCAGGGGGAGGGGTTACAGTGAGAGAAAAGACTGGGTACAGGGAGCATTGAAGAAAGAATAAATGATGAACAGGATTCATGAAGATAGAAAATGGCAATTGAGGTTGCACTTAAATTTTTGGAGTTTGTAGATATCAGGGAAGCAAGTAAACAGCAGGGAGTTCCACAGGCAGGGAGTGAGAGAAAAAAAAAGCTATTTGAGTAGTAGTGGTAGTCAGTCAGTTAAAGTGCCATACGTGATACACGCTTGGGCGATCATGTCTCGAAAGAGACATGACTGACTGGGCAGAAGATTATCCCGCAGTAGGTTGCCATTGCTTTCTGTGGTAGACTGGTTGCCGACCAAGGCTATAGAACCCAATCCGTCCTGCTATTTAACCCATAACTGGAAGGAAGAGAGGGATTAATACCTTTCCCAAGGGTATTTGCGCGTAAGTTAATACAATGGATTCAACTGGAATTCGAACACGGCTCCCCGATTTCTCGTTCCGAGCCGATATCCACTGTACCACAACGCACATCTAGTGGTAGTAGCATGCTTAAATTCACATGGCAAAGGCACCAGGAAACAAGCTTGTCTATGTATTTATACAATAAGAAAACTTATGATCTATCAAAACAAAAACAAAATATATATGAGAATAAAAAAAAAAAAGAGTCAATATTCAATCAAATAAAAGCTCTTTTGGAAAGAATAAAAACTGTGCAATGTTTCAAAAGTTGAAAAACTGATGGAATTTAAAGAATGTCAAGGGACCCATATTAATATGTAAAAATAATAAAATAATTTATTTAGGTGCATAGGATGAGGTTTTAATCAAATGTGTTTCCATGGCCCGTATCTTTTGGGTTCATTTATGCTACACTTTGTTTACATAATAGAATATGACATATACCACTAAAAAAATAACAATAAAACACTTATTTACATTATTTGGACTGTTCTCATTGCTACTGTATTCACGATGTTTCAACCATTGTACACACTGAATTCAGGTAATTTGTTCTCATTCTATGAATCATGCCACTTCTGAATATTTCCATTTAACCCAACTCTCTAAGTTTCCAGTTTTTTGCTATAGCCAGGTACTGAACTCAAAACCCTTTTGATCAAGTCACTGGATCTAACCAACACATTTATTCACTTGGCTATTTTCCCCTGAAAATAACGTAAATAACGACAGTACCCCATCTTGGAAATATAAATAAATACGAAGACATTTAATATTTCAATTCAAATTGATTATCTTATCCAGACAGTACCCAGTCTTGAAAATATATAGACAAATACGTAGACATTTAATATTTCAATTCAAATTGTTTATCTTACACAGAGTACAGCAGAAATACCTTCTATATATATCTCCCAAAACTACCTCCCACATAATGGTAAGTTATTCGTGGCATTGGTGCCTTTATCTAGCTAATGTCTTACCATTATGTGGGAAGTATTTCTGCCACACCCTGTATAATCTCAAATCTTTTGTGCAGCAGAGAGAGATAGAGAGGGAAAGATTTTCCCCCATTTTGTAAATTGTTTACCATCTTGAAAAAGCAAGAAATATAGACACACAGCTGGTCTTGTTCTATTCCAGGTTCTCAGGTGAAAGAGTCCCAGGGGTGAATGGAATGAAGCAAGACTAGATAATCCTCTGCATGCAGCAGTCAGGAACTGTGCCATGCTGAGCATTCAATCTGAATGAAAACAGTTCAAGGAGAAAATTAACAAAGATATTTACCTTGTCTGCTTAATGAAGGAATCTAACATATCTTACAAATGGAATGGAATGGAAAAGAGATTAACAAAGAAGTTTCAACTTAAAAACTATTACACGATTAATTGAATGATTTATTTCTTACAGTTTATCAACCCTTTGCAGGTTATTTAAAGCCAAAAAATATTTTCAGATTGTATTTTGTTTAGATAATAATGGTTTAGTGATACATATTCTACTAATTAACCCATATCTCAGGGAAGAAGAGGTGGATTCATACCTTTCCAAAGTATTTGCAAGTGAATATAATGAACTGAACAGGAATTGAAATTTGTCTCTTCTATTAACAAGTTAGGAAGGAAACTCACACTAATATTAAAAAGACTGCACTTGAGAAATCTATTCACCTGAAAAATTATTTTACTAGAATAGAAAGATTTAATAAATTTTGGCCAAAAGTTGAATTGGTCGTTTGGTTAATGAATGCTGAAACTTTCCTTATAAGGAAACAGTGAATATTACCCATACCATATCTTACTATATCATACAGATGGATTGTACCATATGAGAGTTATCTCCCTTGCAAAGGCAATACCAGGTGACAATAGCACACACTCTTCAAAGATGTTTAAATAAAAAAGATATGAAAAAAGCTAATTCTGTGAAAGAGCTGAGAAAACAACAAATGAATAAAAGACATGTTTAACAAACCATCAAAAAAACTTTTTAATCATAATAAGGTATAAAGAAAACATGAAGCAATTTCTGATGGTAGGCGTCACAATCACAAATCCTGAAAATCCATTGGGGTGGTGATGAGTACCACACTCACAGGGAAAGTGAGCGAGTCAAAAACATGAAAGTCTGACAGAACCCATCCCACACCCCCATTTTGTTTGTTTTTACCAATTCACTTCAAGCATGGTGATAAAGCCACTAAGACATATGAGGGTCTACTGGAAGTGAAAGAGAATGAAAAGATTTTAGAAGAAACTGGAAACCCAATAATAGAATAATTTTCAGAGTTTAAGTGGAGATGTTAGAAGTATAGAGTTGAAGTAGGCTTTAGAAAGAACCGGAAACAAGAGATAAAAATACTCCTGTTTAAAGGCCTGGGAAGGAGTGTGAACTGGACGGCAGGCAAACCTATCTACTCCTATTTTTTCAGGCTGGTTTAAAATTTAAAGTAGGCTACTACCCAAGGAAAAAGATCCCTGTCTGAAATGTTATTGAACCCATAGTTGATGGTTTGATTGATTGCTCTTTTTGTTTATGACTTAACCCATTAAGGGTTATTTAAAATCAAAACTTCTTTGAATTGTAATAATTTTGAAGTGGGAGTTAATATGGCATTAACAATTTCATGAAATAACAATAATTTTACCAGATACAATTGTTACTTTTTAACTCATGGCTGTGGAGAGATTGATTGCTTTTTTTGTTTATGACTTATCAACCCATTGAGGCTTATTTAAAATCAAAACTTCTTTGAACTGTAATAATTTTGGAGTGGGAGTTAATATGGCATTAACAATTTCATGAAATAACAATGATTTTACCAGATAAAATTGTTACTTTTTAACCCATAGCTGTGGGGAGAAAAGATGGATTCATACCTTTCTCAAGAATATTTGCATGTAAGTGAATGTAAGAAACCCAACTCAAAATAAAACTTAGCTCCCCAATTTTTTTCTTATTCCAAGCCACTGTTAAACCACCTGCATATCTCCTACAAGGTTAAAGGAAGATGATTTCATGCCTCCTATGCAAAATTAAAGAAAGTATTTGAGTCCAACTGACAAAAGATTGAGAATTCTTTATATGTCCAATGCATGAATCCATTGCTTTTTATGCAGCATTAAGATTATTTTGGCTTTAATATTTAAGAATTCTAGGTAGGTGGGGTCACTTTATTTATTATTATTATTATTAATAATAATAATAATAATGAGGAAACCAATATCCCACCCCACTAATAAGAGATCAATGGTCATGTCTATGAGAAGCTTAGGCATCCAAATAAAAAGGACAGCATTTCTGTTATGTGTGATGATGATTTTATCATCATCATCATTAATTCGAGTAGATGCTCATTGACTGTGGTGTGCAATCTATCTCCCAAACTTAACCATCCCACTGCACTAAGATTAGATATTAATGGATTTAAACTATATTTTGGATGATCCACAGTAAAAACTGTGCTAACGAGTAGACAAATATCAGTTTGCATTGCTAACAAAAAAATAAATAAATAAATAAAGAAGAAATATCCGTATTATAGTCCTGAAGAAGAATGTTGAATGATTGGCTGAAACATTGCACTAATAATAAATGCTACTCCAAGAATAAGGTCAATAGTTCAAGCTCCTCTGAGAATCACAAGTCCTTGTTGGAAAATGCGACTATCTCTGTCCCAAAATGGTTGGCATATTGCATATCTTTTTTCACAATCAATACAGAACATAAATTCTACATTATGTTGCTATACAACTCTGTTCCATTTTAATCATTACATTTGCCTAGAAATTTCAATTACCAAATTTAACAATTATCAAAAGACAGCTCTCGTATCGTTCTCGGAAACGAAACAATTCACAATGACAATTAAAAACAAGTAACCTGTTCATTTGATCCCTTTGTCTTACACTCAAGTTTTTTCACCTAAAAGTCACTTCAGATCATCTATTCATCAGAAATAATCCATTCACTGTTGCAGAAATTATTCTCATTAACAATTGAGCCAAAACAGAAATTCAAATTATTTGAACAAGCTTATTTAACAAGCTAATGTAAAACTACACAGAACAATTTTATTGTTTCTTTGCTTTCTCAGATTAATGCCTGATTCTTAGATTTCACAATGTCTAACAAGTGAAGAAAATTATATAAAGTTGTTTGTGGCTAAATGCTGACTGAGGCAACTATATAGGTTGGAGTGAATTTATTGTCATTACAGGCCATCCAACAGAATAGACAAGAGTAGTAGAGTGAAATTTGAAAGATTGAATGTTTCCCACATTAAAAGCTCTTTTCAGAGCAATAATAAAATTTACTCTGAAGTTCAAGTTAAAACATTTTAAAAGTTTTAAATGAAGGATGTCATATGAACAAAGTATCACTGCCAACATTTGAGTTTAAACATGGATCAACAGAACAAACATAGTCAACCTCATTTTGATGTAATTAAAGGAAATTAAAGGGATCACATGACGTAAAAGTTATATATATATATATTTATATGCTCTCACACCCTGATTGAGCACTCTGGAAGAATGGTAGGCTTTGAAAAACAGTAGCTACTCTAGCATATACGCATCGTTCATTCAGCAATGAATTAGGACACTCTCAGCTATTGGGCGTGTATAATGATAACATACATGCTAAAAAGACTGCCTCCTTCTACCGAGCGCCCATAGCCCAGAGGTAGAAATGCCGACTGACGCCAATTCGGTCGGGTTTCAATCCTGGGTAAAAAGCAATCAGATGTCTAACCGTACTGATGAACTGTGATACAGCAAAACAGATCTGTCTGCGGATGACGATAGATAGATAGATAGATAGATAGATAGATACTTAATAAGCATTCAAGAGAGAAAAGAAAATAGTCTGACAGTATTCTTTGAAGGTATTATTTCTAGTATATGTAACTTTACAAAAGTCATGAGTATTTGTTTGAACTTACATAAGGAAACAGAAAAAACACATATCCTACACATGGTAATAGGATATTTAGTAATATTTACCACTTCACCAAAGAGATGTCATATTTGCAGGACTACAGAGAAATAACCAGGCAAACTTATTCAAAAATTAATCTACAAAATATTCAGCAAAGTACAGGAGAATAGAAGAACTAAAATCTATCATAATTCAAATGTTGGCATGACAAAAGCAACAAGAAGAATAACAATTGCAGCAACAAAAACAACATGAACAGCAGCAACAGAAGTTTTTTTTTCAATTATTATAAAATAAAATGATGGAAGATAAAAAACATCAAATTTATTCACTTCAGATACTGTTGATAATTCAATTAGCAAATTTTTATACAATCCAGATGAAGGGATAACTTTTCCAGCTTATTAGAGAAGATACAAAGGGATCTTCAAAAGGGATTGTTTGCACTGGAATGATGAGAAGAAAGTTTGTTTTATTATTAAGAAAATTGTCCCCTGCTGAAAATGAAAAGTATGTAAATTTTATTTTGCCAGAAAAAAACTATGCAAGATAAATCTTAATGAAACTATAGTAATACTATTGAAAATTTTTGGTGATCAAAGTTTGTTTTTCAATACATGTTGGCAATGTCTTAACTTAGGAAAGTGTGATGAAGATTTTATCTATGCATGAATTGCAAAGCAAGAATGTGAGAAGTTCAAGTTAAATGAATTAACTTAAATTTATTTAAATGCCTAATATTTTTATAGGACTTAGCTTCTAATAAGGATGCAGAAATAAGATCCAGAATACTTGCTAAATTAGAAATGGAACCTAAATTAACTCTCTGAAAATAGCAAAAGAGTATCAGCATATTGTATATCTAAAACTCAATACCACAAAGATTGAAGAAAGAGACATTTCACAAGTGCATAGTGTCTGATCATCTAAGGAAAAAGACCATTGACGTTTTTTAAATTACTTATAGAACAGTAAAAAAAAAATACAATAAATCCCACCTCAATGCCTAATATTTGCCACAGTTGTAGAGATAAGCATTTCAAAGTAATTGTTTTTTTAAGAACAAAAATTGCTATGAATGTGGGAGGGTAAGACACGAAAGTACTTATTACAGATACAAAAAATAAAAGAAAAATAAAACAAATGTGAACATGATAAATAAATGGCATAAAGTCAAAAAGTATAAAGAAAAAATTAACAAGATTTCGAATGTGTCTTAAACTGAGTTTAAAATGTCTCAAAAAAGGAAATTTATTTTTGTGAAATTAATAATGTAGAAATAAAACATCAACTAGATAAAGAATATAATATTACCATCAGAAATGAACAGACATTGAGAAAAAAATGGATAAAACCAGTTTATTAACTTCTAAAAAAAGTTTGCTCATGGAGTTTCAGGAAAGAAAATGAACTTTATGGGTGAATTCACTTGTAACATTTCTATTGTTGGCAGAACTAAAAAAGCAGTGGCAGTTTGTATAAAAGAATACAGCTAATTTATTTCGAACAGATTGGTTTGGATTATTTGATTTTGAAACTTCCCAATTAACTCTTTCTGCATCAAAATATTGTTACATCCAGTGCCAATTTGGCAACTGAAAAATTAAAGAATAAACTAAAAAGGAGTCTTCCAGAAGTTTTCTCAGAAGGTCTAGGAATATGCACAAAAAAACAAAAGCTAAAATTGAAGTAAAAGAGAACATAAAACCAATATTTAAGCTAAAAAGGAGGTAGTCTTTGCTGCTTTAGAACCAATTAATAAGTTGGATAGACTAAAAAAATGAGGTGTGATCTCAAAAATAGACTGTTCCAAATGGGGCATCACCGACAGTTTACATTAAAAAACAAAATAATAAAATCCGCGTATGTGCTGATTTTTCAATGGGACTAAATGAAAGTTTGAAACAATATAACTACTCATTACCAAGTCCAGAAAAAATTTTTGCCAAAATAAATGGTGGCAATTTTTTTTCTAAATTGGACCTGTCAGATGCTTACCTACAAGAACTAGTAGATGAAAAGTGCACAAAACTATTAACAGTTAACATGGAGGTTCCTATGTAAGTATTGTATGACATACTTAACGTGTCATCAGAAACTACTGAAACAAGGTTTTATGGTAAGAGAAAAAGAATAGCAACAGAATTTTTAAATATTGGAACAAAGCTGAAGAAATATAAACTCTAGAGGAAGTCATCTCAAAGGGGAGGTGTCATGCATGAATAGAGTGTCACTACCCATATATGAGTCTGAACACGGATCACCAGAGAAGAAACATAGTCGACCTTGTTTTGATATAATTAGAGGAAGTATCCTGCTGGGATCAAGTGATGTTTTAAAAATAATAATTATACATATATATATATATATATATATATATATATATATATGGGTACAGCCTTTGAGATTTGAAAAAGATATCACTCGACTGATCATGCCACTGAGATAATGTGATATTGTAAAAATTATATATATATATATATATATATATATATAGATAGATAGATAGATATGGGTACAGCCTTTGAGATTTGAAAAAGATATCACTTGACCGATCATGCTACTGAGATAATGTGATATTGTAAAAATTATATATATATATATATATATATATATATATATATATATATGGGTACCGCTTTTGAGACTTGAAAAAGATCTCACTCAACCGATCATGCTACTGGGATAATGTGATATTGTAAATATATATATATATATATATATATATGGGTACAGCCTTTGAGATTTGAAAAAGATATCACTCAACTGATCATGCTACTGGGATAATGTGATATTGTAAATATATATATATATATATGGGTACAGCCTTTGAGATTTGAAAAAGATATCACTCAACCGATCATGCTACTGGGATAATGTGATATTGTAAATATATATATATATATATATATATATATATATATATATATATATATGGGTACAGCCTTTGAGATTTGAAAAAGATATCACTCAACCGATCATGCTACTGAGATAATGTGATATTGTAAAAATAATATACATACGGTTACATTTGAATCTGAAAAAGAAAATGTCTAACAGAATTCTTCGAAGGTGTTATATCTAGTATACGTGACTTTACAAAAAGATTAGAATTTCAATTCAAACCTACAGATGTTCTTGCTTCCGATACAGGGAGGTGGGGAAAGAATATGTTAAAAAAGAAATAAAAATAATTTTATCCATTTTTGTCTACATTTCTGAGATGAAGTATTGTATCAATTTACACTATTTACAATGTTCAGACTGTTGTCCTCATCTTTATTGTTATATTCACAATGTTTCATCTGTAGTACACTCTAACCTTCTTCAGAAGGCAAAAGTGTACAACAGCCAAAATTTCACGAATATGTAAATAATTCAAATTATTTTTGTTTTCACAATTGTCATGAATAAATAGTTGAAAATGATTTATTTTTTGTTTTATTAATCTATTATTAATTTAATTTATTCACCTAATATAAGGTCCAAGAGCCACTCAAAATAGAGAAGTACTGAATTATGCTTTTTAATGAATTATAAGGCGGGGGCATTATGATGAAGAGATCATCAGAATATATATGAAAGATAAAAACTGATCTTAGATTTAAAAGGTAGAAGATTGTAGAAATCAGAGAAGCATTGACTTGCAAGTCAATTCCACAAAATAGTTATTCTTGGGAAGTAGCAGACCAAATGGAACTCACTAAGAAAATAAAAACGGAATTGGTATGATTCATTTTTGTGCAAATGGCTTGGAATGTTTTAGCTGTGAAAATCTGAACTGGCAAAGTTAAATGTCTGTAGCTTGTCAGAACATTTGCTACAGAAATATTGAGAATAGTGAAAAACTTGTGAGTTTTTGTCTGTGGGGAGAAAAAAAAGAGTTGTAGAGTGGAAAATAATTCATCACCCACAAGGTCGTGTAAATGCTCTTGAACTCAATCAAGTCTAAAGTGAGAATTGGCCAGGTGGTAGGTGGTTGTGCATTTTCTTTTCCATGTCTGCAATCAGCACCATGCCATCTGCGTATCTTACATTGTTGAGATTATGGCCGCCAATGACAAATTCTGGCAAGGAATTTATTTCTCTCAGAATTGTTTCACTGTATAAGTTAAATAGATCCGGTGAGAAAACACATCTTGTCTTACGCCCCTTTCTATTATTGTATACCTGCTGAATTTATTTCCTATCCGTACGCAAGCGGTTTGCTGCCAATATATGTTCTCGAATATCCTAATGTCTTTCTCAAAAATGTTGAGGTTGCCAAGCATCTTGAATAAGTCTTTATAGTCTAGAGAAAAGACTGGGTTTAGCAGGTATTGAAGAAAGGATAAAGAACAAACGAGATTCAAGAAGATGGAAATTGACTGTTACATCTCTTCAGTCAACAAATGGGTTTCATCATTTACTGTTAACCTATTTCAAATGGAAAATAAGGTTTGATTCCATTATATCAGAGAATTACATTTGCAGGTCATGATGTCAATATGAACGACACAATATTTTTAATTGTGAAATAAATGCAAACAATTTTTTCCTTAGCGGCATAGTAAGTGCTCCACCAGGGCAACATGCAATTTTGAATTGAGAGTTTTCTTTCTCATAGACTAGTTGCCACCCAAGGCTATAGAACGCAGTTTATCCTACTGGAGGAAAAAAAAATGGTGTTGGAGTTACACCTTTCATAAAAATGAACTCAACTGGAATTGGAACTCGGGTCTCAGATTCCTCTATTGCGCTTCTAAATGGTATGAGTAAAAAACTAGTATCATTATAAATTTTAAATGGACATCAAGTAGCAGATTAGTTTTCTGTTGTTATTAATAAACTGATCACCTGAAGAAGTTCTACATATAAATAATTGGCAACATATTATATTCACAGGTGAAAACCTAAAATTCATAAGGACATAAGATACAAATATATTCTAAAGATAAAGTAGATAATCTTTAATCCCTAATTCTCTAAATCCCATGACAAAGAAAATTAAACTAATTTTACAAGCATTTTTCAATGTTCATGCCTAAGCTAGAAGATGCAGTCTTAACACAAGATCCACAAATGACACAATTTGTTGATGGCAGACAGGAATAAAGGAAAAGGACAGGAATTCCAAGGAAATATAGTAAAAAAAAGCAGAAAGAAATGACTAAGCTTCAGTTGTAAGAAGATATAAAATATGGTTGTCAGTAAAAGGGAGAGTTCATGAGGCAAATGAAAAAAAAAATGGAGATCTGCAGAGTGTTTTAATAGAGAATAAAAAAAGTAACACAAAAATTTTAATCTCCCCTACTTGAATTTGGCATTTTGGACTCCTCTTTTTACTGATTACCAGTTTTCTCGTAGTTTATAAGCAGCCCTTTCTTTTCACTTCCTATAATTACTTCCTGTAGGAGGTCTTGTAGTTTACTTTCTGTGTCTGCTATCAGCACTGTATCATCTGCTTATCTTAGCCTGTTCAGATTGCAACCGCCAATGACAAATCCTGGCAGGATTTCTAGCACTCTCAGAATTGTCTCACTGTATTGGGTGAAAAGATCTGATCTGGTGAGAGGACACACCCTTGTCTTACATCCTTTTCTATCTTTGTATATCTGCTGAACTCATTTCCTGTCCGTATGCAGGCAGTTTGCTGCCAATAGAGGTTCTTGATTATTCTAATGTCTTTCCTGAACATATCAGATTTGCTGAGCATTTCCATTAGGTCTTTGTGGCATACTTTGTTGCATGCTTTTGCATAGTAGAGGACGGAAAATGTTTTGTAGAAATCCAAACACGCATTGGAATAGACAAAGATGCCTTCTAAAAAGCTCAGCAAAGTATTAAGAAACAAGAAAACATACATTAGAAATGAAGAAAAGTTGACTGAACTACAAAGTCGTCATCTTATATAGCAGTAGGGACAATCTCCTCATGAATGAAGAAAAGATTTGTGTCAACAGACATGCCATTCTTTGGAAGGATGCCGAGAATATGATGGACTGAACATGAGAATAACAAGAAAGTTTTAAGAAAAATGAAAATGAAAAGATGTTAGACTTTGAATCAGAAAGTTGAAGTTTCTAAGACTGATAAGGAGGAAAACAGGCTTGGAGAATTTGATACTCACAAGACATACTGAAGGCAAAAGAAACTAAGCAAAATAGTAACCTGACAAGCGAATAGATAGCAGAACAAGTAGTTGGAAGGATGGCAAAAAAACAGGCCATACAAAGAGCTACAAAGAATAGAAAATTGTGGAGAGCTATAACTATTGACATTCTGAAAGAACACAAAAGAAAAATTCATATTTTACTAGAAATGTTTTAAGAAATTCCTGTTTTTACTTCTTTCACTTTCATTCATTATCATAAAGGGTAGCTTTTGTTTTTATCAAAATGTCTGACATAATAAACAAAATCTAATGCTATGTGCTGATGTAAAGGATATTTCAACAGAGACAGACTTAAAAAAAACCTCATCAAAAATAATTGAAAATATTTTTCACAGCTGAAGTATTAAAAATAAGTTGTCAAATGTTTGAACTAAAAGCAAACATCACTCGCCTGAAGTGCGTTCTGACATACGCTTGACTGTCTCTGATTTTAAGATGAAATCTACAGAGCATGGTGGAAATTTGTCTTCTCCCTGCCACAACTTATCACTTTCTACCCTTCCAATTTTTGTCATTCTTGTGCTTTGCATATAAACCGAAAGCATTAGTCTTTTGCAAAAAAGATTCTTTGAATAATTAATGTAAAGAATATTATTTCAAGAGTCTTACTTTTAATTCATAGGCATTCGCTGTGGAGAAAAATGTGTTTAATCATCAATTCTTAAGAATTGTATTGTGTAAATTGATAGTGAGTCATAATCATTTTTTTACTCCCTCAGAAATATAAGCATTTTCTTGCATCCTTTGATTTTAAGGTTAAAAAGAAAATGAAAAAAAAAATATATATATCTAGCCAGAACAATTTCTCTTAAATCTCCAGACCATTCCTACGTGTGTCTTCATCTCTGCTAAGCTCGGTTAGCTGCTATGTTTTCTTTCTCTACTGTTCCCCTTCCTCTCCTAACTTTTTCATACTAGACGTCATCTGAAACAATATAGACAAAACTATTTCCTCTCATCTGTTAGCTGATATATTTTTTCAGTGACTTTAATGCCCACTACACCATGTGGCTGGAAAACTGTCACGGATCTAATTATCAAATTTAATATTAATCTGTAAATAATAAAATGATCAAATTGATGAGATGTCAAAATTTTAAAAAAACTTGTAACGACATTTAATATGCTGGTTAGTGTCATTGATGTTTTGCTTTATAATCATTTCCCCACCAAGAAAGGCAGAACTGTCACTGGTGTGGAGGGGATTATATAAGATAGGGGTGAAGAGAAAGGGGAACAGGTCACAGCGGGTATCAGAGACTGGGCAAGATAAGAATGGAAATACTGGTGTTAAAAGAGAGTAGAAGAGAAAGGGAGAAGAACAAGATACAAGGAGTGTCAGGGAAAGGATTGGAGTCAAGGGGATAAGAGATGGCAAGATATATAGCCTGATATATGTACTGTGATGGTTGTTAGCATATCAGCAGTAGACCTGGCAAAGCGGAACCATATTGCTTATCAGAAAATAATTTGTTGGATGTGAGATGCTGAATCCCTTGATAATAGCTTTAAACACTTTGCCAAAAATTGGTAAGAGATTGATAGGTCAATAGTTAGAAGGGTCCGAGGGCTCTTCAAAATTTTTGAAAACAGGAACATACAGAGGAGGATTTCAACAAGTAGGGAAGCAAGTGGCTGCAAGGTGATAGAGTTTAGAGAGGATAGGAGCACATCTTTTTAAGGACGATGACTGGTATACCATTATATCCACTTGCTTTATTAGAGTAAAGCTTAGAAATAATGTTAGAGACCAGAGAGGGGGTTATGTATATATCACTCAGCTGGGCTTCAGTTCTAGAAGGGAAGTCTGGTGTGGGTACTCCAGATGAGTCAAGTGTGGAATTCTAAGAGAATTTGTGAGCAAAGCACTCAGCCTTGTTCGTTGTGGATGTGAGAACTTCAAAATCATTGAGGAGTGGAGGGATCAAAGGTTTGCTGTTGCTTAGCACACTTTTGCAGAGCCACCAGTAGTTCTTACAGCCAAACTTGGTGGATGTTGTATGCTGCTTCCTTCTATTAGCAAACAACAACTTATCATTTAGGACTTGCTTGTATTCATTGTGAGCAGAGACAAAAAGATACCTATTATGGTCAGATACATCACTCCGCTAAAGCAGGAGAGGACCAAGGAGAAAAATGTGGCCCGAGTCAGAACTTCCTGGATGGAATGAAAGCATCAATGAAGACCTCTGATGTACAGTCTTCAACAGGGAGACTAAAAGCTTTAATCACAAAGAAAGTCACAAAACGCCTCCCAGTTTGATAGCCATAGTATATTCTGTAGGTAGAAGGTTCTTCAAAGAAGGGGGAGTTGAAGTAAATATTAATGGAAACCACAGCCTGATCAGAGTTGCCAAGAGAGCAGAGCTGCATGGCATGGCAAGAGTCAGGGATAGAAGTGAAATGAAGATCTAGCAGTGAGCAGAGTTCATTAAGGTTATTGGGGAAAGGTGTGAGACAATCCAGCACTTACGTGAGAGATTGAATGATTGAAAATTTTATGTTATGGACACCAGTAAGATCCATGACAGAGTTTTTCAGCCACATGGTGTGGTGGGCATTAAAGTCACTGAAAAAATATATCAGCTAACAGATGAGAGGAAATAGTTTTGTCTATATTGTTTCAGATGACGTCTAGTATGAAAAAGTTAGGAGAGGAAGGGGAACAGTAGAGAAAGAAAGCATAGCAGTTAGGACACAAACATAGATTCTGCACTCAAAATTCACTCGAAAAATCAGGTGCATTAGCAAGTAGAATATTATCTCCTAGCCACCAGGGGCTGATTCACACCTTCACTTGATATCAGTGGCAGCTACTAACATGTAAATATGTACACAATCAAGCTAGGCTTAGGATGTGCACAGACGGGCAAAGCTGAATTGCTGGTAGATATACAAGCAGCCACCCAAGAAAGAAAAAGAAGAGTCTCTTACATCTCAGTGAGCATGTAGAATCCATGTGAAAAGCCAAAACTGATCAAAATCTTACAGAAAAAACAAAAAACAAAACAAAAAAATGATAAAATAAAATAATTGTTTTTATTTTAATGCCGGAGGTAAGAAGTGCAAATTATGATGATATGCAGGATGTTTAACTGCTGACCCTAGAATTGAAGATGCTAAAATTGTCGTAGTCAAGGAACCTGTTCCCCAAAGTAGTAACAGTATTTGCTGAAGAAGCTGAATGAAACTTCCATCATAAAAAAGGGGAATGACTCGCCACAGTGAACATGGCATGGCAGCTGTGACGGCCTGAACTGATGGAACTCAGGAACGTACCTTGCTTGAACATATGCGATAGAAATAATTAGCCACATTTTGCATGTGGGATAAGATGTTGCAGGTAGAAAAACACATCACACATAGAGCAGCAGAATCATTTTGTAAACCCTGTCAGGGATGGACATGCACTGTGGGGCAATGGATATTGCTCAAAATGAGAAATAGGAGAACCGAGTTCCAATTCCAGCTAAATTTATTGCATTCACTTACGTGCAAATACTCTTGGCAAAGGTATTAATCCATCACTTCTCCCTCCAGCTATGAGTTGGAAATCAGGACAGATTAGGTTCTGTAGCTTTGGTTGGCAATCAGTCTACTGCAGAAAGTAATGGCAAGCTACTGCATGAAAATCTTCTGCCTAGTCAGTCATGGATTACAAGAGACATGGTCACACAAACATGCATCCCATATGGCACTAAACTGACAGGTATTGAACATGGTCCAGTGGATGACAGTTGGCTTAAAGTGAGATAAGTAAGACATCCCGAAGTGGCATGACTCACGGAACGAGAATAATCTATCCCAGCAATTCAAATAAAGGATTCGGTTTGAAATTCCAATCACCTGAATAAGTTCATAGCGTAAAACAGTCGAAACGTCATG
Organism: Ascarosepion bandense; assembly: GCA_037127315.1. NCBI lineage: Eukaryota > Metazoa > Mollusca > Cephalopoda > Sepiida > Sepiidae > Ascarosepion > Ascarosepion bandense. The sequence goes on from JBBBDQ010000416.1 coordinate 2,499,417, forward strand.
AATATGATGATAAAATTGGTATCAACAGTCTGAATAATTTTAATTAATAGTAGTGAATCATAATTTAATGAGTTGCATACTGTTTTGTTTTATCAAATCTATTATGCTACCTGGATTTTTTCGATGAAAAACACAGCTGAACAAACATTAATCCAGATAAAATCTTAATTGGGAAGATGGGCCGTATGAGCAAGGGAATACAACAACTGTCAGTTACATTTTATATTGAAAAGATACAAAGACATTTAACTTTAAGTTTTGACATCCGATGTATCTAAACGAGTTTATATCTCGTTCCTAATATTCTGTTCCTAATCTGGAGAGCACAAAACTAACCCAAGGACACGTGTGTGTTAAGAGTTAGAGTATATTCAGACAACTTGTTTAAATATACTTGACATCTTAATCAGTTCACCAGCCGTATTGTTCCTTGCGGTGATGCTATCTTTCCTATCTCTTCCAATGGCTACAAGTCAGTGCCAAACGCAGCAAAATGATCAATTTGAATTTCTTTCCCCACTCCTCTCACTTCACTTTCTGCAATCATTAAAGATGGAATATATTGACCTGTGGCCACAAGCTGCTGCCAGTCATTAGGTGTTAAGATACCAGCTGTACTAACAAGGTTCGCAGAAAGAACACACAGTCATCCAATCAGTGATAGGTTACGATGTTTAAAAAAAAGTATCGGGTGATATAGGATGACGAAAGCAAATTCAGATCCTCAGCTTTAGTCGATTGGTCCTTTTCTAGTTTATGGCTGGGAAACAAAATAACAAGCACGTTATCAAAATGAGAATAACACAAACATAAATGTCAATAGAAGCTTCCTGGTCTTGACGCAACTTTGGTAATAAACCTCAGCTGATCATTCAAGGGGAAGTAATAAACTTGTAATAACATAGATAGATGAGAGTTATTCAATTTAATTAAGGGTCTTATTTGCTCAAATTTTAAAAAAGTATATGGTTAAATATCCTTATAAATAATGATTTTCATTAAAGAGGATTATATCCTCTGGGCTGTAAACTTCTAGAGAATTTCTGTTAAACTGATTCAATTTTGTCAACAATATTTTTATGCTAAATAAAAAACATTAAGTGAAAAAAGACCTTTAAAAGTATCACTGAAAAGTCTCAGCCTGACCAAGAAGACCTTTCCTTGCACCAGTGTTTTGTCGGATTTTGGAAAACCAGGAAGGTTGGGAACTTTTCACCTCCTCTCTTTTGTGTGTATGTGTATATTAGTAGAATATATGGATTTAAACCCAACAAGATGATAGAATACATCAAGAAACAGGAAAAGTGTCATTAATCTATTAAAGTTTCACTTGAATTAAATTTCTTCAAAGATTTGCATACATGTCTTAACAAATCTCTGAAGAAACAAAGTGAAGCATGTTAGATTAAAGATGCTTTTCCTACCTGTTTATTTATTTATTCTTATATATATATATATATATATATATATATATATATATATATATAGTGTAACCCTGATATAAGAGAGTTTCCAGGACCGTATAAAAGTTCTCTTATATCCAGGTTTGGTCTATTTTATATACATTACCACAAGCTCTAATTTGGGACCAGAGAGAATCTCTCTTATATCTGGGTTATACTGATATAAGATTAGATTAATAGTACAAAATTTTATAACTGCCATAAAGAGAGACAAATTATTACCCCTCGTGATAAGTAAAAAGTAAAACTGAAAAACAAGCCAGCTAACTGGTTTTGAACCTCACTCAACAGAGCTAAATCGAGGTTAATAAAACAAAATTGTAAATTTTGAAAAAAAGAATGTGCTTAGATAAAAATTAGTTGGAGACAGGTAAGTATAAATTCCTTCTGTTTAAACAGTAAAGATATCAAAGACGGAATATATATGGCATCCAAAACTTAAGTGGTGATTTGAGTGGGACTTACTGAGAATGGCAAATGAGTCCAGAATTAAATTAGCGGAATGATTATGGTTATCTATTAAGTGATCCACAATGGAAAAATCGTATGTATTGGTCAGACTGTCTGATGAAGAATTTTTCAAATTTCAGATCCTTGTAGGCATATGTTGCTTTATTCTGATATCCAGTCTCTAAGCCGTTCACCCGATAGAGTGTGAGCCATGACTATATTTAAATGAATAAATCAAAGGACTACTATGATGTGGCGAGAGAACACCTTTCCACATGGATGAAAAGACAAGTTTGGCAAAAAAAAACAAAAAAAAACACACAAGTGTTAGCAGCAAACTAACAATTTTGAACTGCCAGAGACACTCACTTAGTATATCTATCACTGATGCTACCCAGCCAAGGAAGTTGCAGGTACACAGAAATTACCCACTCCCTCACAAGATTGAGTTGTGACAAAAGGTCAATTTTTAAAGTGGGGAACAAAGTTCAAATATTACCCAGCTACTGCTACACAGGATATCTTTCAACTATAGCTGGTTTAACTTTATTGAATTGTAAAATGTTGTTCTTAATTACTGTTTGAACAGTGCCTAGTAGATAGGCATTGTTACAGAGAGTGGCGGTAATACATGAGAGTTCATCATCCAACTTGGTTTTACGGCAGATCATTTAGGCCTCATGAGTAAGGGTCTTAATTTGATGTTTTATGGGACAAAAACAGTCCCAACTGGTATACAAACCAGTGAATGTTAGTTTTTGATAAACAAAAATAAGAAAACCGGAAAAAGATTTGCTAACCAAAACATCAACGAAGGAAAGAAAAGAATGTATTTCATTTTCTTGTGTAAATTTTAGAGCTGGAAGCATTTTATTCAGGGATAAAAGAAAATGGTCTCTGCTTCAGTCTCGTTATTAAAGAGACAAAAAGGGTCATCCACATAATGGAAGTAAACAACAGGTTTATTAGGTTTAGATAACACTTACTTCATGGAATCCAACAGAAATGTTTGCTAAAATGAGTCCCACAGGGGAATCCATTGAAACACCATCAATTTGCCTGTACATGATACCGTCAGAACAAAATTCAACAGACATCATTGCAAATTTCATCAGTTCAACAAAAACAGCATCAAGAATAACAAGAGGAAACAACTGACTATGATATAAAACACCAGCACATATCAATAGTCTCAGCCAGGTGGACGCAGGTAAAGAGGCTAGAAATGTCACAGGAGCACATGAATTTGTCTGTCAACAGATAACGCTGTATAAAGTCAAAAAATTCAAATGAATCTTTAATATTGAAAGTGTCATACCATTCCAAAACTGGCTGCAATATGGTAAGAAGCCATTTAGCCATACGATGTTGAGAAGATCCTATCATGGACAAAATAGATCTCAATGAAATTCCAACATTATGTATTTTGGTAAACCATATAGACAGGGACAAATAGAATTCGAGAGTTAAATTAAATTAGAAATGTCACTGGGGAAAAATCCCACTTTTAACCAATTTGACTAGACGTTTTTGGAACTTAGCTTCAATAGATATTGTAGGATACAATTTATCTATTCGGCCTAACTGGACAAATTTAAAAGAATCTCTAAGAATAGTCATCATTTCGTTTATATGATCTTGATAATTAAAAATGACAAAGTATGAGCCTTTATTAGGTTTTATAATTGCCAAAGACTTATTACGACAAAGTGATTTAATTACCTGATATTGTACTTTATTCAACTGATTCACTGAAAGAAACAGGAGTATCTGCGTAAAAATGAGCTGTCATTTAACTTTGCTTTAAGGTCACTAACCTTGCTAACAATCAGGATGAAGTTTAAGTAACTGGGCAAACAAAACTTCAACCTCTGAATAAATTTCTTCTTGCTTAATATAAGAGGGAGGGAGGGAGGGAACACAAAAATTAAATCCATGCAAGAGTATCTAGAACTCTAGAACTCTAGAATAGAAAACAGAGACAAAGAAATATTCAGAACATTCTGACCCACACTAGAATTGGCAGAACAACCAAATTTTTATAAATTAAATTTGGTAGTTTCTTCTGATATTTAGTCTCAAACTGAGAACAAGTCAGCATAATGGATAAAAAGAATCTTATCGAAAAAGGCAAGTAAACCTATTGTTTTGTTCCGTAATAGATAATATTTCTTATACAATTTGGCAAGACTGTAAGAGAGCTTAGCCATAAAGTTGGAAAAAAATGCCTCATCAATTTTCTGTCCTGGATATAAATTCACCCCTTTTTTTTTATTGAAAAGGTAAGAAAAAGAGGACAGACTTTGTTAGTCAAGCACAAATTAAGAAAAGATTAATTAGCTTAGGTAGTTCTAATTTTACTATTAATTTTTAACAGAGAATTCAATCTACTGATTAAGTCTGATTAGTACTTTGTCTTATAATATTTAAAGATTTGATTAGTGGGACAAAAGTTTATCACTGCCATAAAGAGACTATTTTAAGTAAAATGTAAAACTGAAAAACGAGCTAGATAACCGGTTTCAAACTTCAACAGAGCTAAATTTAGGTTAACAAAAAAGTTATGAATTTAAAAAAAGGAAAATGGACAATAGATATGAGGAGAAAAAAGATGTGCTTAGAGCAAAATTAGTTGGAAGTCGAGTATGAAATCCTTCTGTTTGCATAGTAAAGGTTTCAAAGACAGAATATATATGGCCTCCAACACTTTCAAGTGGTAATTAGAGTGGGACTTATTGAGAATGGTAAATGAGTCCAAACTGAAATTAGCAGCACAATTGCGGTTATTAGATGATCCAAAATGGAAGACTCATCAACAAAAGACAAGGGGGGTGACATATATCCAACCATAGATGAAAGGGCAACAGAAAAAAACATCATGTAAGAGATTTAAGATGATATGAAAGTTTAGAATTTTTGACTAAAGAGAGGGATAATGACTAATGAATCCCGACGGCGTCTCTCTCCAGCTCCTGCTCTACACAAGCATCACCAAAGAAGAAAAATATAAACTTATATATATAAGTATGAATCTAACCTAGAGCCAACGGACTGACCTAGGTTTCACCTAACAGATCGTCAGGGCAAGTTGTCCTGACGATTTGTTAGGTGAAACCTAGGTCGGTCCGTTGGCTCTAGGTTAGATTCATACTTATTTGTTTGCTCTGTTATTGTATTGAGCACTTTACATGTTAGGGTTCTCATCTCGGGGTTTTTTCTTTTGACAAGTACTTTGACTTATGTTCAAGTACTTAGTTTGTTTCATTTTTTGTTTCCATTTTTTTCCTCTCCGCATTTATACTCAGTGGGTTTTTCAAGACTGGTTTAAAAATAAATTTATTGTTATTTATATATTTTTATATATATATATATATATATATACATATATATATATATATATATATATGATGTGCTTGAAAAGGGTAGATAACTGTGTGTGTGTGTGTGTATATATATATATATATATACACACACACACACAGTTATCTACCCTTTTTCAAGCACATCTGTCTGCTAGGGCATTTAGCCATTCCGTGCTACAAACTCCCACTCTGACACATTTGGGTTATATCATGGTTTCGACCTCAACTATGGCAAGCAGACCTTAATCACAGTTTCTGGGTGAGAGTGCATCACCCTAACCCTGCCGAACAACCATTTGAAAAAAATGAGTACAAGCAAACACTCTGTCACGGTGACTTTTGATTTCAGGATACATTAAGCACTGAAGACCTGAAAAACAAACCCGCACACAAGACAAGAAAGAAAAAACGATGATTCCATCTTGAGAAAAACTAAATCACGCTGCTTTCATTTTACTTCTATTTAAGCAGAATAAACTTGTCGTTCTGTACCTGTTAATTTCATAACTTTGCTACCTTCAGGAGCAGCTATAAATATTTATTTCTTAGTCAACTTCTATAAATACATTTAACAGATATGAACACATTTAAAGACAACATTCATGCTAAAGAGAATGTTAAGTACAATTCCCTAGACTGTGAATAATAAAGTTTTCACACATATTTATGCTTATTATAAATGGGCTTCCTTTAAAATTTTCTGATGCTCTCTATACTTGAACAGTCTTCTATTTTTGCAAAGTGATCCTACAAGATTCTATATTTATGCTTATTTATCTACTAGCAGTATAGCCCGGTGTTGCTCGGGTGTAATGAAAGCTTTAAAACTAATTCATGGTCCTGGAGCTTAGACTCTTTGGACCTGGCACGGAAGACTAAAAAGCAATAGTTGCTTCCAGTGAAAGCAAAACCATAGACTGAAAGAAAAATGAATGGATGTAAGTCAAATTTTGATTTCCTGGTATCGATATCAAATAAGTTTTTTTCGTCGTAAACTGAATTTTGAAGGCTAAATAAGTCCTCTGAGTAAATGGTATCATGGCTGATACTAAGAACTACAATTATACCTACTTAGAGCCAAACCCGAAGCAAAAACTAAAATAAAAGGGCTGAAAAAACTACAGACATACAGGCAGATAAACAGACACACACACAAACATCTTGCCTTTTATATATATATATATATTTTATCAATTTTCTGCACTATTGTAAGAACTGCAACCTTGAAACTTCTGAATATTGTTTCTTATGTCTTTGTCTATGAGTGTATCAAATTTGATTAAAATCGGGCCACTCCTTCTATAACCCAATTTTTTTGATTATCGATTTTTATCGGGGATACCTCAGCACAAATCCTAGCTAAGAACACTTGCAGATGCTTATAGTACAACTGTGTAAATTTTCAAGAAAATCAGTTCAGCTGTTTCGGAGTCTACACACACAAAGTTCCATTTATAAATAAGTTTAGATTTAGATTAGCAGTATGTTTAGAATCCTTTTCCAGGAGTAGAAATCAGGTAAATCAGAATCTGCCTGTGCCGCTTTTTAGCATTCGTGACAATATTGCCAATACTATTCTCAGACGATAGGACACGTCTATCATACTTACTGTCAAGTTCTCTCTTCATGTCAACAATTAGTTCCAACCTTTGCAATGTCATTCAAAACATTTGTTACATTTTGTGTCACCTTCCAATATTTCAGGACCCAACACTGTTACAGACACCATCAACAATGGACAATTTTCTTTTCTATCTCACTTTATTCTATGAGAAATAGTAACAGCATCCCCATCTCTAAAAAGGCAGGAGACGCTGGTTATTACATTTATTCAATTGCTAGGTCTGCTTCTACGAAAATTGGTTCACTATGTCATGCTAGACATTACCCGTTTCTTTGCAGGTTACACACCCTAAGCTTGACAGGAGAAATATATATATATATATATATATATATATATATATATTTATTGATAAATATACATATTATCCTATGTTTATGGCACAACTGCATTATGCAATCATCAAGTGCATATTTCAAAATGACAGTTTAATAGATTTGAAATTAAGTTCACTTGATGTTCATGGGAATTAAATCTTATAGAGTTATGTTACTGCTTTTTTAATAAGAAGATTAAAAATTTAAATATTCTAAGATTACATGAAGATAAAAATTAAATTTAAAATTAAAATATAAAAAAATATTAAAATACAGGGAGAAGAAATCAAAGGGGTGTAAATCATAAAACAAACATTTTAAGATTTAAATATTCAAATATTACTTGTAGATAAAAATTAAATTAAAAAATATAAAAAATGAGAACAAATAAAAATTAGACAGTAAAATTTAGAATTAAAATTAAAAATTAAAATGTGGGGAGCAAAAATTAAAGGGATTTAATTCATAATTGTTAAAAGTAATATTGCTAGGGAAAGTAAGAAAGAAAGAGAGAAAAGAAAGAGCTAAGGAGGAAAGAGAGAAAAGAAAGAGCTAAGGAGGAAAGAGAGAAAAGAAAGAGCTAAGGAGGAAAGAGAGAAAAGAAAGAGCTAAGGAGGAAAGAGAGAAAAGAAAGAGCTAAGGAGGAAAGAGAGAAAAGAAAGAGCTAAGGAGGAAAGAGAGAAAAGAAAGAGCTAAGGAGGAAAGAGAGAAAAGAAAGAGCTAAGGAGGAAAGAGAGAAAAGAAAGAGCTAAGGAGGAAAGAGAGAAAAGAAAGAGCTAAGGAGGAAAGAGAGAAAAGAAAGAGCTAAGGAGGAAAGAGAGAAAAGAAAGAGCTAAGGAGGAAAGAGAGAAAAGAAAGAGCTAAGGAGGAAAGAGAGAAAAGAAAGAGCTAAGGAGGAAAGAGAGAAAAGAAAGAGCTAAGTAAGAAAGAGAAAAAAGAAAGAGGTAAGTAAGAAAGGAAACAGAAAGGGGAAAATAATGTGTAGAGGAATCAATATCAATCTGGGGCTAAGAATTAAAGAATATATTTTTTCTACGACAGCATGTGGTTATTAAATCACTTTTTTGTGAAGCAAATTAGGATTATTGATATAGTTTAAATTTTTCTAAAACTCATAGATAACATTTATCTCCTTTTCCATTGTAATGTTTGGATTTAGCTATGATATTCCAGGTAATAATTGGGTTCTTACTGTTGTTTTTTAATTTCCAATAATGTATGAATAAAGCAGTACTTTTGCTGTATTTACTGTTGTTTAAAGACAGCATGTGGTTGTTAAATTTTAACTTCTACCTGTTAAAAATACTTCCAAAGTAAAATTTAACATAATTATCATCTGAATGAATTGAACTTCTAGAAACAATACTTTCAGATATACATTGGCCATTCAATCGGCAGATTTTATTTTTTCAGCAGCTGCAATTATTTTTAGAAGGGTTATTGTTTCTATTAGTTGGGTGACGGATGTTGTTTATGTGGGCCAAGTATTTATTTTTGATATCAAAGCATTATGTTGTGAAATATATTTATCTGTTTTTAATGCTATTATAACTGACTTTAACATTGTTTTTGTTAAAGATTTTTTAGTGTGGGTTTACGGTAGAAATGTTTGTGAATTAAGTTAAGGAATAGTTTACCAATGTTAATTTAGACGTTACGACTTAAGGGTGGGCTAAACCAAATAATGTTACGTTTACCCGATTTCTGCTTATTTCTACCTACTTTGTTTTTAACAGTATTCTAAACTAGTGTCGAGTTTATTTTTTTCTGAAGCATCAATGCATTTAATTTTAGAGTTGTCAAAAATTTCCTTATTGCTAGAGTTAGAAACGAAATATATATATAATTTAGAAAAGATTTTAGATTATTACAATGGGTAATACATATTTCACCACAAATTGCGGCTCTTCATGTAAAAAAATTTTTTGTGGGAATTTTTGAGGACAACTGTTGTACCATTTGGGTCTGAAGAGCCACAATATGGGTGAAATATGTATTCTCCATTGTAATAATCTAAAATCTTTTCTAAATTATATTACTCTGTGTGTGTATATATATATATATATATATATACACACAATGGCCTTTATTATAATAGAAAGGATAAGTATAATTCCTTTATGCATTGAATATTGCTGCCATATTTGGTCTGGTGCTTATGTTAGAGATTCTCGATAAAAAAAAAAAGTAAACGGTATATTATCAGTTGTGACATAGTAATCAATTTTCAATCATATTCCCACTGCTCTAAGATAGCTTTCCTGTCAGCTCTCCCTTTGGTACTTTGAGTTTATCAATTTAATCACAGTGCTCAGTGGACTACTAGCTCTCATCATTTTACAATTAAAATGACAAGATGTTGACAGTTTCTTCTCTCACACTTCTCACTTGGGGAACTCTCTTCCAGTGTCTTGCTTTTAAGTCAACTTTGACCTTCAAAAATTTAAATACAATGTAAAATTTTTATCTTTTGTCTTCATAATTGCTGTTCATTTATTTCTCTCTCTCTCTCTCTCTAATAAAGTTTTTTATCTTGTGTTCTTTTATTCTCAGTAACTCCTTGCATCTACTGGGATGATTACCATGCTTGGTGTGAAATGATTTTAAAAACGTCCTCAGGGAAGTACAGGGTTGGCTAAAATATCTCCACCAAATGCAGATTTGTCTCATGAAGGAATCTGGGTGCACGAAGCATCTTGACACCATCCAAGTGTATTTATACCTTTTTGATCTGATACCAAAACTTAAACAAAAGTAATCTTTCATTGTCAGAATCTCAGGCCAACAGGGTCTTCGAATCAGTTACATGTCAGCATGCCACAGTCTGTAACCAGTTTTTTTTTTCTAAAGGTCTTCACAAAATGTTGAGATAGGTATCTTGTATTTTGGCACCATACATGCCGAATTTTCATTTTTTTTTTTTTTTTTTTAAATGAATAAAGGATTGCACAGGTCGAGAGGCACCCTGTTTTTGTTTCTTCCAAGATTAAGCAGCAACAGTGAAGGTCGAGTGCAGCTTGTTGATGATCCATTACAATGAATTGTTAGACCAAAAGCTTTGATGCAAAAACACAGAATTGTCCCAAGGTTAAAGAGCCTAGTTTGGACAACTATTTAACTCAGAAATGAGAGAAGAACAGATGATATATTCCTCCTTTTTCCAAGGGCAATAGTGCAGACTGAATGTAACAGATTTAACAGGAATTTGAAATTGGCTCTGTAGTGGATAAGAAATTAATTAAAATCAACCTGCTTCACTTTTACAAAAATTCACAACGATGTGTAAAATTCTGGTTTTTCCTACATAGAGAAAGGATTGCTTAAAGAAAAAGTGGAAACCAGATTTTGCAAGTAGGTGTTAAAATGATTTTTGACAAATGGGAGTGACTTACAAGACTAAAAAGAACTTTCCTTCGAGTAAGTGCAAAAAATCTAGATTACAATAAAAATAATTCATCAGCTTCAGTCAGAGAGTCAGACGGGAGCCACAAGGCAAAACATCTGAAACGTAACTTCAACTTCAAGCATCTTCCTCTTTCTCTAATTACTTCTATGAACATTTTGTACGAAATCTTTATATCCTAAATGTTCTCACTGAACATTAATTTCTACAAATTCTTGATATGCCTCCTTTAATAAATTTATATTTTAAAATGTAAAACGTATATTTTATTCTTACACTATTCCACACAATTCCAAATATTCCAACCTGCCGACAACCAACCTTCTGATGAAAATTGTGGATAAAACTTGTAACCTGTAGGGAGTTCAGTTATGTCTGACACAAGGCCGAATCAAAGAAACATTAACCAGCTCCTTACGCTACAGCTCTACACTGATAAACGTACTACTTGCACATCCAATATAAAAAAAAAAAATTAAAATAATCAAACATTCCCTACTCCTTGGAAGGAACCATTGCATTGGATAGGTAACAAGGATTTGTAAAATATATTTTGTGTTTCTATGTATTCACAGTTACTTAATATAATCCAAAGTATAATTTGCTATGTTATTAGTCATGAGCAGCCATCTCAGCCTGAGTCAATTTCCCACTGCCACAACATATCTTTTTTTGTGCCTTTTCTCTTACCTCGGATTTATACTTGGAATGGCTGGATGTAACCACAAGTTTTATACCGACAGTTTCTTCTCTCGCACTTCTTGCTTCCCAGTCAACTTTGACTTTCAAATTTAAATGCAATGAAAAATCACTATGTTTTGTCTTAATTCTGTTCTTTTATTGTCCTCTCTCAATGTTTTTCCTTTCCTAATATTTCTTCACACTTAGTAACCCATTGCATCTTAGTGGCTTTATTGCCCTCAGTCAGTCAGTTAAGTGCCATACGTGATACATACTTATGCAATCATGTCTTGAAAGAGACATGACTGACTAGACAGAAGATTTTCCCACAGTAGGGTGTTGTTCATTTCTGCAGTAGACTGGTTGCCAACCAAGGTTATAGAACCCAAACTGTCTTGCTATTTAACCCAGCTGGAAAGAGAAGAAATGGATTAATACCTTTCCCAAGAGAATTTGCATGTATGCAAATGCAACAAATTTGGCTCAAATTCGAACTCAGCTCTCCAATTTCTTGTTTGGAGCTGATATCTACTACACCACATGACCCATCCAAAACAAGGATTTGCCCAATTTGGGAAAAATTATTTAGAAGAAAAAAAAATACTTGTAACCTCTTCTGACAATGCTCCAATATTTACACTGTTTATATTTGGACTGTTGTCCTCATCTTTGTTGTTTTTATCACAAAGTTTTGGTCATTGTGCCATGTGGCCTTCTTCTGGTGTATATCAATCAATATACACCTGAGGAAGGCCAATGGACACAATGGCTGAAACAATAATTCAAACGTAAAAAGGACAAATAATGATAACTCCATATCCTAAAAATTCAGACAGAAATTGCTGAAATTAAACAAATATTTAGAGGCTTCCTAAAACTTTAGCACTGTATAATATATATATATATATATATATATATATAAAGAGATAAATCAATTTTAAAATTTAGTTAACGAGTCATAACTGTGACTGAATTATATAGATGGATAGTTAAAGAGTATTATTAGGAATTTTGGCCAGGTTTTGATTTATACTCTTGAATAAAGAAAAAACAAACCAGCTTAAGTTATATTTATATCAAAGATCAGTAAAGAATTTGAAATGTCAACAAACTCACCCAGGGAAAGAAGAAAGTAAGTATAGAAATGATTTCTTTTGGATTTGGGTTAATAAGGAAAATTGCCTTACAAAATAAGGCAGGAAAGTAGACATACTTTACAAATCATTTTGGTTCACGCAAAAGAAAAACTTAAAAATAAGGTCAGTAATTTTTTTTCTAACTAAAGACAAGATTAAAGGAAATAAGAGAGAATCTAAAATTGGTTCAAAAAGTTAACAGATGGGACTTGCTCAATTTCAGTTCATTTAAGTAGGTTACTAATCACAATGTCCAAGGTATGATGATAAATTCCGTTTTATAGCAAGGCTTTTGATTGGAAGATCTTGATGAACATGAAACCATCTCTTAATTGTTGTTGTTTCTAGGTCCACCATGAGCCTGGGTGGTAACACCTGTTAGGGTTCAAGCTATGGGAAAATGGTGAATTTTCACAGCCCCACAAAAGAACTGGCTTGAAAAGGCAGCTGCTATCAAAAAATAAAATAAAATAAAATAAATAAAAAAAAAAAATTATCTTTTGTTGAAATCTTCATATTTCAGAAACTCTGTGGCAAACACAGTGATTAAATAAAAGCATAGTAGAAATATTTGGCTAAAATTCAAAACAATATACGAGTCAGAAAACTGGTAAAGCACACCATCCAATAAACACTCCCACAATCAAAAAGTAAATCTTTGATATAGTGTGGGTGTTTATCTCTCTGGACAAGGGATGTCTGTCATACTAACAGAAGCAATGGACAGTGTGAGACCGCCACATTCTTGCTGATTGATGGAATATTTGTTTTACCAGAATATCAAAAGTTGTACGGTTCAAAAGTCCAAGCTCTTATTTTCTATGGAAGTTGGAAATACTATTTGAACAGAAGGTACATTTGTGAAGAGCATGTTAAGGCTTTCTGTTTGATAATAGTTAGTATGTATTTTTTTGTGCTTATTGAATTCTATCAAGATATTCTTGATGGTGAGAAATTGTTTGCAGTAGATACACTGAAAGGTTTGTATGTGTGTGCGTCAGGCGAGTGTGTCCAATTCATATTCTGTTGAACACTATGTCTTGTCTATGGTCAGCCAATGGCTCTGTATTTTCCTTTCTTAGTGTCAGCTTATTGTTTGAGAACATGTCCCAAATTGTTTGACATTTTTTTTTTAGATGCAATGAATAATTTTGTTTTCGTAATTTGTATATGAGAGTTTGATGTTTGGTTGTTTTCATTTTTGTTGTCCCTTTTGCCAATGTGTCAACTTCTTGATTTTCTTTGATGCCTATATGGCTAGGAATCCAAGTCAATATTATTGTTTTGTGCTTTATTAACTGGTGACAAGTTCTTTGGATTTCTTGAATATAGAGATGATTTATGTTCTTTTTCCTAACTTCTGTTAAACTAGTTAGAGAGTCTTAGAATATTAGAAACTTCCTATCTTTTGAACTTTCTATCATTTTATGTGCCACTTGTAGTATTTGGTAGCCTGATTTGTTTATGAATTTGTCTGTGGCTGCTGTACCTATTCTATCTAAGTTTTTTTATCCATCTGTGTAGAATTGTTTATAGTTACAATATTTCTCTCTTAATTATCTAAACTTATTTATAAATGGAACTTTGTGTGTGTGTGTGTGTGTGTGTGTGTGTGTGTGTGTGTCCATTACCCATAAACTCCGAAACAGCTGAACCGATTTTCTCAAAAATTTACACAGTTGTCCTATAAGTGTCTGCGAGTGTTCTTAGCTAGGTTTGGTGTCGAGGTACCCCCGATAAATATCAAAAATTGATAATCGAAAAAAATCAGGTTATAGAAGGAGTGGTCCGATTTTAATCATATTTGATACACTCACAAAGACATAAGAAACGATATTCAGAAGTTTCAAGGTTGCAGTTCTTACAACAGTGCAGAAAATCGATAATATATATATATATATATATATATATATATAAAAGGCAAAATGTTTGTGTGTGTGTGTCTGTTTATCTGCCTGTATGTCTGTAGTTTTTTCAGCCCTTTTATTCTCATTTTTGCTTCAGGTTTGGCTCTAAGTAGGTAGAATTGTAGTCCTTAGTCTCAGCCATGATACCATTTATTCAGAGGACTTATTTAGCCTTCAAAATTCAGTTTACAATGAAAAAACTTATTTGATATCAATACCAGGAAATCAAAATTTGACTGACATCCATTCATATTTCTTTCAGTCTACGATTTCGCTTTAACTGGAAACAGCTATTGCTTTTTAGTCTTTCATGCCAACGTCCAAAGAGTCTGAGCTCCAGGACCATGGATTAGTTTTAAAGCTTTCATTACACCCAAGCAATGCCGGGCTATACTGCTAGTTTGTACATACTTTTGTTGATTGTTTCTTTGTGTATCAATGTGAGGTCCATGTGATGTTTGGAGATTCTCCATAGAGCTACCTCATTTATTGTGATTGGTGTTATGTTATGAAGATCTTTGTTTTTTTCTTAAAGTGCCTTGTTAAGTCAAAGGTCAACGGAAGGGATGGCTGGATGGTTTATTTCTATAAAACTGAATATAAGGTTCATGTGTTTTTTGGTGTGCTAAGTTATTTGGGTGGGATTGTACTTTTAGTGCATACTGGAGAAATAATTTTTCCCACCTCAGAGATTCAGGTGGATCATTGGCTTCTATATAGAGGCTTTGCGTAGCTGAGGTCAGGAAATCACTGAGATTTAATTTCAGTTCTTGATTTTGTATGGTTTGTATTTTTTTTATGTGTGGGGCTGTAAACGACGCAGCCACAGCCAAATTTTGATCTGACGTGTGACCCATATATTCTGAGCATCACATTTTGGTTGGCACCTCAATTTAGTTTTGATATTACTTTTAGAAGCTTCAAAGCCTTTTGGCATTGTTGTTTAAGGAAATCAATGTGTGCCTTGAATTTAACTTTGATATCTAGTATGATTATCTAGATATTTTATTTGTTGGACTAAGGGAATTAAGTGTTCATTTAATTTTAATCTGGGTCAAGGTGGTAAGCTCATTTTTTGCAGAAAGGCATGCAAACAGTTTTTGTTTTGGAGAAACGGAAAAAGTTTCATTTGTCCATTTTTTTCTATCTTGCTTAAACATATTTATACATGTCATTCAAGGGAGGGCATGTTCGGTAATGAATACATTGAGAGATCATCTACAAATAGAGATTTTTCAATTCCTGTATTGATAATACTACTTCATTTGAGAACAGATAACGTGACTGGTAAAATGCTACCTTGAGGTACTCTTGCCTCCTGCTTGTGTGTGACTAATGTTGTGTTTCCATTTTGAAATTTGAATGTTCAGTTTGATAGAAAGTTTTGGAGAAACATAACCATTCTTCCTTTCATTCCCATCTTGTCTTTTAGAATACCATACTTTCATGTGGTGTCATAAGATTTTTCAAGATCAAAGAATATTCATGCCACATGGTGACCTCAAAGAAAGCTGTCACAAATAAAGAACTCTAGCTGTACAAGCTGATAATTGGTTCCTTGGTTTTTCTGAAATCCACTTTGGTAGCTATATATATGATTGTTTCTCTCCAGGTATCACATTAGTCGAGCATTTATCATTAACTCCTTTGTCTTGGAATTTGTTAGTGTGATGGATCGGTAGCTTGTTGGATTGGAATGGTCTTTACCAGGTTTAGGAATTGGAATGATGACAGACTCGAGCCACAATTTTGGAAATGTGATTGAACATGTATCATTGAAGATCTGGAGAAGTATTAAAAGAGACTTTTCTGGTAGATGTTTTAAAAATTAGTAATTTCATCTGGATCAGTTGCAAAGCTTTCAGTTTTATTCATGGAGTCTTTTAGTTCTGTCATAGAAAAGAGAATATTGTATTCTTTATTGTTTGAAGTGAATGCAAGTCTTTCTTGTTCCATAATGTTTCTTATATTTTTGAAATTTGAGTGTGTAGTGATTTGTTGAGGAATTTCTTTGAAATTCTATTGCTATTAAGTTAGCCATTTCTTTTTTTCAGTGCATTTATCTCCATTTGCTTTGGTCAAGTGGACTGTTGCAGTTTGTGATGTTTTTCAATTAATTTTCCTAATTATTTCCCATGTTTTATTCATTGGAGTTTTGTGGTTTAGTCTGAAGCTGTAAATGTAGGGCCAAAGTGGTGTATTAGAGTTTAGGAGTATATGTATATCCCAACCTCTAAAACCATCAAGCACCAGGATCCTGTCCTCAAGCATTATGGGTCACCACCCATGACAACAGGTGGCACTCTTGGGGGAATTTAGCCCCCTGAAGAAGTGCAGTCAGCATATTCTGAATGCCTGCCAACAAAGCAAAAATTCTAGCTGAAATGTTATTGATATTATTTACCTGTAGACTCTTGTCTGTATCTTTGTTGTCCTTATCACAAGGTTTCAGCCATTGTGCCCTTTAACCTTCATCAGGAACTTGTTCATCCAGGTTTCATGTCTAGGGATATTTCATTTAGTTCTTAACATGGTTTAAGAACTAAATGAAATATCCCGAGACATGAAACCTGGATGAAATACCTAAATATTCTCAGTGTAAAAAGAACAATATAAGTTGTAAATTAAAGAATTGTTTCACATTCCCTGAAAATTATTTGGAGTGCACAACAGTTGATATATTGTGAATGGAACAACAAAGATGAGGACAATAGTCTACATGTAAATGAAGGTATTGTTTTCATCCAAGAAATTCAGGCAGATGTGATGTGTGCCTCCTGGGTATGTCCATTAATGATATCCAGGTCCCAGGTTTGACAACAAACTACATCCGGCAGCATGGCTTTTGGTAAGAAGGTTTTGAGGAGTGTGAAACTACCTTTTAATTGCTGTTGTTTCAGGGTACACTCTGACCTGGGGTGTTGGCACTTGTTGGGGTCCTAGCTATGGGCAAATGATTGCTCCCCACAGATTGGGGTCAGAGCTTGATGAAGGTATAAAAAATTTTGACAGTGAAAATTCCAGCAGTGCTTTTTTGTAGAAAAAAAGGTTATCAGCAATATATTTATGACGAAAAATATATACACCAGTAATACATTTGACTCTCGACAAAACCCTCTTTACAAAATATACCTGATCTACAAACCGATTTCTTAAAAAGAGTACATATTCTATTCGTACAAATTTATTACAAAAATACTGTTGGCATTAATTAAGGTTGTTATGCCATGAAATAAAATGAACCAAACCTTTCTTTCATTTTCAAGAAACTCTTCAGAAATAGAAAGCCAGAAGACATCTTAAGTTTTCTAAAAAAAAAATATTTTTATCAAAATCTAAGTCAACCTTCTCATTATAATTGAACATTAAAAAAAAAAAAAAATACCCTAAAAATCAACCTTTTCACCATTAAAAATCCTCAGAGGTTGATGTGTATCTTTTAAAATCAGTTGTAATGATCATTTCACTTTACAACAGGATATTGACACAAAACATACAAAAATTATGAGAGAATATAAAAAAAAAATATCAAAGTTTTCGCCTGGTCAAGTCAAAACCGAGATTCCTTTGAAAATCGATGGGAACTGTTCAAATTGATCAGTCCATTTTCAGATTTGATTGAATTTAAAGAATAATGCAATAAAAGATTGTTTTAAAATTCCATCAACTCACTGTTAATGAAGTTCTATCTTGTGATTGTAAATGACCGAAAACACTGAGCCACACATGGTTCATGTGATAAAAGGTTTCATTTTATTTTCAGAGCAAACAAATGATTGAAGACATTGAGTGGAGAGTTTGGCAGTAACATTTTTTTTGTGTCTAGGAATTCGAACCCATGCTGTTGCAATAATTGAATCCAAATAAAGTCAATCAATTATTACTAGCATTAACCAACGACTTACATTAGTTAAATGTAACAAATTCACAAGTGAGCAAGTACAGCATGCTTACAGGAGATACAGATCCAAGAACTTTACAAAGACATGCAGCACTTGGACTGCCATTTCAGGAATAATGAAGAATTACAAGAAATCAATGCAAAATTTAGCAACATGATTTTTGTTAAACCAATTTCTTAGAAATAAATTTAGATGGGGATCTTTGAAGAAGGGACACATCACGATGTTTAAGATTTCTTTTAAGAAGGAACGCGTGTTGCAACATTTCAGATTTCTTTCAAGGAGAAATGTGTGTTATGACATTTAAGATTTCTGCATCATGTGCAAGTTTGTAAACAAGATTTTTTTGGCAACACATGTCAGCATGTTGAATTCTTCACAGTGTTTAGTATTGAAGTTTTTGCTAAGATCTTTTGTTGGAATTTACAAACCAAATCAATGAAATTTCAATAAGCAGATTTTTTTTAAAAAATAGTTTGACAAAAATCCTACTTCACAATAATTTCTTTGATTTAATCTTGAAGTCCTGTAAGGTAAAAAATATTTTTAATGAAATTTCTTTTTTGTTTATCATTTCTTTTTAACTGCAAAGAATAAATTCTTAGGATTTCTTACTCTTGAGCATGCATCATACAAGTGGCCATACATAAATGTTTCTTTATGGAGGCAAATTCCAATTTTCTAAAGCATTTGACCTTGCAATTTGTTTATAGTTCTCACAAATGAAAGGAAAACTGGAAACTAGATTCTTGCATGTATAAAAAAAAATCAAAGAAAAGATAAGCAAAAAACAATATTGCTTTTCATGAAATAAGTATTTGTTACTTTAATTGTTAAATTGTTTTTAAAATAGTAGAAGTATTTTGCATGTGAAATATAACATAACATTTAATTTTCCTAAATTAATGAACAAAAATTTATTGTACTAATCAATACAAACAAGTCATATCATTTTACTTTGTACCACCTGACCTGTTTGCAATTCTCCCCAAAATGTGGTTTTGATCAGCTGGCTATTTTAGAGGGTGTAATAGGCAGATAGACTAACAAAAGTCACAGAATTTTATATATTGATTTTCCTTGGCTGAGTGAGGAATTTTGCAGCACACTCAGTATTCTTAGTTGATTTTCTGAAGATCACAAATAAAATTATTTTATGAGTATCCCTATTTTTATTATGGTACAGAACTATTCCAAGTGCATGGCTTATTCCAATTAGTCAAAGATTAATATTAAGACTGACACTCTTAAAAATTCAATAACACTTCTGTATATAGCAGGAAAGATTAATAATTCTAATAGTTAAGAAAAAAGAAACTATATTATATTTATTCATACTAGCCAACTACCTGTCTTCCAGGCAGAGAAAAGGTAAGATGTAAAACAAGTTTTCATGTTTATATTAATAATAGAAATTAACTAAAGCTATACAAGGTCTGATCCAAAAGTATTAAGATTGGTTCTATAAAGAGAACACCACAACACAAATCAATTTGCCATTTAATCACCTTCAAGTAGTTTCCCTTCAGAAGCTGCACACTTTATCTAGCGTTGTTTCCATTGATGGAAGAACTCCTGGAACTCCTTTTCTGCATTGGATTTCTTTAACATCATCTTCCTTTCAAACGGGATTTAATTTTTGAAAAGACGAAAAAGTTGCAGGGGATGAAATCTGGGGAATATAGTGGTTGCCAGACTTGGGGAATGTTGTGCTTGGCCAAAGACTGCTGCACAAGCCATGGTTACTGATGGAACATTTGTATGGGGAGTTGACCACACTCTACACACTTTCCTTCCAAGCACTGCTACAAACAGTGGAAGTGTGCATGCGCAACAGAGTTCAAAGGTCAATCTGTACAAGGCAGCTTCGCTCTGTATACTTTAGCCCCACTACCATAGCCATAGTTCTGATACTTTTTGATCAAATCTTGTATTTATCTATTTAAAACAATTTTCTTACGTTTTTATTAACTATAATTATAAAAATTCATTCTACAATTATTTTCACTGATTTAATTTTTTCTTTAATTAAATACAAGAAAGTTATTTTATATTCATCTTTTTCAATGAAATCTGATGAAAATAAAACGCTATTTTTAGAAGCCAAGATTAAAATTGTTTTCTTTAAATGATATTTTTTCTGTTAATTTACAATTTGAGAAAGCATATAAATTCTTTCTGTAAAAACTTTGCTTATATAAAGAAAGTTCTAAAATTTGTATTAAAAGTAAATAATACAGAAAATATATTCTGAAATATGCTTTTAAAAATTGCTATGTACATTAAATGTCAAACTTTTTTTTAAATGTTTTTTTTAGCATGAAGGAAAATTATTGTTTGATGATGCAGGCAGTTTTGTTCTAATATAAAGTGGGGACACACAGACAAAATTTTGCCTTCCCAAATTTTATTATGATAGTCATTTATATGTATTTTTTTTTTTTTTATCTTGATGGGAAAAAGATAATTTTCCATGGAAAAAAGTTTTTATTTCCACTACACTGCCGTTTTTTTTTTTTACTGATTAATTTTAATGAAAATAAATAGTTTTATGTGGCTAAATACTGGTTATTAAAATGTTTATATATTAATATAGTAAAGTAAAAGGAAAGCTAATTTGCTCTCCAATAGAATCTTTAAAATGCATATTTGATAATAAAATAACTAATAAGTTTAGAGTTTAGGGGTTTTTAAACAGTTAATCTGATTAGTACCTTAGTAGAACTGAGTATGGTCTTGATTATTTCCTTGGTAAAGATTATCTGTAAAACAGCTTGAGACTAAGTTGTTTATATAAAGACCTATCATTTGGATTAGTGTGGTTTCTTAGAAAAGTTTCAGGTAAAAAGGTATTTCCAAAAACACTCAGCCAAGGTCAATGGGGCATGGGGTTTGTTTACATAAAAACATTTACTAGGGATTTTATACAAAGAAAATTTGTGGGGGAAGTTGGTTATGATAAATTTAATCAAATAGAAGCAAGTTACTGTACGACAAAAGAGACTGGTCAGATTATATCAATACTGCCTTCGTGATAAATTAGCAGATTAGGATCACATATAAATGAATGATTGTTAACTAAATCAGGTAAATGAATCAAGACAGGAGAAACCTGCTAAGATTGCCAGAATGAAGAGATGTGAAATACATGAGAGCAGAATGGAGACACAGGAAGGAAGGAGCTACTGTAAGGACAGGTCACCAGATTACCCACCCAATCTTTTAAAAAGAAGTGGGGGTTGAATGAGCAAACAGAAATGGGCAGATACATGATAGAGTGGCCCAGATTGTAAATAACTGACTGAAGTTTCTCTTGCAGAAAGACAAACGAGCTGACACAGCTGACTGTTGTTCGATCAATATCATAGTTTAGAAGGAATAATTCAAAGTTCAGATCACTGTAAACGGCTTTCAAACATTAGAATTAGGAAGGACATTAGTATAAAGCAGTTACATAATCAAAATTTTTTCTTACAAGAATCTATCTTCAGTCAGTCATTTAATTGCCTTACATGGACTAGGACAATCATGTCTCAAAAGACACATGACTGACTAGGCTGAAGATTTTCTTCCAATAGATTGCCATTACTTTTTTGTGGCAGACCAGTTGCCAACCAAGGCTACATAACCTAACCTGCCATGCTGTTCAAGCCTTTATCCGTATCAGTCAGTTGCATGCTATACATGATACACACTTGGGTGATCATGTCGTTTTCAAGACATGACCGACTAGGCATAAGATTTTCTTGCAGTTGGTTGCATTACTTTCTATGACAGACCAGTTGCCAACCAAGGATATAGAACCCAATCTCTCATGCTATTTAAACCATAGCTGGAGAGTTAAGAAACGGATTAATACTTTTAACAAGGGTATTTGGGCATAAATGAATTAAATGAACTCAACTGGAAATTGAACTCAGCTCTCTGATTTCTCACTCTGAGCCGACATCCATTGCACCACAATATACATTGCATCGAATCTATCTTACATACCTATAAATCTGTCATTCGTCCATGCTTAGAATATTGCTGTCACATCTTGTCTAGTGCACCTGCTATATATTTAGAGATTCTTCTTTTCTATAAATATTTTCATGGCAATTGTTCTGATGAGCTTTTAACTATAGTACTTAGACTTCATAAATTTAAGCGCAGTACTAGATTGGCAGCAAGGTCTCAGCATTTTCCAGTTGAAATAGCTAGATGTCACCAAGTTCTATGCTAACAGTTTCTTCTCTTGCACTTTTCATTCGTGGAACTCTCTTCCACCTTCTTGCTTTCCAGCCAATCCAGTTCAAAAATTTTAAATCCAATGTCAAGCATTCTTTTGTCTTCTTAAATCCTGTTTTTTTTATTGTTCTCTTTTCTTAATATTTTCTTTTACTCCTATTCTCTCACACTTGGTAACCCCTTGCATCTTTGTGACTAACTTTACTGCCTTGTTTGGAGTGAAATGATTGAGAAAAAAAAAAAAAAAACAATAAACAAACAAACATAGCATAATTAGTACTGTCACATCTGGTCTGGTTTTTCTGCTATATAATTAGAGATTCCTAATAAAATTCAGAGAATCTGCAATTTTATTGGTCCTGTCATGGCATCTCAGCTTCAGTCACTGTCACCACCATAACATTTACATGCAATATCAACTATTACCTTCCTGTTCTTGTACTGTTCTGTATGTTTAATAATGTTTTACTTTTTCTCATATTATTTCACAATCAATTAAACCCCTTGTATCTTAGTGGCTTTATTACTTTGCTTAAAGTGAAATGATAAAAAAAAAATAGAGAGCAAAGTACATTGTATTAATATTTTGTTAAAGAAATTCTGCTCTTCCTCATTATTCTTAAACTTTCATCAATCAATCTGTCATGTATTTTTTCATGTGATATGTGTCTGGTTCAATTTTAAAACATTTCAAACCTGAAACTTCTTCAGATCTAATCTTAATATAGATTAAGCAGTCTTTTGAACCAGTGACAATCAATCCCCTACAATCTTACATCTGGTGTCTTAACCAAGTATTCTGAACTTGGAAAGGCAAACAGAGTTTTACATTTAGAAGCTCCAATTAGGATAATAAAGAGTTGAAGTGATTCTTCCAACTACTACAAAGACCAAGTGTTACAGTAGGGTAAAAAAAAAAATACGAACAAAAAACATCTATGGAATATGTAATTTATTAAAGACTTTAAGCTTAATTTAGTTCAATAAGAATTTATTATCATTTATTTTGTAAGCCTTTGACCTTAACGTTGGGATCCCCCAAAGTCTCTTTCCTTGAACTGATATTATTTCTTTCTTTTAAAAGTTTTTGTGTTGTCATCAGTTCTCAACTTGGTATTTATGCTGATGACAACTATTTCTTTCTATCTTAATAATTCCACTCAGTCTGACAATAGGAAACTGGCAGCTGCTCTTAAAAATGACATTTAATCAGTTGTTAACTGGGTCAAGAAACGGCTTGTAAATTTTAATGCTTCCAAAAATGAAACTCCTATCGTTAATCATCATAGAGAACCACTTTTGCATTCCATCAGCATGCATGATGCTAACCACCAGGAAAGCAATTAATTGTGCCTTCTTGGTCTTGTGTTCTTGGAGTGATTATTGTGAATGAACTAACTTACTTGGGATCAAATGATTTATAAAAAAAAAAAAATTGCTAGGTCTGATGCTAGGAAAGTTGGTTCACTGAGTTAAACTAGATATACTTATATTTTTCTAACCAGAGTCAATTTTGCACATTTATATACCTACTATTTGTCTGTGCATTGAATATTGCCATCATATCTGGTCTGTAGCTCTTGAAATATATCTTGAAGTTCTTAAAACAATCCAAAGAGTCTGTAATAAAATCGGTCCTGACATGGCATCTTCACTTCAGACCTTTGCCAACCACTGTGACATGACCTCCCCTCTGTCTTTTCTATAAATATTTTCATGCACCAGCTCTCCACCTTAGTACCTCAGATAACAGGAATTTAAGTGTACGACTAAATTGGAAACTAGGTTTCATCATTTTGCCATGAATTAGTATTTAAATAATTAAATTAGTATTCCATGTAACATAGCTTTTTCTGGCTAAATGTAATCATAAGTTCTAAAAATTTATTTTCACAAACTTCTTTTTTGTGGAACTCCCAATTTTTCACCTCCCCGTCATCTACAATCTTTAAAAATATGAATGCAATGTCAACTGCCATCTTCTCACTTTCTGAATCCTTTGTCCTTTCTAAGGTCTTCTCATTCTCTTTCACTCTCAATAACTATTTGCATCATAGTGGCTTTTTTACCTTGCTTGGGATGAAATAAAAAAAAATTGTTACCTACAACCTAGTTGCAGTAACTCTTTGCCCTTTCCCAGGCTAACATTTTCTGCTGACTTGAAGTGAAAAGATTTTATCAAATCAATTGCTGGATTTGCTGCTAGAAACATTGGTTCACTGTCATCCAAGACAATTCTTATTTATGGAACTATCTTTCAGCTAAAAAGACATGCTGTCAATAGAATGTCTTTTCAAAGAAACTTATCCAATTATCAATGGTGTACCCTGCTCTTGCATGGAGTTGCTTTTTCATCTCACTGCTTCCTAAACACTTTGCCATTATTGTAAATAAGACACTGCCACCTGGTAGTCAGGAAAAGAGGAAAGAACTGCTGTGCAATAAGTCAGATATTACAGACAAAAATAACACTGCGGTGAAATAAATATTGGCTCAGAATGGGAAACTGGTTGAGACAAGTTCAAATTCCAGTTGAATTTGTTGCATTCACTTGTGTGCATATACTTTTAGGAAAAGTATGAATCCACCTCTTCTCCCTCCATCTATGGGTGAAATAAGATTGGCTTCAATAGCTTTGGTTGGCAACTAGTCTAATTCAAAAAGAAAAGGCAACCTACTGCTGGAAAAATTTTCTGCCCAGTCAGTCATGGATCAAAAGGGACACGACTGCCCAAATGTGACAAATATCATGAACTAATATTGATAATGAATTTTATGTGGAGATTAGCTGGAGAACAATTGAGAAACTGAAGAAATTCTTTTTTTTTTTAATTCTTTTTTAGGAAGACAGTGAAAAAAATATTGTCAAAGATTTTTTTTTGTTTTGTTATCAAAGACAGGAAGCTATATTCCCAAACTATTACAGGTGAAAATTGGAGAGAAGCAAATAATGAAACCACCTAGAGAAACAAGAAAAACTAATCTTTTCTTCTGTGAAACTGGCAACAAACCAAGTCTCTATCATTTACAATTAACCTGAATTAAAAAAAGAAAGTTTCTTATACATGCAAAACAAAAATAACAAACGAGCAGTCATTGTCCGAGTGTGAACTGCACACAAATTACAACAACATCTTTTAAAAACTAAAGTTACCTCTATGACATCATTATGTATTTTCAATATTAAAATAGAAAAGACTTCTTCCGAGAGCGGTCACACGTCATAAGGCAAGAGGCCATATAAAAATGGCGAATAAAATTTTGCAATATAACCAGGTCATAAAATCTGTTGGCCGAAACATAAAATACAATAATCATCATTGCGGATTTTGCAAAAGTAAAAGCCACAAAACAAAAAAATTCTTTTTGCACTTATAGATATCAAAGTAGTGAAGCTACATTAATAAGTTATTTAGGGAACTGACCTACAAATATTTATGACGATATATATATATATATATTTATCTATAAAGTTTATGCAGAGAAAACTGGTTGTAAAAATAAGCGGACGCTTTTGTCTCCTTGAAAGCATAAATAAGAAACAATTAAAAATTATAAGAGAAAAAAAGCGAAAGATATCAGAAAAGAAACTTGGAAGTAAAATAATTTTTATTTTACACTGCATTTATAATATCTGAAAACAACAGTCTTATTTCACATTTTAATTATTAATAAGCAATTAATTCCTATAAACATTTTGAAGTTATATAGATTTATGCATAAAAAAAGATTCATGCAAAAATATGCATTTGATACAAATTTGATTCAAAAGAGATTTTGTTTACAAGCAAAGTCAACAAAATCTCTTTAAAAAGTAAGTAAAATCTGGGTAAATAGTGTTGGTGAAATGCATTTGAACAGACTTTTGGTTTTTACCAAAATCCAGCAGTTTGATGGACATATCCAGCCTTCATATATTCAAATACTTGGCATTGACCATGACGTGTTATTGACCATGACGTGTTATGGTCAATGTCATTCATGACGTAACTTACAAGCAGAATTTTTCACAGGACTCAATGAATCAATTGCTGAATAAATTTAAAACCACTGTTTCAATGTTGATGGCAACTTTCATTTCATTTATTTTTTTTTACAGCTTTACATCTAAAAAAAATGAAAATATTTCAAAAACGTATGGCCATACATATTTTGAAAATTTGCATTTTTCTTATATATAATAAATATTGACTGTAAATAAATAAATTTTAATTAAATTGAGCCCTCTGGCTGGATCAATTTTAATATTTAATAATTTATATCAGTAGGATTCACTTGGGATTTACCTTCAAAGTCACTTACTTTATACCTCTTCACACATATATATATATATATATATATATAGAGAGAGAGAGAGAGAGAGAGAGAGAAAGAGAGAGAGATTTTATCCTACGTCTTATGCATGACTCAGTTTCATAAATTATGCAATCATCAGGTGCATATTATAAACTTGTGAGTTTATAATATGCACCTGATGATTGCATAATGAAATGAATAATGAAAAGTCAAGTTGTGCCTAAAGCATAATATGTATATTTAATAATACGTACATTTTGATCAGTTATATTGCATTGAGCAGTGTTCTATTAATACCTGATTAATATTTATATATTGATGTCTATCTGCACACACACACACACACACACATATTTATTTATATATATATATATTTATTGTATATTTCGGCAGTAATCTTGCTTTTATGCAGGTTTCATTAAAAATGATGAAGTATTATGGTTAAGTTATGTAACTTTTCATATGTTCTTATGATTTTTTTTTTCTTCTCGAGTATATTAATTAGATACAAATTGTCCAAATGTTTCATTTATCCAAGCACTTTCGGCTATACCTTTAGTCATTATCGAGAATGGATTTTATAAAACAGACGCACTACTCCACAGCATACATCACACTACATACATTCTGTTACACATAAAATAAAATCCATCCTTGATAATGGCTAAAAGTATCACCAAAAGCACTCAGATTATCAACACATTTGGACAATTTATGTCCTCTAAAGAATAAAAATCTTAAGTTAACATGAAAAATAAAAAAAAATACATACAAAAAGAAAAAAAAATACATATTTGTTTCTGATGAAAGGCCGAGGACAGTCTGAAATATCAAATATAATAATAGAAATAAATAAATACTGTCAAAAAAATACATTTTTAAACTTACAACTTTTTAGTAGTTTTTCATATATATATATATATATATATATATATATATATATATATACACACACACACACACACACACACACACAATCTCGCTGCTGACCTTCAACGGGATCTACACTCTGTGGTGAACTGGGGCAAGAAGTGGCTTGTCAACTTCAATGCGTCTAAGACCAAGCTGTTGTCTGTCAACCATTACAGGCAACCTCTCCTGCCTCCCATAAGCATGGACCAAGCGATTCTCCCTGAGAGCAATACACTATGCCTCCTCGGCCTTATCCTCTCCTCAGACCTCAAATGGAACCACTATATTGAATCCATAGATAAATCTACTGCTAAGAAGGTTGGGTCACTATGTCGATCCAGGATGTTTTTTCCGCCTGAATCCATCCTGCATATATACACGTCAACCATCCATCTGTGCATGGAGTACTGCTGCCATTTATGGTCAGGGACCCCTGCCGTTCTCCTCAGTGTTCTCAACAGGCTCCAAAGGAGAGTCTGTAATACGATAGGTACTGATCTGGTAGCTTGACTGCAGCCACTTCCCCACCGTCGAAATGTGGCCTCCCTTTGTCTGTTCGATAAAAACTTTCATGGCTTCTGCTCGGACGAACTTAAGTCACTGGTGCCTCCTCAACATGTGTTTACTCGTGCAACCAGACTGGCAACTGGGTCCCACCCATTCACAGTCAGATTAGCCAAATGCAGATGACAATTCTACTCCTGCAGCTTCTTCTCTCGCACTTCCTGCCTGTGGAACTCGCTCCCATATTCTTGCTTTCCAGACGGCTACAACCTCCAGAAATTTAAATGCAATGTCAATACTCATCTATTAACCACTGGACTCTAGCTCTCTCCCCTCCCCTGTATAACCTTCCTTTCTCTCCACCTATGTATCTGTCATCGCACCTGCTTTCTCAGCTTTCTATTGTTCCTTTCTAACTAGTTTGTATTCCTCACTCTTTTCTAATTAATCTTTTTACAGTTATGTAGCCTCCGCCCCCCGCTCATCAGTGGCATTTCTGCCTTGCTCGGGGTGAAATGATTAAATATATATATATACACACACACAAAAGAGTTTCAATCATTAAAAAAAGAAAAAAACAATTTCTTAAAAACATTTTATATTTTACACAACTTCATTTCTTGCTTGCAAACAGACGTAGCAGAATTTGCTAACTTAGACTCATACCTGCTGATGTGTTTATGTAAATATAATTTTATCCAGAGACATTCAAAATAATTCACCCATATTGATCAGATTAAATCTGAACATCTGTCTTTCAGTATTGATGATAAAATATTTGTATCAAACAGATTTGAGTTTCGTGCTACACAGACAATAAAAATGGTAATACAATATGAACAATAAAATGTTACAAAATAAATTGTTGTAGACCTTCAAGATTTTGAACCTGCAACATATCTGTTAATCTCTAAAACGATAATTATATATCTGCAAAGAATTCCCCCTAATATATTAGGCTGAGTCATAAGGAATTTCAATTTTGGGTAACCAATTATAATGATAGATTTGTCAGAAAACTACTAATCATTACATAGCAGGTAAAAATAAATACGAACACAATTTAGATTTTGAAAGACATTGGCAACGTACACAGTGGATTAAAGGAACAATATTGTTCTTCTTCATGAAAGCATGAAGCCACATAAAACAAGAAAGAATTTTGAAACTTAATTGGTCTTTTTTACCAGACTTGTTCACCAATTATTACCATTTATTGATTCCTGCAAATCACTTTGAATGGAGAACTAATGAAAAAGATTCATTAGTTTGCCAGGAGTTTTTTTTTGGTATCAAAACTGGCAGAATTTTACTCAGAAATTATTTAAGAGCTGTCTTCTAGGTAGCAACAATTTCTTACAAATGAATAATAGTAAATATATAATTTCATAAAATGTAATTGTACTTGATTTTATCGAGAATAAGGTTGATAAGCAATAACAAAAATTGTTTATGACTCATTCATCTGGAAAAAAAAACAAAAAAAAACAGCATTTTGGTGGATGGGTGAGTTGGGGTTTCATCCAAAATTAAATAAAATTACCTTATTGTTCCTCGTAAAGGGGCAACTATAAATATTTTATATTGAAAACCTAACATGCAAAATCATAATAGTAAAATCTTAAAATATGACGACACTTTTTATGGATGAATTAATCTTTCTATATAAACAAGTGTGCCCATTCTGTCAGAAACGACAGCAACATATATATTGATGTACCGACTCTTGAGTATCTTACATTAAGACAAAAAAAAAAAAAAAAACATATTCCAAACCTTTGAGCATGACAGAAGAGAAAAAAAAATGTATACACACACATTGGTTTGAACATTATTTTTAATCGATACTCATATTTGAGGAGATATTCTGTTTTTAATTAAACAGTGCGCATGTGTGTGTGTGTATATATATATATATATATACACACACACACACACACACATATATTTTTCTACCAGCTTGCTTATCATATCAGAAATTTTTACGAAAATGTATCATTCGGCAGGATTCAAACCTGTAACCCCTAACAACACAGGTCTATGCATCATATACCACAAAACCACAAATGATTTCACAGTCTAAATATTTCTACAAATAAATACATACTGGTCTTTATGATAATAGAGAGTGTATGTATGTATGTATATATATATATATATATATATATATATATTCATATAGATAGGTGTGATGAATATGTCTGCTCTATCACTGATATTGAGCACTTTTAAATAAGTACCACGCAAATATAATATATAAATAATATTATATATAACAAATTGCATATATATATATATATAAATATCAATATATATAACTATATACATACACTGTTCACATTATATATGTGCATGTCGAGGCAGCAGATAATTTTCTAAACATATATTGTTAAATATAACAGACAATGAATGTCTATTATGTTTAATCATGAGCCGTTCTAAACATTGTATTTTGGCTTTAATTTTAGGTGAGAATAAAAGCAAAAATTCTCCAACACTTGGATATTTTTTTATTATGCGGGTTCTAAGCTTTTGGCTCACATTAGCCATCTTCAGAGAGGTTAACATAAAGACATCCACCATCAAAGTACTAATATTACCATGCAAGTAATATTAGACAGATTTTAGTCAATAACACAATAATACTCACACATACACACAGTAAAATGAACCTTCAGATATTGGAGACCATCTACATTAAATCAAAGCAACCCATACTTAATAAAATCGCATTTCAATCTGGTCTCAACACATCATATTGCATTTAGACATATGGTTCTGTTAACATTTCAATCTCTCATGCAGTGTGACATCATAAAACCGCATTACAAATTTACGACCTGCGTCTGTTATTGTTGCATAGCAATGTTTTATGTCAACACAAGATGATATCATCTTTGATGGTGAATGCATTTATGTTAACGCCCCTGTAACCTCTCTAAAGATGGCTCATGTGAGCCGAAAGCTTAGAATCAGCATAATAAAAATTATCCAAATGTTGAACAATTTTTGTCTTTATTTTCACCTGAAATTAAAGCCAAAATATGATGTTTATAACAGCTCATGAATAAACATAATAGACATTCATTGTCTGTTATATATGTTTAGAATGTATATATATACTAATCTTGGCACTAAGCATCATCACAGCAACACTATATATATATATATATATATATATATATATATATATCCCTCAATGGTGGCTCATGCGTACATCGGTAAATATAACAAAATCAATTTTCAATCACTATGGTAAAACTAAAATATATTTTACCACACTAATCAAATTTTGGATAATATAAAAATTTAGCACATTTACCTAAAACTCATTAATTGAATGTACATTAACCAAGCGTGTGTGTGCATGTATATATATATATATATATATATATACACACACAAATAATTCAAATAAAAAAAGGCAAAGCAAATCAACATTAATAGAGTTCACAAAATATGAATTGTCTTCACATGCAAAAGAGATACAGTAAAATAGTTATAGTGTTCTAACATCAAGACAAGAATAAAAAAATATAGTGGATGAGTGTGAGTAGTGGTCAATTTTTATTGGTTAAGAAGAAATCCCAGCATGCATCTGTAGGATTTGGCCATAAATTTAGAGAGATATTCTTATATTGTAACCAACTATTGTTATACTCTCAATAGAACCTCTCTTTGCAAAAGTTCTAGAGCTTCTCTACAGAACAACTGACACTGCATAGGCCTGATATATACTTGATGTACGCAAGTGATAATGGCTAAAAAAACATGAATTTAGTAGTAAGCAATTTTAAAAAGAAAATATGAAACTCCAAACATTTGTAAAATTCACAAATTATGAAAGGCTTTTTAGTTTACATTAACTTTATGATGACTTTTTTTTGATGGCTAATTACCTTAAATGATGTTAACATTTATTTTGATGGGTTAACTCCCCACTAACCATTACAGACGGTTCAGTTGCATTGCTTTATTTGAAAAACACAGAGGACGTCAATATTAGCTTTGATGGCAACAGCTTGAATTCGTTACTTACTTAAGTGTACGTATTAGGAAAGAGTTGCCATTGTTTCAAGAAACATTAAATTAAGAAACTGCAAAACAACTTCTTCATCCAACAAGAAATTATATTTTTGATCAGAAACTCATTATCTTCACACATAAGCAAAAAGAATATCAACCATAAAATGCAATACTGAAAAAAAAATTAGCAAATGTTTTTTAAAGATTTTGCTGATGTCATATGATAAAAACAAAGATATAGCTGAAAAGTTAATGACATTGCAATATCCTGATGGTGGAGGACAGTGAGCAGGTATAGTGTGCATGTCCTCTTTAGCCAAAAGCCAGATCAAAAGGTCATATGTACTTAAACTGATATTTATACTCAATAAAGGATAATGGTGCAGTAGAATTGTTTTATGCAAGCCCAACTTTATATTCCCTTCTAAAAACACTTTATCATTATGGGTTGGTGTTTGTCTAACAGGGTTACAAATAAGATATATTCTGAATATGACCTTTTGTTCCCCACCTTGAAAAGTGGCAGGGGGTCTTACTTATACTCAATAAAGGATAATGGTGCAGTAGAATTGTTTTATGCAAGCCCAACTTTATATTCCCTTCTAAAAACACTTTATCATTATGGGTTGGTGCTTGTCTAACAGGGTTACAAATAAGATATATTCTGAATATGACTTTTTGTTCCCCACCTTGAAAAGTGGCAGGGGATCTTACTTATACTCAATAAAGGATAATGGTGCAGTAGAATTGTTTTATGAAAGACTTATTTCATATTACCTTCTAAAAAATAAATAACAACAGTCATTATTATAATTTAATGATGCATATGTAATGTGATTGTATACATTTTGATACATCAATTTATCTCCCAACGTTGTAGAAATGACAGCAGGTTCCTCTTTTTGCAGAACAGTAACTGTTTCAAAAACCATCAGTCAGTTAAGTGCCATACGTGATACACGCTTTGGGCAATCATGTCTCACAAGAGACATGGCTGACTGGGCAGAAGATTATCCCGCAGTAGGTTGCCATTGCTTTCTGCGGTAGACTGGTTGCCAACCAAGGCTATAGAACCCAATCTGTCCTGTTATTTAACCCATAACTGGAAGGAAGAGACGGATTAATACCTTTCACAAGGGTATTTGCGCATAAGTGAATACAATGGATTCAACTGGAATTCGAACTCGGCTCCCCAGTTTCTGGTTCCGAGCCGATATCCACTGTACCACAATGCACATCCTTTCAAAAACCATACACTTTTCCTAAATTAAAGATGTGATTGTTAGAAGTAATAATAAGGATTTTATTGTCTTTTGGATTGTTCATTAGAACCTTGAGGAGATAACTCAAAAGTATGAAATAAATAACACATCTTGATAATGAAAAATTTTCACCATTTACCCTTTTGTTAAAAAACCCTGCTTAGCCAACTCACAAGGTTAACATGAGATTTTTTTTCATGGAGGTTATTGTTTTTCATGGAGGTTATTGTTTTTAGCCAGAAGCAACTAGATTCAATACCCGGTGACAGTAGTGGCAAACAAAAAAACAAAAAAACTTTGAGAGTTGAGTTAAATGGTGATAGTCGAGATATCTGGAATGATGGAATGACAACAATCTACCCCAGTGATCAAAATAAAGAGCTTGATTCACCAGGTATTGAACACGCAACTCTTTGGGTCAAGTCATTGGAACCAACGAACTCTTATCTACTGGATAATGTGTCCTTGAAGTCACCCTAATGATCGAAATGAATGATTCGGTTCAAAATTCCAGTCATCTAAAGAAGGTTAGAACATACAATGGCAAAATTGTTGTGAATCTAAACTTATTTATAAATGGAACTTTGTGCATGTGTATCCGTTACCTATAGACTCCGAAATGGCTGAACCAATTTTCTTGAAAATTTACAGTTGTACTATAAGCATCTGCAAGTGTTCTTAGCTAGGTTTTGTGTTGAAGTACCCCCGATAAATATTGAAAATTGAAAAAAATCGGGTTATAGAAGGAGTGGTCCAATTTTAATCAAATTTGATACACTCATAGACAAAGACATAAGAAACGATATTCAGAAGTTTCAAGGTTGCAGTTCTTACAATAGTGCAGAAAATTTGATATTGATACCAGGAAATCAAAATTTGACTGACATGCATTCATTTTTCTTTCAGTCTACGGTTTCGCTTTAACTGGAAACAACTATTACTTTTTAGTCTTTTGTGCCAACGTCCAAAGAGTCTGAGCTCCAGGACCATGGATTAGTTTTAAAGCTTTCATCACACCCGAGCAATGCCGGGCTATACTGCTAGTAAGACAACAAAAATGATGACAACAATGCGAACAATGTAAATACCTCATCTCAGAAATATAAACTGTTATTAAAATTTGTGAACTTTTGAAGGAATTTTCCAAAAGGCACGGTCTAAACTGAAATACATTTTGCATATGATCAAAGACCTGTTCACAATAACTAATCAGTCC
Organism: Ascarosepion bandense; assembly: GCA_037127315.1. Taxonomy (NCBI): domain Eukaryota; kingdom Metazoa; phylum Mollusca; class Cephalopoda; order Sepiida; family Sepiidae; genus Ascarosepion; species Ascarosepion bandense. The sequence continues at coordinate 2,534,105 of JBBBDQ010000416.1, forward strand.
GTAGAAAACAGATTTACAAAGAAATAATGAACAACTAAAAAATGTAGCAGTTTGTTTCGTTTTTTTTAATCATTTCCCTCCAGCAAGAAAAATATTAAAGTAACTGAGATACAAGAGGTTACTAAATGTGAAAAAATATGAAAAAAAGAAAATTATTAAAGAAAAAAATGTTTTACTTTTTAATTTAATTATAAAAAGTTTAAAATTTATCAAATTTTTAATAAGATTTAAATTAAAATACTATCAAAAGTAACTACATTTGTCCCAAAATAATTGTTACATTTAATTTATGAAATGCATATACAGATGTAACATTTTTATGGGACAGAGGTAGTGAGTTACAATCTCAAGGAAAGATAACCAAAGAATTCATCCGAATGATGAGATTGGAATTTCTATTCTATTCCATGAATTGAATGGTCCTTGATATGAATCAGTAAACTGTCTCCAAGACTATTACAACTGTAATGAGTTTAATTATCAGAGAGTTCTTCATGGTTGTGATCTCATGTTAACCAGAGTAAATACCTACATGACAAAGAAATCAGTTTTGTCTACTTAAAATGATGACTTCATATCTGACATTTAACAAATAAAATTCATTTGATTATGTGGTTTGGTTTTATATTTTCAATTTTCAAGAAACAGGAAAACTGTTTCAGAACATATGAAACTTTAAAGTAAAACCCATGCCAAAGAACTTAAGTTAGGAACTTGGTAATCTTCCACTGAAAGCTGACTCCTTAGTATTTGGCTAACTGCTGACTAATATCAACTGCCTAGTAGTTCTACTGAACTCCAATAGAACTTTAAAGAACTCTCTAGAACTCCTCGAGTTAACTTCCATTAATATAGGAGGGAGAGTCCATTATCTGAGGAATAGGTATGTTTTACCATAACAGTTAAAAATCTAACTATTTCTTATTTTTCATAACAGTTTTAACTAAAGCATTCAACTTCAAGTATTAACTTATTTAGTAGCAAAAACTTTCTACAAGATTTTAATTTAAGCGAAAAAAAGATTTTACCAAATGATGAAAATATCTTAGCATAATCTGATTTCATCAGATTTAAAAGTAAAGAGAGGAAATTAAAATTTTTAAGGCAAAACTCTTGGCTTCAAACTCAACGTTAGGTGACAAAAGCCATCTTTTTCCCAACATCCCACTGACCACAATATCAGTAATATACTCATTTCAGTAAGTAAAGTCTATACCTTATCAAAAGCCTCCCCCGTACACCCACAAAAAAGCAATTAACCCAGATAAAACTCCAGTTGTCTTTAAGAATTATCTCCTAATCCAAGCAAAGTTATTTAACTGCTGTTTAAAGGAAAAAATTTTCACAAACCAGTGGAAGGTGGCAAGCATATGCCCAGTCTTCAAGAACATGGGCAAACGATCCTTTCCCTATTGGTATAGACCCATTAGTCTCCTCTGTATCATTATTTTGAGGTCTTAATCAACAAGAAGATCGTCAAGCACCTGGATACGAACAACTTCTTGTTGTTTAACAAGCAGTATGATTTGAATCAGCCTGATCCACTGCTGATATTCTAACTACTACACACACAATTAGTGAGGCCCTTGACAATTATACACACTGCAAGAACTATCATAGCATTATCTCAAAAACCTGCAACAAAGGCTCTCCAGCTATGGAATCACTGGTAGACCCCATAAGGTAGTTCTTGGTGGCCAACAAGTCTAACCGTCACACCTCTCACATAACAGCAAACCACACACATTCCCTCCGTATTCATTCAGTGAGAAATAAGTTCGACTGAAGAAACAGCTTCACACGAACGATTGTCTTGTGGAATAGACTCCCAAGAGGATGCTTCCGCAATCACGACAATTTTCTTAACCTATTCAAGTTAAGAAGAGTGAACTGTTATCTTCTCCAATCCACAAAAACTATCCCCTTGACGTATCCTTCTGCCTCCAGTGGCACCCGGTTTTTGTACAGAGTGAATGAACCCTACAATTAAAAACAAAAAAAAAAAAAAAAAAAAAAAAAAAAAAAAAAAAAAAAAAAACATTTCAACGATGTTTTATTCCGTTTTTATTTGGTAGACTTCATTTAACTTTAAAATAAATGTTTTGCCTGGCGTTTTTATTAACTACATTAAAAAAAAAAGACTGAAAAAAATCTTTCAATCAAGTCTATATAAACTCAACTTCACTGTTAAACTTTTGTTAAATGGAGGTCAAAACAAAATCCTTAGGTCAAGTTTTGCGTAAATTTTTCAAATATTTTGAATTACTTTCTTTTTCACAAGATATTTGTTAATATCTGACTATTGAACAGAAAAAGAAACCCTTTAAAAAAAAAAAAATTACACCATGAATGGTTTCTTCTTTTTTGCTTTAGTTTTGTGAAGTTAATGCAAAAAAATAGAACCGAAATAATGGTAAAAAAATACCCCTCCTCAAAAAAGTCAGAAACCAATAAAAGGACATTTTAGTTGTGAAAAATTCCAGAGATCTTAAAGTTTTTTTTGTTTCGTTAAAACTTTTCTACAATTTTTCTTAAAACTACGGCAGTCAAGCCAATTAAACAATTATAGTCTTTTAGTCTCTACAGTTTAAAGAAAAAAAAATGATAAACCCGAAAAATGTATTTTGAAAAAGTTTAGTTCCGAAGGAAATACAACATGCGAGTCTTAAAATATGATATTGAAATTCAACTTGTTTTAGGGATTTAAATCCTTCAGTGAAGAAAGTGTTTCAATGCTTTCAAAAAGTTTTCCCCCTTAATTTCCCACAGAAACAAGCGAGGAAGAATGGGGGAAAAATCATTCTCTCGAAAGGTCTTTTCCCGAAGTCAATTTCAAAGTTAAAACTTGAAAATCAGTAAACCTAAAATTAAAACTTCACTTCATTTTTATTTTTTGTCATAATTAAAAACTTAAAATATTGTGCTCTGATAATCATCCAAGCCGAGTCAAGGGCTTCAGTTCAACAAGAAATTGCCCCCCCCCCCCACGCCAGTACAAAAATTTTAAGAGGAGAAATGTCAATTTTATTCAAAAGTTCAAAACAATTCTTTCCCCACAAAGCAATTTCAAAAATTTTGTTTTATTTCTTTATGAAAATCTGATCTAACTTGTAACAAGTTACTTGTTGCATTTTGTTTTTTTGGCAAGTAGAGTAAAATGTGGCGAATGACGAATGAATGAATGAATAAAGAAAGACTATTTAATAAACAAAGTCATTATTTTCATGAAAACTTTATATTTTTTTAAATTTAGTTTTAAAAAGTTAGGTACCGAAAATGAGTGAGGGTACCTTTGCTTAACTTGTCTTTTTAAAAAAAAAAACAAAAAAAAACTTAAAGATAAAAGAAGTTATATCATCCTACCTCTGTCGTAATGATCCCAAAGATAGTAAGTTTTCCACATTTTTCGCCCCATTGAAAAGAACGGACAAAAATTTTAAATATTTGCCGTTTCTTCTTTTTTCCGAGAGAGAAAAAAAAAATCACCGACGGCTGTCGATTATCATGACGATTTAATAACTTGTCTCTCCAAAAGACAGGAACGAAAAATAGATGTTTGGTAAATTGTCAGAATTGGATTTAAGCACACAAAAATAAAAAAGATTTTCTAATTTCCAGTCATATATTTATTTTTAAATCCGCCTTTGCTGACATTTTTTTCTTTTATAAAATCACCAGGAAGAAAAATGAATTGTTGTTAATTTAAGCGTCTATTATCAAATAAGAAAAGATGTTTTTTTTTTTTTCCAATTTTAAATCACCAGGCAAGAAGACGAACTATTATTTTATCGGAAGAAGTCATTATTTTGTCTCTGAACAATAATAAAAGAGAAGTTATTATTAATTTTTATAACTATTGCTCCTCCTTGCGTAACAAGCAGATTAAAAAAAAAAGGCCTGAAAATATGAATTCGTGATCTGGAGAGAAAAATATGAAAAGTTAACAGCAGCAGCCAGGAATTTTGTTTTTCTATTTGATGTCTTTTAATCAACGACGAGAGTTTTTCTTTCCGATTTCCTTTACGAAGGAAAAGTCAAACGGAGCACGGACACACACGTCAGTCAGTGACAAAACATTCTCTAATTTAAACAGGTGCGATATATAAACAAGGGTACGCATCCTGATGTGTACACACACATATTTATAGACGGTAAAAGAAAAAAAAATCAATGGTCACTATCAAGAACAAAAAAGCTATGGTCGAGGCTTTTTTTTTAATTTTTATTTTTTACTAACAAATTTTAGGCCAACCATTTGTACTATCACCACGTTTAGTCCAGCTGTGGTTGCTGTTTATTATAGTAACTATGACCTTGATAAATAAAAATCTCAACGTAGGAGTTGTGGGTAGATTTGACAATGATCGTCACTGCCTCTTTTGTCTGTGCTGGTGACAAGGGGGAAGAGAAGAATTAGCTTCAAAGAAGGCCGGACTAGAGGTGATGATGACGAAAATAATCAGTCATTTATGTTTTATTAAAAATAAAGGGAAATTTATTTATTTATTTTACAGAAGGTTCACTTTGTACAAGGCCACTTAGAGGGTTAAGGGACAGTTTCTACATATGGAGAGAAAGATAGTGATTAACTCCAAAGTTGAACAAGTTAAAATTGTAGTGGTCATGGAAATATCCTCTTAAGAGACTGTTCCACAGAGTAGCACTTTGTGGGAAGAAGTTGTGAAGGGGAACTTACTTTTCACTAAATGGACTATGTGTCGAAAATTAATTCGACCTATCAGAATAGGCCGGATTGCAAAACAAAATGTCCTTCCTTTGCAACTCTCTTAGTCTTCACTTAGGTCAAGTAACAAAATAGATCACTATCAAAAAAATGGGGGGGGGGGCACTACGAATTAGGGGAAGGTATTTTTTTTTTTTATAATCATATCGCTCCAAGCAAGGCATTTTACTGCCACTGTTTTGCTGGGGGTTATATAGGAGAAAAGTTCTCAGAAAGAGTGACTGGTTATATGGGTTTCAGCAAGTGGGTAAGAGAAGGATGAGAATACTGATGAGAGTGGAGTAGACGGAGAAAGCATGAGAGAGAGGGTGCAGGTTAGTGAGATAGGAGATGACTATTGATTTACATTTAAATTCTTGTAGCTGTCAGGGAAAAAAGTAAATGGAAGAGAATTTGCACTTGCATTTTATTGGTTTCACAGTAAAAGGGTGGGGCCTAGTTGCTAATCTTGTTGCTCAACTAAATTCATATATAAGGGGCACCAGTGAGCTAATCATGTAATTTATCATGTAACCTCCACCTTCACCTCATCCTGCCACTCCTGAAAGATGGCTATAAATGCGGGGATAAATGAGGCATTCATGCCTTCGAACCCCCCATACTATAGACACGGTTGCCTCACCCTGGTAACTCCTCATTACTTCTGACATATGGAAGGATTGTAGGTGGTTTACTACCCTGTAAGTGTCATGATTGTTGCTGCTGAAGTCTCCATTGTTTGGCCATGTGATTTCACATATTCCCAGAATATTGACATTCAGTCTGTTCATCTTCTGCTTGACATTCTCTACTCGTCCGCAGTTGTTGAGCATCCTGACATTCCATGTCCCCAAGGTAATCCTACTGGATTGCTATGTGATGTCGGTTCTTCAATATGGCAGTGAATGTTGGATAGTATCTATGAAGATGAAGGAAAAACTTGAAGCAACTGAAATCTGGTTCTACAGAAGGATGCTGCAAATATCATGGATCGAGCATGTGAGCAATGACGAGGTTTTGGAAAGGACGGAAACGAAAAAGAAATTAATACTGAGCATCAGGAAGAGACAACTGAAGTTCCTGGGACATGCAATGAAGAAGGAGGGCTTGGAGAACCTGTTACTAACAGGCCAGATAGAGAGAAAAAGAGACAGAGGAAAGCAGCGGATAACATATTTGAAGGACCTGATCAGGTGGATGGCAGAACAAGGGTTACATGGTGCAACAGGAGAAAGCATTCTAAGAGCCACCAGGGACAGGGAGACGTGGAAAGCCATGATCACCTATGTCCTGAAAGGACAGGACACATAGAAGAAGAAGATATATGCCAACTGTTTATAAGAAATTATAATGTGGATATAAAGTGGGGGATCAAATCTATATCATAATCAACATATAAACTTATCCCTCATTTTGTGGCCATGCTAGTTTCTATACATCTATATTCTAGATTCATGGGCTTGAGCAAGTGGATGGCAGAGCGGGTTTGGGTGGTGTAACAGGAGAAGGCGTGCTAAGAGCCACCAGGGATAGGGAGATGTGGAAAGCCATGATCGCCTATGTCCTGAAAGGACATGGCACATAAAAGAGGAAGAAGAAGAAGTGTCATGGTGTGTCCTAGCCGTGAAGGTTAGACCTGCCAAAACAAAGGAATGTAGTTTGTCTGAGCACTTTTCATGTAAGTAGTGATTAAGTAGTGAGAAGCTGACCATGTTTGCGACAAGATAGAAAGAATAAAAATTGTTGAAAGAACGAAAAGAAAAAAAGAAACCTAAATAAGGAGAAACAATATGTGTCTTTTCTACATTTGCATGTTAACTGCTCTGATGATTCTTTTTTTTAATGTCTCAGTTACATGAATTTAAATGTGTTACTAGATTGGCAACTAGGTCTCACTGTTTTAATGTTGAATTAACAACTATCTGTTTAATAGTTCCTTTTCTTGACTGTGAAACTCCCAACTTCTTGATTCCCTACCATTTATGGTCCTCAAAAATTTCAACCCAACATCAGTCACCATTTACTGTCTTTGTGAATTCTTGTGTATTTGTCACTTCTCCTCAGTAAATTTTTCCCGCTCTCTTTTACTCCTTGTAACTCTTTGCATCTTAGTGGCATTATCATCTTGCTTGGGGTGAAATGAAAAAAATAAGATTGGAGATGGTGTAGTAAATAAGAAATTAAGAATTAAAATCAACTCTTTTTCACTTTTACAAAAATTCGCAACAACGTGTGAAATCCTGGTTTTTCTCAAACAGAAAAAAGATTGATCATGTGCTTAAAGAAAAAGTCGAAACCAGATTTCGCAAGTAGATGCTAAACTGATTTTTGACCAATGGGAGCGACTTGCAAGACTTGAGGACTTCGAGCAAGTGTGAAAATCTGAATACTATAAAAGTCCCTGGTCAGCATCAATCACAGACCCAGATGGGAGCAGCGAGAGACACCACTAAAATGTAACGAGAGAAACTTCAGATCAACTCGGACATTTGTTCTCCTACGTGCCGATTTATTTTACTTCTCTATCCAAAGACATTCCTACCAAACAAACACATACATACGTACGTACGCACGCATATACTCTTTCAACAATTACTACTACGAACATTTTCTACAAACCCTGATACCCATAACTTTATCATTGAACATGAACTCTACCCTTAACTTCTACAACTTGTGTTATTCTTTCCTTTTAATAAATTTCTATTTTAACATGAAAAATGTATATTTTATTCTTACACTATTCCACACTATTGTACACGTTCCAACCTGCAACAAACCTTCTGATAACGATGAAAACCTTCTGATAAATTCTGCATAAAACTTGTAAACTGTAGGGAGTTTGGTTATGTCTGACACAAGGCAGAATCAAAGAAACATTAACCGTCTCCCTACAGCTTCAATGGGAAACAAAATGTACAGGAAACAAAAGTAAAAAGTGAATGACGAAAGAGAAAAAAGAAGTAAAAAAAACAATGAAAAAATTCAAAGACAGAAAGAAATAAAGAAAGAAAAAGAGAAGCAAATAAAAAAGAAAGAAGAAATAAAGAAAAAAAAGATACAAACAAACAATCCGACCTGTGCAAAACCTAGCAGTAGACGCAGAATGTGTCCAAATATTTAACACAAAAATGCTTGACTTGATTTTGAAAGTCTTGAAGATCATAGCATTTCTAAAAACTTAATAACTAATTAATTGATCTTCTTCTATGTGCCGTGTCCCTTCACGACCTAGGTGATTATGGCCCTCCACGACCTCCTATACCTTGTAGCTCTTGGCACCTTTTCCAAGCTTTGCTCCACCATCCACTTGCTCAAGCCCATTAAGTATGCCATGCATTGCTTTTTCCTGTCTCTCTTTCCCTCTGTCAGTGCTATGAGTATCAAATTCTCCAAGCCCCTCTTTCTCATTATATGTTCCAGAAACTTCAGCTGTCTTTTGAGTATAAGTTTCTTTTTCGTTTCCAGCCTCTCCAAAACCTTGTGGTTTTTCACATGTTCAATAAATGGTATTCTCGGCATTCCTCTGTAGAACCAAGTTTTGGTTGCTTCAAGACTTTCCTTCACCTTTGAGGAAATTGTCCAGCATTTGCTATCCCCTAGGAGGATAGACATCACACAGAAGGGCAGATATGCTTAAAAGCTGAATCTTTGCAGATGAAGAATTTGATACTTTAAATCCTGTGAAAATTTTATCCTTTTTTTCTGCAAGAAATTATAAATAGATTAAATTTGAAGTTGGTCTCCACTCAGTAGAGATATTATATGTTATTAATAATTTTCAACTAATGAATTTTTTTTTCTCTGGAAACAAAATATATACTAATAATATGTCTGTTATAATTTAAATGTCTAATTTCTTCATCTTACCAAATATTAATTTATACAGATGTTTTAAAGTTTGTCTTTCCAAACACTACAGTTGGCCCCTAATTTAAAGTTGGTCTTTCCAAACACTACAGTTGGCCCCTAATTTAAAGTTGGTCTTTCCAAACACTACAGTTGGCCCCTAATTTAAAGTTTGTCTTACCAAACACTACAGTTGGCTCCTAATCTAAAGTTGGTCTTACCAAAAACTACAGTTGGCCCCTAATCTAAAGTTTGTCTTACCAAACACTACAGTTGCCCCCTAATTTAATTTCATGTTGCATCTTTTTTTACATATTTCAAATGTCTGTCTTTGGTTCATTTCTCATTACTACACTCTATAGCCCCCACCTTTAAGTCTTAGGGGCATACGATCAAGGAGTTGACAATCAAATCTTTGCCCATCACTGTGTCTAGGGATATCTTGCTTAGTTTTATTTTTATTTAGTGTTGTTCTGTTATTGTTTTCCTGTTTCTCCTGAGTGCAAGTACACAAATGCCTTACCCAGGGATTGAACTCACAATCACTATATCACCAAGTTCACAAACCAAGACTTTAATCTGCTAGGTCACTAGCAAATCAACACTTTGATTTGAGAAAAATGTATTTTTCCTGCTACAACTTGTTTTATTTTAATTTTTTTTCTTCTCCAGACAATGCCAGGTATCTGTGCTTGTATATAAATAATAAATGAATTCATTTACGAACACTGACTGAACAACCTCATATTTTATAGCATTGAGAGAATTCATTCAAACGTATCAAAAGAACAAAACTGGCTGGACATGAATCAATCTGTTTATACAAATGTATGACAATAGATAGATAGATCTATCTATCTCAGTCTGTTCTATCTATCTATCTATCTATCTATCTATCTATCTATCTATCTATCTATCTATCTATCTATCTATCTCAGTCTGTTCATATCTATCTAACTATCTATCTCAGTCTGTTCATATCTATCTATCTATCTATCTATCTATCTATCTCAGTCTGTTCATATCTATCTATCTATCTATCTCAGTCTGTTCTATATCTATCTATCTATCTATCTATCTATCTCAGTCTGTTCATATCTATCTATCTATCTATCTATCTATCTCAGTCTGTTCATATCTATCTATCTATCTATCTATCTATCTCAGTCTGTTCATATCTATCTATCTATCTATCTCAGTCTGTTCATATCTATCTATCTATCTATCTCAGTCTGTTCATATCTATCTATCTATCTATCTATCTATCTATCTATCTATCTCATGTCTATCTATCTATCTATCTATCTATCTATCTATCTATCTATCTCAGTCTTTTCATTATCTGTGTGTGTGTGTGTATCCTTCACTTATATGTGAATGCCAAGAATAGATTTGCATACATGTGTACAGTGTGTGAGTCTATATATGTATGTGTATAAACGTTTGATCAGAGAAACCTTGAAAATAAGCTAGTGTTTGTATACGTGAAGATACTGAGATTTTCACTGATCAACAAAAACAGATTCTCCAAAACAGTATAAACAAAAAAGGACGCCCAATGACGATCCCAATAACTAAAATTATTCATTGCACAAATTTCTTGCAGTTTCCACACATACGGATTAAGTCTTGATTTATAATGCAAGTAAGAGTTTTTACTGCTACCATAATATATAGATATTTACAGATCTATGTCTATCACCCAGGTTTAGAATATGGCTGCCACATATGCTCTGGTGCCCCTGCCATTTACCTTAAGCTCCCTGATAAAAAAGAATCAGCAATATTATTAGTCCTGATCTGGTATTTTGGCTTCAGTCACTGTCCGATTACAATAAGGTTACCTCTCTGTCCCTTTTCTATAAATACTTACATGGTAATTGTTCAGATGAGCTCTTTGCTATGGTACCTAAACTTTATGAATTTAAGTGCAGCACTAAATTGGATGTCTGTTGTGGTGCAGTAGATATCAATGACAAATCAGAAAGCCAAGTTCAAATTCCTGTTGAATTCCTTGCATTCACTTATGCACAAATACCCTTGGGAAAGATATTAATCCATCTCTTCCCTCCAGTTATGGGTTAAATAATAAGACAGACTGTGTTCTATAGCCTTGGCTGGCAACCAGTTGACTGCAAAAAGCAATGGCAACCTACTGCGGGATAATCTTCTGCCCAGTCAGTCATGTCTCTTTTGAGACATGATCGCCCAAAGTGTCTATCATGTATGGCACTTAACTGACTAAGTAGATTGGTGTTTAGATCTCATTAATGTACAGTTGAGTTGGCTAGATGTAACTTTGAATTTTATGCTAACAGTTTTTCTTTTCACACTTCTTACTTGTGGAACTCCCTTCTGGCTCCATCCTTTCTAGCCAATCTTAGTCTGCAAATATTTAAATGCAATGTCAATTGCTCTCAACTGTCCTCCTGACTGCTCTTTTTTCTTCCTGCTCATTTTTAATGTTTCTTTTCCTAATTCTTTCCACATCCAGTGACTCCTTGTGTCTTAGTGGCTTTACTGCCTTTCATGAGGTGAGACTGATTAAAAAAAAGTCATCTAAACAATTAAAAATGATGTAAAATAATTGTTTGACCAAATGTTCGTTCAAAAACTTCTTGGTTAACTTCCTGGTATGCCAGATAGTAACAATGTGTAAGTGTGTTTTTATATATATATATATTCTAAACATATACTGTTAAATATAAGAGACAATGAATGTTTAATCATGAGCCATTCTAAACATCGTATTTTGGCTTTAATTTCAGTTGAAAATAAAGACAAAAATTCTCCAACATTTGGATATATTTTTATTAAGTTGGTTCTAAGCTTTTGGCTCACATAAGCCATCTTCAGAGAGGTTAAAATGTTAGAACCAACTTGATAAAAAAATAACCAAATGTAGGAGAATTTTTGTCTTTTTTTTTAAACAGAAATTAAAGCCAAAATATGATGTTTAGAATGGCTCATGATTAAAACATTCATTGTCTCTTATATATAACAGTATATGTTTAGAAAATTATCTGCTTCCTTGATACACTATATATATATAATACTACTTTAATCAAAAACTCTTTCTGATTCACAAATACTACCTACTAATTTTTCCTGTCACTTGTGGGAGCTTGTTGCCTCTTCTGAACACCAGTTCACCTGCTTTTTCTCTCTTCAATCCAAATTTTTTAAGATAATCCCTCAATTCCTCAATCAATACCTTTGTTACATCTATCATGATGTCATCAATGTCCAAACTGGTAGTGTCTTTTGGTTGGTTGATTGTTTTGTTTTATGGTATATCAATTTCGGTGGGTCATTTATTGCTAACTAAATTTTATTTATTTATTGCTGGTAATACCTTTTTCTTTCAACAATTTATTGTTGTTTTTATATAAGTTTTTGTGTCTAGTAATATTCTTTCCTTTTCGAGTACCAAGATTCACTGGGATTTGTTTTCAAGGGCAGGATCTCCAAGTGTTACTCTGTTATTTAACCTATAACTGGAGGGAAGGGATGGATTAATACCTTGCCTAAGTGTACCAGTGCTGAAGTGAATGCAGGGTATTCAACTAGAATTTGAACTCGGTTCACCGATTTCTCTTTCCAAGCTGATATCCACTGCACCACGACGCACATCCATCACTAAATGCTTACAGCACCTGGTATTCCTGTGTCTTTTGTCTTATTGGTCTTCATCAGTACAGTTTTGAGAACTGCCGCCATAATTTTCAATGCAGCATTGTGTCATGCAGTATGTTTTTACCATATAGCATACCAGCTGGCATTGACATAGTTTCTCCATGACATGTAACTGCAGGTAGGCCAACTTAAGGTCCACGATCATAGTTCCTCCCACTAACCGCCTCCACTTTCTCATCTTTTCATCACACACATCAATTATGTTGCTCGCAGTATGGCACTCTACATCACGGTTCTAGTCTCAAATATCGAATACTGGCCTAATATTTCCTTTTGTAGCTTCGGCCACTGCCATCAATGGTAACACTCCTTTTATTTTGCTCTTTCACAGCAAGAGAATATACTCTGAAATCCGTCTTTCCACCTCCTTCTCAAACTCTACACTTTTCTCGTTTTTCAAAAAATTCATATAGAACTCCACCTTATTTGTTTTAATATTACAGACTCTCCAAGCCAATTCCATTCAACTTTGCTGTAAAGTTCTTGTCTTCACTTTTGCAAACAGTTCAGAACTTGGGCAGTTGTGGCACAGTGTGTAGGTGTGATTCCTAACATTTATAGCAGCGAACACTCAACAATTCCAAATGACCCTTTTTTTCTTTTTGTTATGTCGTGAGTAAGAATAAATAACTCAACAAAAGGAATAGGTTAATTGTTGTATTCTGTGAAAATAGTTTTTACAAAGGTTATTAGTATCCAATACAAGAATAGATGGTTAATCATCTCAACCGTCGTAAGACGTAGTATGAGCAATAGGTACTTCCGGGTCGTCACCGGAATTCTACGACTGACTTGTTGATCAGCTGCTCGGCACACTCTCTACCTACGTAGATGCCACCATGACTTTACATAGTAATGGAATAGTCCATTATAGCCGAATAGGCGCGGACATCCCAACACTTATGATCCTTGAGTCTGGGCATTTGCTGCCACTATTCTGGGCTCCCAAAGTCTTTTGCTGAGCAAGAGCCTTGCAGTTGCTATCATTTTGCAAAGGTCTGTCTTTTCCACAATGGGCACTTGTTGCAACACCACAGATATGTCATCTGGGAAGCCTGTCAGAAAAGCTAGTTTCGCCATCTGATCTAGTAGTCTGTCAAGATATCTTGATAGCTCCACATTATTAATATAGACATCCAATAATTTCCAAGTCCATTTTACTCTCATTCAGTGAATGCTTTCTTCAATCTGGTCACTATCATGACCTTGTCCAACTGCTCCACATCACTCATTTCAAGATAAGGGCAAGCACATCTTCTTGCAAAAAAAAAAAAATAGAAGGAAACGAGCATAGTCTGGCAGTTTTTGAAGCTTGGCAACCAATTTCAACTTTTTTTATTCATGCAACTACATCACTTTTTCTCTTAAATGGTAGTGTCACATCTATACTCAATTTCACCATTCCAGATGCCATATTGCTGAAATGACTTGTAATTCTAAAAATTAGAAAAAAAACCTCTTCCAGCATCCTTTTGTCTTTATTTACTCTTAAATCTCCTTCTCCTCTCGCAACCCTTCATGTAAAATATTAAGGAACAAAATTAATTGACTCATATTTTAAACTGATCATTTCTTTCTTCCTATAATTCTTCTCTATTTCTGCAATATCATTTCTTTCTTCCCATAATTCTTTTCTCTTTCCACAACATCTTTTCTTTCCTCCCATAATTTTTCTCTCTTTCCACAATATCTTTCTATAAAAGAAATCACGACCTATTGCTGCTTTTTCTCCCCACCACGAGGTAAGTGACATTCCAGTTTTTCCTCTTCATCCAAACTTCAATATATTATCAAATGTCGTATATTATAATAATATTAATATATGATTTTATTGATAAAATATTATAATAATATTAATATATGATGATACTAATACAATATTTTTAAAATGGTAATCAAAATCCCTTGCTCAGTTTCATGCTGCAACACAATCGTCAATTAGATAAAATATGAAAATTAATATTTTTTCATGTTTTATCCACCTGAATAGTAAATTGTACTTTTTTTTTTCTGAAGTCTTAAAAAAGTCTTTAGAACTGATTCATGAATTTAGTTCTTTTTTTTATTTTACTTAAAGTTTTAGAATCAAATTTTTATATTATTCTGTGATTAACATATTTAGTTAATTATAAAACAGCATAAAAAAATATGAAAATACATGTGTAGTTTTTACTAAGAGGTTTTTGGTTATAAATCTGGAGCCTTACTAAAATAAATGTTTTAAATTAAATCTCAGTAGATGCTTCAGCTGATCTGATTTATATATATATATATATTCTTTCCTATATATATATATATATATATATATATATATATATATATAGGAAAGAATATTAAAAAGTTTTGAATTTAAAAATGTACTTTTTTGGACAGTATTTGTTTATTTTTATTATTGTATTTATATTTCAGACCACCCTCGGTCCTTCATCAGAAACAAGTGATTTTTAAATTTGAATTAGAAACGTATTTCATTTCATGATAGCGTCCGAATATTTTTATTGTGTTTACATCATGTGGTGTGTTTGTTCACAACATGTGGCACATCCGTAGAGAAAGTCTGTTTGTTTTAGATAAAAATTGATAAAAATTTAGATAAAATTATCTGAAAAAAGATTTTTTAGCTATTGAAATATTTGTAAAGATTCAACACACCTAAGTCCTTATATATACACACACACACACACATCAGTTTCTATAATGGAGATGTGACTTTCAGAATATCTAAGACAAACAGAGTTATCTCCACTTGAATTTGAAAACTGTAGTTAAATATATGACTGAATAATTGAAAATGAACATTTTATTTGTTTTCCAGTATAACAAAAATTGATCCTTGCCTTTTTAGATGTTAAAAAAAAATTAAATAAATCTCATTCTTGTTTCCAAATAACTTTATTTTATCTTTCTTTTTTTCAAATTTGTTCAGATATTTTCATTTTATTAATAGCGACTTTGATCCTCACCTGGTGTCAAAAGTGGCCACGTCAAATTTACATTGGCTTAAAGGATTCTCTAATGGTAATAAACCAAATTTTGCCAAGTTTTATGATTAATTCAGCTTTTGGCAAAGAAATGATTTTTTCCTTTCTATTTTTGTTTACTGTTGGGGCTTATTTAGTGTGAATATTACTTCTTGACATTTTGCTCACATTATTGACCTATTTAGACACTGACAAAAAAAATAAAAGAAAAAAAATATCAAAGAACTTCTGTTCCAGAATATATACTACCTAGGAGTTTAACTCTGCTCTCATACATATTAACCCATTCAGGACTTCTATGAAATCTGGTATTAATTATAAAAATTAAAATAAAAATCAAGTGAATTTTATTTTTGTAAAAAATATCTGGTATCAGTGGCAGATCTACTATGAAATTAATAAAGCTTAAGTTTCAAGGCTCCTAATCTGAGTGGCCCTCCTGAAACAGCTTCTTTTAATGAGTGAATTTTTTGTCAAAATTTATATTTTTTAAGTGTTTGTTATTAAAACAAGGCCAATTTAGTGATAGAATCCTAAACCAATGGTTAAAATAGCTAATGTTGGCCTTAGTATGTGCTTTGATACCCATTTCATATGACTGCAAAATTTCCCTTTAATTGGTCAAATTTTTAAAGTTTCTTGGGGCACCCAAACTTTCATCTGTATAGATTCGTTGAGCTTGTAGTGGAGGGAGCTGGTTAATGTTTCTTTAATTCGGCCTTGTGTCATACTTAACCAAACTCCTTACAGCTTACAAGATTTATGCAGAATAATATTCATCAGAAGGTTTTCATCACCAATGAAGATTGTTTGTCAGCAGATTGGAATATGTGGAATTGTGTAAGAAGAATAAAATATACATTTTGCATTTTAAAATAGAAATTTATTATAAGGAAGAAATAAGGTTGTAGAAGTTATTGTGCAATTAGAAACATTAATAAGAAGTTAAGGGTGGAGTTAAGGGTGGAGTTTGTGTTCAATGATAAAGTTGAGTTAAGGGTATCAAGATTTGCAGAAAATGTTGATAGTAGTAATTGTTGAAAAAGAGAAAGAGAAAGAGGACAATGTCCAAGGTCGCTTGGAATTGGTTACATTTTAGTTCTTTCAGGTCTCTCAGCTCCCATCTGTCTCTTTTGACTGATGCCTAGGTCATTTATATAGTCCTTTTGAATTTCACACTGGATCACCAAGTCTTACAAGTCAAAAATCATTTTAACACCTACTTGTAAAATCTGGTTTTGACTTTTTTGTTAAGTAGATGGTCAATCCTTTTTCTGTTTGGGAAAACCAGGATTTCACACGTCATTGTGAATTTTTGTAAAAGTGAAGAAGAGAGTTGATTTTAATTAATTTCTTACCCTGCTACAAGCTCACCAGAATGTATTCCTTGCCTACATTTTAGCAATTGGATCCTTGAATCTATTGTTGCTGGTTGAAAAGGGGGCTGGTGTTAATTAATAGTTTCCAACCAATAACAGTTAATCATCCTCATATGATTTTTAGGATGGTGAGCAGAAGTTAATTTATCTCATCTGTCTGTATTCACTGCAGCCTGCATGTTTTTTAAATCATTTCACCCTAAGCAAGGCAATAAAGCCCCTAAAATAAGAGAGTTCAGAGAAATCATTATTGAAGACAGAAAACAATAAAAAAACAAGATTGAATAAGACAGAAGATGACAAGTGATATTTCATTTAAATTTTTGAAGATCACTGGAAACCAAAAAAAGTTCCACAAATGAGCTTGTAAAATAAACGTAAAATGAAGATGAATAAAATCAAACTGGTAGATTTTAAAGCCGTTTTTTATCTTGAAATAGTTTTTATTTTTTTCGATGATTTATGCCAAACTAGCACTCAGCACAAGATATATTTTTGTTTTTTTATAATCATTTTCCCCAAAACAAGGCAGGACTACCACTGGTGCACAAGGGGTTATAGTGAGTTAAAAAAAAAACCAAGGTACAGGAGATAAGAGAAAAAATAACAGGTGATAGTAAATGGTAACTAACATTGCCTTTAAACTTTTGGAGATTGCAGCTGTCAGGGAAGCAAGCAAACAAAAGAGAGTTTCACAAATGGGAAGTGCGAGAAAAGAAACTGTTAGAGTAGAAGAGATTATTACATTTAATTATTTTGATGGTAAAAGGGTGGGACCTAGATGCCAATCTAGTTGCACAAGTAAATACATATGGTTGGGGAACAAGGGAAAAAAGCTTATTAGAGCAGTTGCTATGAAAATAACTGTAGAAAAGACAGAGGGAAGCCACATCACATCGGTGAGAAAGTGACCGAAGTCAGGATTGATTATATTGCATGTGTTCCTTTGGATTCTGTCAAGAAACTTATACTTAATATCAGAAAGAGACAGTTGATATTTCTATGGCACATAATGAGGAAGGAGGACTTGGAGAATCTATTACTCACAAGACTGACAGTGGGAAAGAGAGACAGGGAAAGCAATGCAAGACATACTTGATGGGCTTGAGCAAGTGGATGGCAGAGCAGGGTTTGGGAGAGATACCAAGAAGTAATTCTTAAGAGCAACAAGGGATGGGAGGATGTGGTGGTCCATGATCACCTACATCCTGAAGGGAACAAAGTACAAAAAGAATAATAAGAAGAAGAATAATACGCTGTTACAGCTGGTGTTTTGTTGATATATACTGCCAGTAATTAATTAATAATTAACATACTTCTGTTAATTCTCCTCTATTAACACAAAAATATGTAATAATTGAGAACGTACAAAGATGTCCATATTGGTAAAATATTTGCATTTCATTTGCATTAAATACACAAGAAGAATTTATCGGTGTCCCATCAGAGATGGGTGTTGACTAAGTTGTCACTTTTATCATAAATAATCACATCAATGGGTGATACTACGTCAATGCATCAATAAGTGTACATCAATATATCTGCAGTCTGACTTAGAATTATGATCTGAAAATTTCTTTGTATAATGTGCAAATGTGGTGCAGTGGATATCGACTCGAAATGACAAATCGGGAAACTGAGTTTGAATTCCAGTTGAATTCCCTGTATTCACTTATGCACAAATACCCTTGAGAAAGGTATTAATCTGTCTCTTCCCTCCAGTTATGGATTAAATAATAGAAGAGACTGGGTTCTATAACCTTGGCTAGTAACCAGTCTACCGCAGAAAGCAATGGCAACCTACTGTGGGATAATCTTTTGCTCAGTCAGTCATGTCCCTTTTGAGACATGATCACCCAAGCGTGTATCATGTATTGCACTTAACTGACTGAATGAAGATAATAGTTGGAAACATAAGTAAAGCTTCTACTGAACAAAAAGTGGGGGATCAGTTTTCTATTGTTATTAAGTTATAAACTGATCCCTCAATAGTTACTACTTAATAATATAATACATCCTTCCCCCTCTAGCTATGAGTCAAATAACAGGACAAATTGGGTTCTATAGCCTTGGCTGGTAACCAGTCTACCACAGAAAGCAATGGCAACCTACTGTGGGATAATCTTTTGCCCAGTCAGTCATATCTCTTTCGAGATATGATTGCCCAAGCACGTATCCTGTATGACACTTAACTGACCGAATGTTACATCTATATGATTAATATTTGCCAATGAATGTTTAGAATATTGACAGTGAAAAAACATTTTGTCAAATTCTTTTTTTTCATTGTTTGGCTTCAGACTTATTGATATGCCGACATGTGTGATTTATGGACAAGCATTAGGTAAAGTGGATTGACAAAGAAGAAGATCATGTTGAAAAATAAATATTTATAATATAAAATAAATGCTTTTTTTCTCATTAGGTTACAGACTTATTGATGTATTGAGAGATGTGATTAATGCATTGAAAAGGAAAAAGATTATGTTGAAAATATTTGTTGTGTAAAATAAATGCTTTTTTCCTCATTAGGCTACAGACTCATTGATGTATCTACATATATTATTAATGGAAAAGTATTGGGGTAAGTGCATTGACAAGGAAGGAAATTATGTCGAAAAATACTTATGTAAAATAGATGTTTGTTTTCATCATTAGGCGACATATTTATTGATGTAGCTTCATATGTTATTAATGGAGAAGCAGTGGATTAAGTGCATTGACAAAGAAGAAGATTATGTTGATAATATTTGTTGTGTAAAATAAATGCTTTTTTTCTCATTAGTCTACGGACTTATTGATCCACCTACATATGTTATTAATGGAGAAGCAATGGATTAAGTGTATTGACAAAGAAGAAGATTATGTTGATAATATTTGTTGTGTAAAATAAATGCTTTTTTTCTCATTAGTCTACGGACTTATTGATCCACCTACATATGTTATTAATGGAGAAGCAATGGATTAAGTGTATTGACAAAGAAGAAGATTATGTTGATAATATTTGTTGTGTAAAATAAATGCTTTTTTTCTCATTAGTCTACGGACTTATTGATCCACCTACATATGTTATTAATGGAGAAGCAATGGATTAAGTGTATTGACAAAGAAGAAGATTATGTTGATAATATTTGTTGTGTAAAATAAATGCTTTTTTTCTCATTAGTCTACGGACTTATTGATCCACCTACATATGTTATTAATGGAGAAGCAATGGATTAAGTGCATTGACAAGGAAGGAGATTATATTGAAAATACCTTTGGTGTAAAATAAATGCTTTTTTCATCACCAGGATGCAATTTTATAAAGATACATACTTCGGATTTTGCCAACATAAACCCCAAAATCAATCTATGCCTTATAGTATAAATCAGGGATTGGCAAATTTTTGCTAAGTGCCAACTTAGGGTTTTAAAATCATTCAGTGGACCAACAGCATAGGTATTTTTATACAAGTCAAGGTCAACATACCTTACTACAATATATTTGATACAGTAACATATACAATAATATGTAAAACACTGTTTTTCAAGGCTATTTTTAAAGTTTTTATTATTAATGATCAACTTGCCTTTTTATGGTCTTAAGCAATTGCTCAATATCAGAAATATATTTTGTTACTTTGAGTTTTACACAATTTGCATTCCAATGAAAATTGCTTGGCATGCTATGTGTGGTATATGTGTTATAGGTCACCGACTCCTGATATAAATGATAGGCAGCTCATCTCAATAGGGTAGGGAGCCAAAGTTCTCAAAACATAAATTTCAGCAGTAACGACATAAGACAAATTTTATAAAAAGTTACAATTATACAAGTTAAAAAAGTTTAAAATGCATTTAGATAATTTATATATATATATATATATATATATATATATATATATATATATATATATTGATATAATTGATATATATTGTAAGTTCTAATTTGGGTTTTAATTACATTAAAATAACAAAATGAGAAATGGAAATTATTTTCGCATCGTCATAGTTGGCTTTCGATTGATTTTAACACCGATTTTATTTGTCCAAAATTAACTCCAATTATACCATAATTGATGTCTGCGAAAATAAAATTTAAATTCGGTAATTAAAAAATCCGCTAAAAATAATGTATCCACTCGAGATGTATAAGAATCAATAAAAAGTGATTGAAATCAAGGGTTTGGTTGCATTGAATACTGCTACCATATCTAGTTGGGTGCTATCCACCTAGGTGTCCTTGACAAAATCCACCAGAGAATCCGTAAGGTGATCAATCCTGACTCGGCAGCTCACATGCAGTCACTTTCTCCCCAGTGCGATGTGGCTTCCCTGTGTCGCTTCTACAAGTACTTTCATGGCTTCTGTTCCGATGAACTTAGCTCACTGGTGACCCCTATTAATAAATTTACTCGCGCTACAACATTAGCAACTAGGTCCCACCCTTTTACTGTGAAACCAATAAAATGTAAATGCAAATTCTACTCCAACAGCTTCTTTTCTCGCACTTCCCGCCTGTGAAATTCCCGTCCATTTATTTGCTTCCCCGACAGCTACGATCTCCAAGAATTTAAATGTAAAGTCAATAGTCATCTCCTATCTCACTAACCTGCATCCCCTCTCTCATGCTCCTTTCTCCGTCCACTTCACAATCATCAGTAGTCTCATCCTTCTCTTACCCACTTCCTGATACACCCTATAACCTGTCACTCTTTCTCATAACTTTCCTCCAATGTAACCCCCTGCAAAACTGTGGTAGTAAAATGTGTTGCTTGGGGCGATATGATTATAAAAGATAGATAGATAGATAGATAGATAGATAGATATGAACAGACTGATATATATATATATATATAAATAGATAGATAGATAGTTAGATAGATAGATAATCAGTATTCTCATCCTTCTCTGACTCACTTTCTGACACCCCCTATAACCTGTCACTTTTTCTCATAACTCCTATGTAACCCCCTGCAAAACAGTGGTAGTAAAATGCCTTGCTTGGGGTAATATGATTATAAAAAAAGAAAAAAAGTGTAATTAGTGCAAAAATTATTTTCTCGAATTTTTGCTTAGGTGGGTTTTAGAAAAAATTGAACATTTTATTTAGAATATAGTGAAAGATATATTTGTTTACAGTCTATGTATCTTACTTATCAGCTTAGTTCAAAGGTCAAGTACTGAGTCATGTTTCCTCATCCTCATATGAAGAAAGATGATTTACATTCAAACTAATGTTTTCATCTTTATTTTTATCACAAGGTTTTGTGGGCTGTGCCCTCCAGTCTTTGGAGACATCTGTCAATCCAGGTAACCATCAGTGAACTTCAAACTGAACCCATTATTTAATTTATGGTGAGTGATTGTTCTCATTCCACTCTTTGTATCTAAGGACATCTTGTCTTGTTCCTTTTTTTTTTCGAGCTGCTTATTTATTTGCCTGTCCTGTTTCCACTGAATCTAAGTCTGTACTAACCAGACCAGGGATTGAACTCATAATCACCATCACCAAATTCATAAGCAAACTCAAGGCATGGACAGTAGAACAAGATTAAATAAACAATTGTGTTCAAAAAAATCTCTGAGGGTTACAAACACCTGAAGAAGACTGGAAAACACAACAATCGAAACATTTTTATAATAACAACAAAGATAAGGACATTAGTCTGAATGTAAATAATGATGACTCCTCATCCCAGAAATTCAAAGATAATAACAACAAAGATGAGGACATTAGTCTGAATGTAAATAATGATGACTCTTCATTCCAGAAATTCAAAGAGAATAACAACAAAGATGAGGACATTAGTCTGAATGTAAATAATGATGACTCCTCATCCCAGAAATTCAAAGATAATAACAACAAAGATGAGGACATTAGTCTGAATGTAAATAATGATGACTCCTCATCCCAGCAATTCATACAGAAACTAAAGAAAGAATATTTAAATTTATGAACATCTCATGGGACGACTCAAGTCTTGATATAATGGTAATAGTAATATTAGTCGTTTCCTAATAAGGAAACATTTAGCGTTCGTTTGCTGGGCAGCCAGTATTATTTCAGTTGAAATTTATAAAATCTTTCTATTAAAATACTTTTTCAGAAAAATGGGTTTCTTTAGTCCAATAGCTATTATTGTGTTTTCCAGTAATGATGAAGGCTTCCTTCCCAACCTTTTATTTGAAGTCATGTGGAATGTCAACCTCTTCATTATGTCATGATTTACTTTTTGAGTTACATGTGATATCTACTGTTTCTGCTGTTAGAACTTATCCAGTAATGAGGTTTCTATTATTTGGTACAGCGCTTTGTTAGTGGTTCTGCAATGTCAGTCTACAAGTTTTGAAGACATGTGGTTTTCACAAAGATTGATCAGTTTCCCTTGCTCAAAGCCATTTTTAACCATTGGTCTTAGAAAGCGATCGT
Source organism: Ascarosepion bandense (assembly GCA_037127315.1). Lineage (NCBI taxonomy): Eukaryota > Metazoa > Mollusca > Cephalopoda > Sepiida > Sepiidae > Ascarosepion > Ascarosepion bandense. The sequence goes on from JBBBDQ010000416.1 coordinate 2,557,148, forward strand.
ATACAGCAGACAGCTTAAATATTTCTGAATGACTTTCATGCCATACATGACATTAATGGCAAAAGTATATTCCCAGAATTATGGACACGTTTCTGGTTAGAACATTTGATTTCTGCCCATGAAGCCTAAGGGTTTGAATGTCACCATCGTGAATTTGTCAAGAAGATGACATTGATGTTATCAGTCTGAAAAAGGTGATTCCAGTGTGTAGCACCTTTGGAAAGTGCCTGAAAACCATTTCACGGGTCGACCCAAGAGCTGGCAGTGAAATTGTGTAGACAGCTCTCTTTGAGAAGCTGTTGATGGTTGTGCTAGCTCAAAGTCACACATCATCATGACCAAGGTTTTGAGCATCCTAGCCTTGTTCAGATTGTTGTTCACACCAGATAATGCACTCTCCCCCAGAAACTGTAACTAAGGTCTACTCAGCATAGAAGCAGTATACACTACAGGTGGACTCTTTGGATGTTGAACAAACACAGGTGTACCTGAGTAAGCGTTTGCAATGGGAATTAGCTAGCTGAGATACGAATGGCCAGTCATACATATTCCCAGAAGTAAAACACTTTGATATATATATATATATATATATATATATATATATATATGTTGTTCATTCAGTAATGAATTAGAACACTCTTGCTTACTGGCATGTGTCCACATGGTATATCACACACTAAAAGTCTGCCTCCTTCTACCGAGCTCAGAGGTAAAATCACCGACTGACATCAATTGGGTCGGGTTTCAATCCTGACTAAAAGCAATTGGATGTCTAACCATACTGATGAGCTGTGATACAGTGAAACAGATCTGTCTGTGGATGACTATATATATATATATATAGAATTGACATATAGACTCACTTGTCACCTATCAAATCATAGTACCATCAGACAACCCATTAACCCTCTAGGGCCATTCGTATCATATTTGATACAGTATGAAAACAAGCCTTGAAAGAAATATTTTCCTGAAAAATTTTTTAAGAGAAATATTTTATAAATTTCAAATGAAAGCAGTACTGACTGCTCAGTCAATGAATACCAAATGTTTCCTTATAGGGAAATACCAAATGTTTCCTTATAGGGAAATACTGTATCAAATATGATACGAATGGCCCTAGAGGGTTAAGTAGTAATTAGTGGGGGATCTGTTTATTACTTCATAACAATATAGAACTGATCCCCCACTTTATGACAAGTAGAAGCCTTAATCATATTATATTATTAACCCTCTAGGGCCATTCGTATCATATTTGATACAGTATGAAAACAAGCCTTGAAAGAAATATTTTCCTGAAAAAATTTTTAAGAGAAATATTTTATAAATTTCAAATGAAAGCAGTACTGACTGCTCAGTCAATGAATACCAAATGTTTCCTTATAGGGAAATACCAAATGTTTCCTTATAGGGAAATACTGTATCAAATATGATACGAATGGCCCTAGAGGGTTAACAAACAGCATGAGGATAACAGTAACTAACTCTAGACAGCTACTCTTAAATAATACCAAAATACGAGCAAAATTAAACAGTAAAAACAGGTGCAAGATCGTCAAATCAATGTTCAGACAACAAGGTAATCAAATAAAAGCAATTATACTTTAGGAACCCACATTCATAAATGTAAATAAAACTTTAAAAAATTAAAAATAAATACAAACACACATCACAACACTCGTTGCTTATGTCACTACACTCACTAGTTCTACAAAACTCACTGTTTGTAGCTACCTACACCGATGAAGACTTAAAAAAGTCAAAATCTTGGATAATATTTCTTCTGAAATAAACTCTGAACAATTTCTGATATAATTTCCTCTTCCTTATCTGAGAAAGGTAATTCATAATTTTAAAAAGCCAATCAATAAAATTAATTACCAAAAAAATGTCTGCTATCTTTAATAATATTTGTCTTAAAAAATATATATTTTATTTGACTGAACCCTCATTCGTCTTCTGCAATGAAAGAGTCCACTAGATATGTGTGTGTGTGTGTGTGTGTGTGTGTGCATCTACTTATTATAGAAATATGAAGAACAAATAAAAGTCCGAGTTGATGTAAGAAAGGTTATTCATTTCAAAAGAGATGTGAGCATGAAGAAATAATGTAGAACTCTTCCAAGGTGTGTAACCAAAAAAGAAATGGTTGAGATGGTGCCAAATGCTAAAGAAAGATCTTAAGCTGCAAGGTGATTTGGATGGTTATCTTCAGAGAATGTTATTCCCAAAAGATAAGTCACTTCCAGAGCATAGCTGCCTATTGCTGTCTTACTCATGAAAAATCAATGAATGCCAGCAAAAAGCCTATTTTAGATATGAGGAGACACAATATAAATTTAGAAGTATTTCTATATAAAGACTTTTATAAAGTAGATGCCTCTTAAAATAAGTATCCAAACACAGTTACATAAAAAGCTTATATAAAAACATGTGGAAGTTTCTATACAAAAATACTAATAAAGTAGAAGCCTCTAAAATATAGAAATTATTACGGAGTCACCAACTGGGTGCCTCATGATTGGATGAAAAACAACCAATCACGGGCTACCTTTTTAGATTTTCAACAAACTCCCCATGTGAGCGGGTTTTACAAACTCCCTTGCTCTTTTGCTTGTTGGGACCTTACAGACAAGACGTCCCCGTCTGCTTCTCCGTCATCTACACCCAGGATACGTGAGGGGATTTGACAGCAACTGAAGCAGAGAAGTCAAGGCTCTATTATACTATTATCGTATAATTTGGATTTTTTTTTAAGAAAACACTCCAGGCTATGAACTGATTAGCCATATAATTTTTTTCAAAATTACCCTCAAATCTTCAAAAAGAATTAATCTGGAAAGTTGACAGTAACTATCCGAAAATCAATCAGATTTTTGATAGTTACAACGAGGTTATAAAAACCTTAATTAAAACAGGATTTTAAAAAATCCTAATTCTCACCAAGACAATTTCAAGTCGCTGGAAGGGAATTATACTAAGAACAACAACGCAAAGAAAAATCTTCCAACATTGGAAAAATTTGCAACAAAATCTAGCAAAATTACCATACATTCTAGATTCTGCAACATCAACGGGCACATCATGAACAATTGTTCAAAATATTCCTCCCTTGAGTCAAGACGTTCTAGGTTTGAGGAGATGGGCCTGTGCCTTTTTTGTACATGTGCTAGTTATAGAACGGAAGACTGCTATGGCAAAGCAAATAAATTACCTCGAAAGTGTGCAAATTGCAAATCCCGAGGCCACGTTACCCACCTTTGTGATAAAGCAAATAAGAGTGGACGTGTGTACCGCAAGTGTGTACCAACACTGGCACACAGGAGCAGCCTTATATTTTACCGATAGTGGCAATTACTGTCTCTAAAGGGAAATGTAAATACAAATTGAACTGCCTCTTTGATACAGGCAGTCAAAGGACTTATTTCTCGAGGCAAGTTATTAAAAAATTTACCTCACTCCAGTGGAATACGATGTAAAAACCTTTTTAGGGTCTAAAAAGAAAAAGTTAAACCAAGTTGTATTGGGAATTGAAGTAAATAAGGGTAATTCCTTGCCCCTACCTGTTCTTATCAATGATGAATTCGATATGAACTCAAGATTCGATAACTTTAAAACTGCTAAGAATAATTTACTTAAATTAAATTACAAACTAGCTTTTTGCACGGAAAAAAATATATTACGGTTCACGGTCTTTTAAGCATCGATGTAATTCAACTTATGAAGAACATCAAAATGGTGGACTGCATGAAGGGCTCTACTTGGGAGTTTCCTACAGGCATTTCTCCATTAGGCAACATATATGAAAATCAAAGTACCCCTAAAAATGTACAGAGTAAAGATTTTCAACACAACTATCATGCAATAGTGTCTAAATATTCTACATGCTCAGACACTAGAGTGAATTTTGTAATGAAACCCATAAAGATTTACCCTGACCCCTTTGCTGAAATTTTTGACGAAAGTCAAGTGGAAAGAAATTTAGAGAAAATGTTTGATGTAGATTCTCTGGGTATATCTCCAGAAGACGGAGATATTTGTGATTATGATAAAGGTAAAATTATAGAATTTGAAAAATCCATTGAATACAGAGATAACTCTTATCACATTAAACTCCCCCGGCATGAGGACAAAATAAAGTCTGTGCCTTCCAATCACAGAGTTGCTCTTTCAGTTTCAAATAGAGTAGTTAACAAGCTCGAGCAACAAAAATTACTCAATGACTATGTTGGGGTTTTCCATCAGCAAGAGCGGGAAGGTATCATTGAACGTATTGAGGTGGCACCTGAGGATTTTTCAGAACATGTTTGGATACCCCATAGGCCTGTCTTCAAGATGGATGAGCAAACTAATACACAAATTAGACCCATTTTTAACTGCTCCCTGAAGACTAAAGGGAAATATTCTCTAAACGAAGCTGCTTACCCTGGCATAAATTTAATGGGAGATATGTCAGAGTTGTTGTTGCTATTTAGGTCTATGTGATGTTAACAGACATTCGTAAGGCTTTCGTTATGATCAAAATCAGGTCTATTAAAGACTGTAACAGGTTTTGTTTTTTTTATGAAGGAAGGGAATAGGCTGGTTTGTTTTAGACATACAACATTTATTTTTGGATTTAATGCCAGCCCCTTCATTTCGAATTTTATAAAAACACCATGCGTGTATGTTTCCTGCTGATAACTGCACTGACATGTTAAAGAAAAAATTCTATGTGGACAACCTAATCAAAACCGCTAACTCTGTTGACATGCTATCAGACCTATACACAATGGCGAATTATCGCATGGAAAAGGGTCATTTTAACATTAGATCATGGGATACGAATTGTGAGAAACTTAAAACCTTAATGATAAAAAATGAGAAATTCGTAGAACATGGTTGTCAACTCGGAAAGGTTTTAGGATATAAATATTCCACACTAGAAGACACTCTTCAGATTTCAGGGTCACCTATTGACCAGTCTGTTAATACTAAAAGAGGTATATTAGCCCAAACTGCAAGGGTTTTCGACCCACTATCTTTGTGTTTACCTGTTATTATCAGGGGCAAAATGCTCGAGAGATTTGTGGTCTCAAAAATTAGACTGGGATGATGTTGTGTCAGAAGAATTTCAGACCATATGGTCTGTCTTATCGCGTGACCTTGCCAAGATGGATTCATTGCAATTCCCTAGATTTGTAATCAGTGAAGACGGCCCTGCCGATCTTTATATATTTTGTGATGCCTCTAAAAAGGCTTATGGCTTTGCAGTTTATAGCGTACAGAATGGCGAGTCCCACCTGTTATTTTCAAAAGCTAAGGTGGCTCCTATGAAGCTGTGGTGATACCGACCGAGCAAAAGCAACGGGACCGGAAGTTTGCACTCTAACGACCAAAAAGCAAATGACCAAAACTCGTTGGTGTGTATCCAGCTTCGCGCAGATGTTCCGGTTGAAAACTAAAAATTAATTAAATATTAAATTTCAGTTTGCGATCCGACATGAATTTTATTTATCGGCCAATGGGAAGCCCAGAATCAAATACAAATGTGAATTCCCAAATGATCTGCTGCGATCCAAAAAGCCGATACAGAAAGCATAGACAGACAGAAAGACAGACTCGAGAGAGACGAGAGTAATTAGTAACTCCCCTTGACCTAAGTCAAGCGGCTTACTATGCTTGCCACCCTAACCACTCTTTTCCTTCTTCGCTGTCTCAAATCTACTTACTGGCTTAAGGAGCGGATACATCAAACACATTCCTCACTTACGACGCTTCCACATACCTAAGTATTAATTCTCTTTTCAACATTTTATTGCCATGAACATTTTAACGTCCGTTGGACCCATATTTAAAGGATTACTTGGACCCATATTTAAAGGATTACTTGAATTGTAAAAACCTTAATTGATATGTGTATATATAATTTCTCAACTCAATTTGCTTTTCTTGATTTATAATCTTTTTATGACTTATAGTGGGCTATCTACAATGAGGCCAAATTCTGTTAATCTTCAACAATATACTACTACCCTTCAAAGGAATGACTCCCCACTATAAAGCCTAAAAGCTTACCCATGCTTGAATTGTTGGCTGTGTTTTTGGCCATCAAGCGTTTTGTCTGCCTCTGTTGAAAGCTTACTCCCGAATCTGGATCGGAGATGTAGTCATAGCAGTGGATGCATGTTATCATGACTTTTGTCTGACAACATTAAAACCAAGAACCGATTTGTGAGAAACAGACGAAAGGGCACCCAACAAATGATTAAGGAACTGAAAGAAAAGAAATCTTTACCTGTAAAATTCAGATATGTTCCTACTGAACAGAACCCTGCCGACTTGCTCACAAGGGGAGTAACCTTTAAAAAGTTTCAAAAGAATCTAAGCCGTTAGACCTTAGAACCTGAATGGCTCAACAAAAATCCCATCCATAAATTCTACTCCAACAGCTTCTTTTCTCGCGCTTCCCGCCTGTGGAACTCCCTTCCACAAGTCTGCTTTCCCGACAGTTACAATCTCCAGGTGTTTAAATGTAGGGTCAATAGATACCTCCTATCACACTAACTCCCAACTATTCTCACAACACTCTCATCTACCCAAATCCTTACCCGCCTATCACCCACCCTCTGTCATTTCCTATATTTAATCAGCCTTTCTCCACTCTACGTAGCCCCCTGCACAGTAGTGGCAGTGACATGCCTTGCTCGAGGTGAAACGCTTATAAAAAAAAAAAAAAAGAATGGCCATCAAGTGAACTTCAGTGCCTAAGTTCAAAATATAAATCCATTTTTACAGTCTACCTTGTTAAATTTCACTGTAGCTAACGTTGAACCTCAGCCGGTGACACCCTTTGATGAATATTCGGATTTTAATAAATTGATTGGGAATGTTACTACCAAGATATTTAAAATTGTGCGAAAATTTATTTGTTTAAGGTAATGCAGCAGCAAATCTTTCTGACAGAACTTGCTTACGTTTAATCTCCTCAAGGTAAAAAAGTACCTGAGTTGTTAAAAAATTTAAACTTATTCATAGCTGAAAAGGGGGATAATCAGGGCTAAAAATTTAAAAGGTAGTAAAAACTCTCCCAATAATCCCTATATATACTATTAAATTCAGTTCTATTTAAAACTTATAGTCTTCACATACCTTAGCTTATAGGGTACATGTGACTGAATAAAGAAAACAAGTGTTAATGATATTGTACTATATGATTGAAAGGATGAAATTTCTATAGTCCTATTAGTGCACCAAAGTAAGAATTTCTTTACATACAAATTAAAATACGACACTCACTTCTTTCACAGTTGAGAGTTCCTTGTGAAAACAAATCTTCACTCCTTCTACATTTTAATTTGAAGACTTTAAAAAAAATAAAAATAAAATAAAAATAAACTTTTCCATGAACTTTTCATCCTTGTCTATTTTTGCCTTAAAAAATCAACTTTTCTGTGAACTTTTCATCTGTTGTGTTGCTTCGTTTAGAAGATAACACAAACTTGAATTAATAATGTTTATTTTTGGTATAAAACTTTAGGTTTTTACATCAAGTTACAACCTTTAAATTTTGTGTGGATACAGGAGCAGACTAGCTAAATTCTCTTCACTGTGGGATGCTAGTAGTAAACGAGCCTATCCCTTCTGGACTCTAGTGGTCAACTGACTAGTGTCTTGCCCTTTTCAAATCTCGTACACAAAACTACTGTCCTTAACTTCTACTTCTTACTCCTACTCTTACCAAAAGAAACGGTTCCTTATTTTGCCGCCCAATTTTGAATTCTTGGCGTCAGTGTGTCTATCTTTTTCTATTTTTAGAACACTTGCCATTTTATAAACCATAACACATCTTTGGTTATTTTTGCCTTAAAAAAAATCAACTTTTCTGTGAACTTTTCATCTTTGGATATTTTTGCCTTAAAAGATCAACTTTACTGTGTGAAAGATAATGTTACAATGATTTCATATTGCAATTTTTTGGGGGGTGGGAGAATATAGAAATTATTACGGAGTCGCCAACTGGGTGCCTCGTGATTGGTTAAAAAATAAATATTTAAAACACAGTTACATAAAGTGCTTATATAAAAACACTTCCTAGTTTCTATATAAAGATTTTTATAAAGTAGATTTCTCTAAATAACTATTCAAACACAAATAAAATCACTTCAAAGTTTCTATATAAGATTTTTATACAGTAAATGCCTCTTGAGATAAGTATTCATATAGTTACAAAATTGCTTAAAAACACTTCAAAATTTCTATATAAGATCCTCATAAAGTAGATGCCTTTTGAAATAGCAATTCAAATACAATCACACAAATTGCTTTAATAAAAACACTTGAAAATTTCTCTATAAGGACTTTAAAGTAGATGCCTTTTAAAATAACTATTCTTACACAGCTACCAAAAGTGCCTAAATAAAAAGACTTTGAAGTTTCTCTATCAGTCAGTCAGTTAAGTGCCATACGTGATGCACGCTTGGGCGATCATATCTCGAAAGAAACATGACTGACTGGGCAGAAGATTAACCAGCAGTAGGTTGTTATTACTTTCTGCGGTAGACTGGTTGCCAGCCAAGGCTATAGAACCCAATCTGCCCTATTATTTGACTCATAGCTACAGGGAGAAGAGATGTATTATATTACTAAGTAGTAATTAGTTGGGGATCAGTTTATTACTTCATAACAATAGAAAACCGATCCCCCACTTTATGAGCAGCAGAAACCTTAATCCTGATTCCAAATATTTTATTCATTCAGTTAAGTGCCATAAGTGATACATGCTTTGGGCGAAAGAGACATGGCTGACTGGACAGAAGATTATCCCACAATAGGTTGTTATTACTTTCTGCAGTAGACTGGTTGCCAGCCAAGGCTATAGAACTCAATCTATCCTGTTATTTAACCCAGAACTGGAGGGAAGTGACGGATTAATACCTTTCCCAAAGGCACTTGTGCATAAGTGAATGCAAGGAATTAAACTGGAATTTGAACTTGGTTCCCCGATTTGTCATTCTGAGCCAATATCCACTGCACAGCAGCCTACAATCCTTGCTTCCATCAGGCCAGAACTTCACAGTCAGGACGTATCATGCCATGTCTGCTGAGTTGACTTGTCCTCATTCTCTTCATATCACATTAGTAAGGAACAATAGCTCCATTCCCAAAGCTGTTACTTTGTGGAACAAACTCCTAAGAGGATGTTTTCTTGATCGCTACACTCTTAACCTTTTCAAGTCAACAGTCAACCTTTATCTATCCTACATATCCTGTTACGAGGATGCATTTAAATATAAAAAATAAAATTAATAAGTCTCCCAAGGTTAAATTTTATAGTAAGGGATTCTATTGAGTCTTGTTATTACATAAAAGTTTTAATTCATGAAGTAGTTGTAAAGATGTGCGTTGTGGTGCAGTGGATATCAGCTCGGAACGAGAAACCAGGGAGCCGAGTTCGAATTCCAGCTGAATCCATTGCATTCACTTACGCACAAATACCCTTGGGAAAGGTATTGATTCGTCTTTTCCCTCCAGTTATGGGTTAAATAGCAGGACAGATTGGGTTCTATAGCCTTGGTCGGCAACCAGTCTACCGCAGAAAGCAATGGCAACCTACTGCGGGATAATCTTCTGCCCAGTCAGTCATGTCTCGAAAAAGACATGATCATCGAAGCGTGTTTCATGTATGGCACTTAACTGACTGAGTTGTAAAAATAGGGAAATTAGAAATAGAACATTTGAAAGATTCCAGATCATTCCAAAAAATTCAGGAAAGATCTATATAATTTAAAAAGGAGTCTAGAAATATGCAAATTAGGTGTTAGCCCGTATAAAAATAGGTTTTGGGAAGAGAGTAGTTAGTCATTAAAAGGATTTGCTGACATCTACTCCGGCCTGATTCAGGATTTGTATATCCAGCTGAAAGAATCTCTAGTAAAAGTTGCCGATCAACTCAAACCTGAAGGAAAACCTCATGGAACAAAATGGGTAGGTCGATATTTTCACCCTTTCATTGACCAAACAAAACATTATTCTTTATATACACATTTGAGGATTTCCAAAAAGTATAGCATTTAAACTACTTCACTAGCTTAACTGGGTGAAGGTACTTGACTCCTTACCTTCCCCTTCTCTTCTAGTAACACTCGCCAGTAGTAAACTCAGATTTTCTGCGTTGAAATGAAAAATTGTATTTTGTGTATATTTATTTTTATTTTGTGTTTTTGTAAATTAAATATTTGTCGGTGACTTAGCTGTGTTTTGGCAAAGCATTCTTTTCTTTTGTTACAACTTATAACACATAACAATCCTCATAAAAAACACTTTTCACTCACTCCTTGTATGCTTTTACAACAACATTATTTAGTTGTCTTCTACATTGAGTGGTTCTTATGCCTTGTCTTAGGTGAAAAATGTATGAAAAAAAAAACATCTCCAACAACTTTTCTTATCCTTCAGAAGCATTGCATATTAGGAAAACTGGCTGAAGATATGAATACTATTTTGCTTTGTACATCCATCATTATTAGCAATCTGTTCACTCTACCTTGAGTGGATCTTAGGCTATATAGAAGATTAATAGTAAAAAAAAAAGGAAAAAAATAAACTAATGCATTCACGAATTTTTCTGCTGAGTCAATAGGAAATTAACACTCAATTTGCATACAACTGTTTTTAGAGAGAATTACTTGACCTTTAAAAAATGCAGACAAAACGATGTAAGTTTTCTATTAAAAATAAAAAGGAAGAAATGTTTTCATTTTAAAATACCTCTTTAAAATACCTCTTGTATTCATATTCTATTTTGTGATTATTTAATGAATACATGGCACTAACATTGTTTCTTGTTACACTTGCTAATAACAGTGAATATTTAGTAACTTTAGTTTCTGTGTTAAGTGATAAATAAATATGGATTTTTATTTTCTATCGAAAAATGAAAACAATAGTAAATCCTTTCAAACATTTCTTCTCACTTTTTTTCACGAATATGTTCATCTTTTTATTATTCATCTTTTTATTATTCTTTAATCCAAATGTTGTTGCTTTTGTGTATTTTTTTTTTTTTACTGCTGCAATCAAAATAAATTCTGAGAATTTGAACAAAACAAAACAAATTATCAGTAGCTTTGGTAAAAAGATATTATGGGATGCAAGTTGGAGTCTTGACTAAAGTGTTTTCTTGCTTTTTATTCTGAATTTTTCAAATTTAATCTGATGGCCAAGGAATATAATAATATAAAAAAGTAAATAAAAATAATAATAAAAAATATCTGAATTAATAAAAGAATTTCCATTTCAGACAAAGACTCAAAGTAATGTTTTTCATTTTTAAATTAATATAAATCAAAGTGAATAAAAAATATGCGTAAAAAAAAAAAACAGAAGAAATTCTAAAGGAAATCAATTCCCGGCCATGAAGCTTTTAAAAACAAAAAGTAAATTTTGTCTGAATTTATGGAATGAGGAATCATCATTATTGGCATTCAGACTAGTGTCCTCATCTTTGTTGTCATTCTCTTTGAACTTCTGGGATGAACAGTTACCATTATTCACATAATTTACATTCAGACTAATGTTTTCACCTTAGTTGTTATTCTCTTTGAATTTCTGGGATGAGGAGTCATCATTATTTAGACTCAGACTAATATCCTCATCTTTGTTGTTATTCTCTATTACTTTCTAGTATTTGTGTGAAAGTAAATGCAATAAGTTCAGTACACCAATTCTACATTTAGACAGATAACTGCAATGCTGCATGCAAACCCAGTTAAATGTCTAGAGAAATGGAAATACACGCTTTTAATAAGTCAAGGAAAAAAAATCCTAGAAAAGTAGAAAGTAATATTTGATCGTTAATTCTGAGAATCTCTGTTGAGATCAAATATGATGTGTGCCAATTGGTGGTTCAAATTTGCTGAATCAAATCAAATTTTTATGAAAACTGTCAGTTTTTGATTTCGTTACTTTATTGCCAGAGTCATTTTTATGAACACACAAAAGATATAAAATGCAATAACGTATACGAATAAAAGCCTATAAAATAAATTAATGACGAAATTTGAATCCCCGGGAAACACCAGTGTCCTGTAAATCTTGACACATTTTTGCTGCTTCAGATCAGTTTGACTGCAGGCTCAAATAAATTCAATATGACAACAAATGATGCAGAATGAATTTATTATTGAATAACATGGCACTTGTAGGGAAATTCTCTTGCAATAATTTACAGACCTTGAAACGAACTGTTTCAATCAGTATAACGACCGTTTTAACAAATCATTTATGATAATCTCTTTTCGTTCTTTCTTTATTTCTTTCATGCTTTCTTTATTTTTAGCTCTCTTTCTTTTCTTTTCTTTCTTGCTTTTCTTTTCCTTTTTTGTTGTATTTTTCTCTTCTTGTTTTTCTTTTCTTTTCTTCTTGCTTATTGCCTTTCTTTTTTGTGCTTATCTTTTCTTTCTTGGTTGCTTTACTTTCATTCTTTCTTTCTTTCTTTTTTCTTTTCTTTATTTTTTCCTTCTCTAAGTTTAACAATTAAAGATTTTCATTATCTTTTGTCTTTCTGCAGAATATTGGTTAAGCATATTCACTGCATGAATTGCATTAGAAGACAATATATTAACAACTAATGTAAAAGCCTTGCAGACTTTTAATCTAGTTCCTATGAAGTTACTATGGCTAGTAAATTTTAATGCTTCTAAAACGAAGCTACTCTCAATTAACCATCATCGACAATCTCACCTACCTCCCATTAGCATGGACCAGGCTTACCTCCCAGAGAGTAAAACACTATGCCTCCTTGGTCTCACACTTTCAGCGGACCTCAAACGGAATGACTATATCGAATCCATTGCTAAATCCGCTGCTATGAAAGTCGGTTCTCTGTGTAGGGCCCGGAAGTTTTTTCCATCTAGATCTATCCTGCACATATATAAATCTACCATCCCCCTTGCATTGAATACTGCTGCCATATCTGGTCGGGTGCCCCTGCTATTCTCCTCGGGCTTCTCGATAAGGTTCAGAGGAGGGTCTGTAATGTGATAGATACCGACTTGGCAGACCGCCTGCAGTCTCTCTCCCACCGGCGTGACATGGCTTCCCTGTGTCTCTTCTATAAATACTTTCACAGCTTCTGCTCCGATGAACTTAGATCACTGGTGCCTCCTAAATACGAATTTGCATGAGATACTAGATTAGCAACTAGATCCCACCCTTTTACAGTGAAACCGATAAAATGCAACCGTAACTTCTACTCCAACAGTTTCTTTCCTCGCACTTCCCGACTGTGGAATTCTCTTCCAAACGATTGCATCCCCGATGGCTACAATCTCCAGGAGTTTAAATGTAAGGTCAATACACACCTCCTAACACACTAACCTGCTCCCATTCTATCAAACACTCTTCCCATCTGCCCAACCCTCATCCTCGGTATCCTTACTCATCTGTCACCTTTCTCCTGACATTCCCTATGTCTAACCACTCCTTCTCTTTACCTTCCCCTATGTATCCCCATGCGCAATAGTGACAGTGGAATGCCTTGCTTGGGGTGAGATGATTAAAAAAAAAAACACTCTTCCCATCTGCCTAACCATCATCCTCGGTATCCTTACTCATCTGTCACCTTCCTCCTGACATTCCCTATGTCTAACCACTCCTTCTCTTTACCTTCTCCTATGTAACCCCATGCGCAATAGTGGCAGTGGAATGCCTTGCTTGGGGTGAGATGACTAAAAAAAAAAAAAAAAGAAAAAGAAATGATTAATAGGGCCTCTGGCACAACACTAAAAGGACTTCTTGTCTAGTTTAGAAAACAGCAATTGTAATTTTGAAGAAATTCTCAATTCACTACATGGAACTTCAAACCCTTACTACAACTCAGATCTAAATCTAAACTTATTTATAAATGGAACTTTGTCTCTGTGTGTGTGTGTGTGTGTGTGCCCGTTACCTATAGACTCCGAAATGGCTGAACCGATTTTCTTGAAAATTTACACAGTTGTATTATATGCATCTGCAAGTGTTCATAGCTAGTTTTTGTGTCAAGGTACCCCCGATAAATATCGAAAATCGATAATTGAAAAAATCGGGTTATAGAATGGGTGGTCCGATTTTAATCAAATTTGATACACTCACAGAGAAAGATATAAGAAACGATATTCAGATGTTTCAAGGTTGCAGTTCTTACAATAGTGCTGAAAATTGATAATATATATACATATAAAAGGCAAAATGTTTGTGTGTGTGTCTGTTTATCTGTCTGTATATTCTTTAAACAAATCCACAATTTTTCTTTAGGCTGAGTCTGAGCTCCAGGACCATGGATAAGTGTTAGGGTGGCACCCCTTTCAGTCTATTGACTAATGGACTATTCCTGACATCACGTCTGGTTACCAGGTTCTGTCTTCTGGGGAGTCAGAGCCAGAGGCTGAGGGAGTAAAGGTCGTAACTTGATTTGTCCTGCAGCTGAGTGAAGATACATCTCAGTTTGAACAACAATCTGTATTTTGTTAATACATTATTTTATTTCGCTGTTTCCGAGTCCTTTCATTATTTATTTCCACACTGACTTCACAATAATTACTTTTAAAGTTTTCATTACACCCGAGCAATGCTGGGTATTACTGCTAGTTCACCCTATAAATCTAATTCCAGTCAAAAGACTGATTTGGGTCACAGTCCAGTTTGGACTGAAATTTCAGGTCTTCAAATCACAAGCTCCGTGTAACTTCAGTTAAGTTCTTCAAATTTCAAATCACAAACTTTGTGGAACTTCAAAACGTCCCGTCTTCTCTGATTCCTTGACATTTTGAAGAAATAAAATTGATTTCCTCAATTCACAAAATTTTGAAGATATTTAAAACTGAAGTTAAAACAATAGACTTAGATTCACAAATTTTTTTCTTACTTAAACTCAATATAAATTAAAATACTTTTAAAATCGCTAATTCTTTTCAGTTATTTTCAAATTGGAATTTTTAACTGTCCCCTCCTTATCAGAACACAGACCCCAATTCTGAATGTTCACAGTCCTGGGATCATCCTGATTTTCAGAAAGGTAAAATATATATATGTGAGTAAGTGTGACCTGAGTTAGCTGGATTCTAAACACACAGACAGAGAATTTGCCATTTATTTATTTAGATGTTGACAACTTCCTGGTTGTGATATTCAGGATCAAAAAGCCCTTTTAATATTCGGCTGGTATAATTGTTGATTGACAAGATCTCTTACTAAGTGGCATCACTAATGTTAGAAACTGATATCTCTTCATTCCATCAATTGAAGACAATACAATCATGAAATATAATGTCATTTGAACACAATGTCTAATGTAAGGATTATAACGCTCATTCCAGATTAGCTCTCTTCTGATAATTCTTGGAATCAATATATATGCTATTTGGAGAAACCTAAGTAATATTCTTCAGAGGCGTGTTCGTCTTTATAACACCTCCTTCCTTTTTCAGTTACACACTTTCTTTATGTTCTGGGGAAACACACCTATTCCTCAGATAATGGACACTCCCTCCTATATTAATAACAGTTAACAGGAAGTTAATGAGAGAAGTTCTTGTGAAGTTCATAGAAGTTCTTTAGAGTTCTATTGGAGCTCAGTAGAACTACTAAGCAGTTGATATTAGTTGGCAGTTAGCTGAATACTAAGGAGTCAGCTTACAGTGGAAGATTACCAAATTCCTAACATTTTGGGTGTGTTAAGTCGATTAGCAACTGATACCAGTCAGTTAAGTGCCATACGCGAAACATGCTTGGGTGATCATGTCTCGAAAGAAACATGACTGATTGGGAAGAAAATTATCCCGCAGTAGGTTGCCATTGCTTTCTGCAGTAGACTGGTTGCCAGCCAAGGCTATAGAACCCAATCTGTCCTGTTATTTAACCCATAAGGAAGAGACAGATTAATACCTTTCCCAAGGGTATTTGCGCATAAGTGAATGCAATGAATTCAACTGGAATTCGAACTCAGCTCCCTGATTTCTCGTTCCGAGCTGATATCCATTGCACCACAAGCCTGATTATAACCTTCAGTGTATAAACTACTCCACAACACTTTATTACATACTTTTCCTGACGTGGGTTAATTTTCAACATTTCAGTCAAATTACGTTTTTGTTTACCCTGGCATTGTATTGCAATATTAGTTTTAGAAACAGGTACCTCAAATAACCTGGATATAAGAGAAACATGGATATAAGAGAGATTTCGTCTGGTCCCAAATTAGATCCTGTGGTAATGTATATAAAATAGACCAAACCTGGATATAAGTGAAATCCAGATATAAGAGAACCATTATCCGGTCCCGACAACTCTCTTATATCAGGGTCACACTGTATTGTGAAGCATGTTCAGTGGTGAATTAAATTGTACTGATTGCTTATTCTGTGCATATCTGAACCTCAACTAATTTATATTCTATGTTTAAATCATCCACATTTGACAATGTACGTTTAAATCATCCACATTTGACAATTTACATCATGCTATCAAGATATTGAATAATTTTTCTTACCAACCAATTTTCATTTTTGTCCTTAAAGATTTTAAAAAAGACTTTATTGCTGATCTTAAATGATCTGGTAGTTTCAAACTGTCAACTTTTTTCTTTTGATTCCTTTGCAGTAATTTTTCAAAAATGGATCCAATTTTCCCAGCGAACATGAGCTCTGCAGGTGACATTTTTACGATGACAACATTTACGTTTGATCTCATTCGACAGACTCAAAAATTATTTCTTCAGCCTCCAAATCTCTACCATTTAATAATGCCCTTTTGTCGGTGTCAACAAACTGCTCAGCCAACCATTTGATCTCAGATGATAAATCAGTGTTGTCAAATGTTCAGTCGCATAGTTTTTGCAGAAATTTTAAAACTCGCTAGAAGTAAATTGAGTTTCATTATCGGATACCCCACTATTAGTTTCCAAAACTTGTAAAAAATGTTTGCATAAAAATTTAATTGTTATTGTGGTAGCAGGTTGCTTACACTTTAATATCTCAGATTGTTTTGTGAAACTGTTGACCATAATTAAAATAGTATGAATTTTTTAGTAGTTTAGCAAAGTCCATATTTAGTCTTGCCCAGGGATTATCAGTGATCAGCCATGTTTGTTAATTTACAGGTGGTGATTTTGCAGCTGAATTAAAATCATTGCATTTTCCAAATGTATTTTGAATACCTTTCTCCAACTTTGGCTAAGAAATATAGCTTCTTCTCAAGGACTTCCTCCTCACTATTTGTCCTGCATAAAATTGATTCAAAATCCTTTTTTGTAGTGAAAAAAGAATTACTACTTTTTCTGCATAAAAAATTACTCGATCACAAATAGAAAATGCTTTATTATTGTTATACCATCTGATTTTTGTTTCACTCCATTCTAACTTAATATCATTCACGGTTTTTCGAATAAACGTATCCTTTTTAGAATGGTTTTTGATATCGTCTATTATAACTGGTAATTCTTTAACAGTGTTACACACAAGGCTTTTAATTTCACTTTTAGATTCCCATGAAGTAATCACAGTAAGTAATCTTCAAAATCTTTTTTTACATTTTGACATCAATCTGGACAAGCCATCTGCATGTCCCAATTTTTTGAAGGTAGAAATTCCATCTTGAAAACCATAGTTCAATAAAATCGTAGTCCAACATTGTAGTTTTTTATGCAGTATACATGCAAATTCCTGTTTTAGAACTGAAAATACTCAACAATCGATGATGATCAGCTTGCACTATAAATTTTCTTCCCAATGTCATCCTGTGACATTTCTTTAAAGCAAAGATTATAGCAAGCACTTCCTTTTTAATTTGTCTATAGTCTTTTTCCATATTTCCATATTTGTCAAACTTCTTGAAGTGTGGGAGACTGCTTTCATTGTACTGCCTTCAAAGCTATGGCACATTACAGATCCTATGCCTCATGTCTAACACTACTATTATCCGTCACTATGAGTTATAATGTGTCATCAAAACTCTGAAGTCAGTAATTTTTTAATTACTTCAAAAGCTATTTGGCATTCCACCAACCAATTCTATTTCATACTCTTCTTCAGTAAAATATTCAGACGTGCTTGCATTTTGTACACATCTGGCACATCATATAATAATTCTGCTTGTTCCTTCCTTAGTTAGTTCTCAATCATCGAAGTTAAGCAACGTTGAGCCTGGTCAGTACTTAGATGGGTGACAGCTTGGGAATACCAGATGCTGTAAGCATATAGTGACAGATGTGCGTGCTTACAGCCATATCATGTTGAATACACCGGTTCTTGCTCGATCACCGAAGTTAAGCAATGTTGAGCCTGGTCAGTACTTAGATGGGTGACAGCTTGGGAATACCAGGTGCTGTAAGCATTTAGTGATGGATGTGTGTTGTGGTGCAGTGGATATTGGCTCGGAAAGAGAAATCAGTGAGCCAAGTTCGAAATCCAGTTATGTACCCTGCATTCACTTAAGCACTGGTACCCTTGGGAAAGGTATTAATCCATCCTTTCCCTCCAGTTATGGGTTAAATAACAGGGTAGGACTTGG
The DNA here is from genome assembly GCA_037127315.1 of Ascarosepion bandense. NCBI lineage: Eukaryota > Metazoa > Mollusca > Cephalopoda > Sepiida > Sepiidae > Ascarosepion > Ascarosepion bandense. Next base: position 2,575,676 of record JBBBDQ010000416.1, read on the forward strand.
GGACAAATAAAAACAAATCCCAATGAATCTTGGTACTCGAAAAGAAAAAAAGTATTACTAGACACAAAACTTATATAAAAACAACAATAAATTGTTGAAAGAAAAAGGTATTACCAGCAATAAATAAATCAAATTTAGCTGGCAATAAATAACCCGCTGAGGTTGATATGCCATAAAACAAAAACCACCAACCAACCAACCAACCAACCAACCAACCAACCAAACAACCTTAGTTAGTTACTTAGTTTTCCATCCATTATGCCACTTACTCTCTACACGAGCTTTTCCTTCCCTTCAATCTTTTTAAACACTCCACTCCTCAGCCTTTATCTCACCTTTGCCAAACAGATGAGTAGTAAAGAGTGAGAGAGTAGGAGGAGAGAGCTGATAGCATTACCGTATCAGTAGCAGCTTAAGCTGATGGTTGTAGCAGTAATTGTGTGCGTGTGTATATGTGTGTGTGCTGTACAATATAGTAAAAATAGGTAGGTTTGTTGTTGTATGACGCAACCTAATAACAAAATTTCTGGCCTCTACACCCTTGGCCATTACTGTTTACAACAGACACAGGAGCCATGATTTTTCAGTTATAAAAAAACACAAACATTTTCTCTTTCAAAATCTCTCACAAAATAGCATACAGTATTTTGGTTATGGTCTGTGCATACGCCACTTAATATAATATAAGGTTACAGTAAAGTAGCTTCTATGGGCATTACTTTTCTAGATATTTTAATAAAATAACACTCTGTGTTATCGTTATTTTATTATCCAATACCTTTATGTTTGAAGATGTTACTATCATTTGTAGTATGACAAAGTAAAATTTTTCCAGGAAATCATAATTATCCTTCTGTAAAAATTGCCACGGGTTCCGCTAGTTAATATAATAATTTGCTAATCTGGGAAATGATTGTAGGGTCACCAAATTTGTCTTTAATGGCACTTGCTCTAGCAGGATCTGGTATTCTTCCTTTTTTTGTCACTTATCTGATTCAAATATTTAATCCTCTCCATAAAGAACTGACATTCCTGTTCCCTGAGTTTGAAAAAAATAATCATGTTGACTCTGAAATACTCGCTAAATTAGTTTTATGTGTTGTATTTTAGTAGTATTCTTACCAAGTATGCCATCTATGTAAGCAACAGCACCATCTAGTCCAGCCAATAGTGTATCCATTATTTGTTGGAAAATACCTGGGGCTATTTTTATACCAAAGGGTAACCATCTAAACTTGTAGCGTCTTTTATGTGCATTAATAGTCAAATACTTCTGGCATTCCTCATCCACTTCAATTTGAAGGTATGCTTCGGTCAGATCAGTTTTTGAAAAAGATTTCCCCCCATTTAATTCAGCAAATATATCCTCTGGAGTTGGTTCCTGGGACATACAATAAGGAAGGAGAGCTTGGAGAACCTGATACTGACTGGCCAGATAGAAGGAAAAAGAGACAGAGGAAGGCAGCGGATAACATATTTGCAGAGCCTGATCAGGTGGATGACGGAACGGGGGTTGCCAGGAGTAACAGGAGCAAACATACTAAGAGCCACAAGAAATAAGGAGATGTGGAGAACCATGATCGCCTACGTCCTGAAGGGACATGGCACATAGAAGAAGAAGAAGAAAAAAAGAAGAAAAAGAAGAAGAATCCTCTGGAGTTAATAGGGGATATACATGTGGTATTTAATTAATGCTTACAAAGTGCTAAACCATTTTTGTCAAGATATTTAGTAATGATGATATATACTCTTTTCTCAATGGCATATAAACAGCTTCAACAGGAATTTGAAAATTGTTCATTTTGTTCTATTTCCTGCCCTGCATTTCTATTTAAAATTATCCCATGTGGTTGATTGAATGAAAATAACACAATCATGAAATATAATGTCACTTGGAGTGACCTAGTCTTAATGAATTCTGTAGTAAGAATATAAGGCTTGCTCCTGAGACTGACTCTCTGCTGACAAGATATGATTGTAGTGTCATCAAATTTGTTGGGAAGGTGTGTCTTTAATGACATTTGTTCTAATGGACTCTAGCCTTCCTATTTCATCAATTATCTGACCTAAATATTTATTACTAGTAATATAGCCCGGCATTGCCTGGGTGTAATGAAAGTTTTAAAACTAATCCATGGTCCTGGAGCTCAGACTCTTTGGACGTTGGCACGAAAGGCTAAAAAGCAATAGTTGTTTCCAGTTAAAGTGAAACTGTAGACTGAAAGAAAAATGAATGGATGTAAGTCAAATTTTGATTTCCTGGTATCGATATCAAATAAGTTTTTTTTTGTCGTAAACTGAATCCTCTGAGTAAATGGTATCCAAAGCAAAAACTAAAATAAAAGGGCTGAAAAAATACAGATATACAGGCAGATAAACAGACACACACACACAAACATCTTGCCTTATATATATATATATATATATATATATATATTATCAATTTTCTGCACGATTGTAAGAACTGCAACCTCGAAACTTCTGAATATCGTTTCATATATCTTTGTTTATGAGTGTATCAAATTTGATTAAAATTGGACCACAACTTCTATAACCCGATATTATTGATACTTATTGGGGGTACCTCGACACAAACCCTAGCTAAGAACACTCGCAGACACTTATAGTACAACTGTGTAAATTTTCAAGAAAATTGGTTCAGTCATTTCGGAGTCTATAGGTAATGGACACACACACACAGACACACACACACACAGACACACACACAGACACACACACAGATACACACACACACACACAGACACACACACACACACACACACAGACACACACACACAGACACACACACACACACACACACACACACACACACACACAAAGTTCCATTTATAAATAAGTTTAGATTTAGATTATTCAGAAAAAGCTGACATTTTGAAACCATAATCATGTCGTCTCTCAAGTACTTGCCAAATCAGTTTTACATGCTGTATTTTTGTGGCACTCTTAATAAGTATGTCATCTATGTAAGTGATGGCACCATGTTGTCAGAGTCAATATGATTTCCATTATTTCCTGGGAATTACCTGAGGCTACTTTAGACCAAAGGGTTATCATCTAAACTTGTAGCGTCTTTTATGTGTATCAATAGTCAAATACTTCTGGCATTCCTCATCCACTTCAATTTGAAAATATGCCTCAGACATGTCAATCTTTGAAAAAATTTAACTCCATTTAATATATCCTCTGAAGTTACTTGAGGATGTACATATTGAAGGAGGTAGTCATTCAACTCCGTGGAAAAATCTGCACATAAATAGATCTTCTTATTCTTCTTTCTAATATACACAGCTAATGTGGCTCATTCTGATAAATCTATTTTTTCAAAAACTCTGTGATTTTCTCGCCTATCAAGTTTAGTGTTAATAGACTCGAATATAACAAAAGGTATCTTTCTTTTAGGCTTAAAACTGGTAGCACATTTTCTTTTACTTTAAAAAATGCATCTCCACATTTTCCGAACTCCTCTGAGAATTTTATTTTTTAGTTTGCTCAGCATTCTGTAATCCTTTTCTCTGACGAACAATTAATTCTTCAAGAGAATGAATTAGCCAATTCTGTAATTTGATTATGTGACGATAAATATTCACACTTATCAGAGTCAAAACGTCCAAGATGTTTTGCTTGTCGGGCTGCTGTTTTGTAATAGTTATGTGCATAAACTCACGTTAGACATTTTGTCAGTTGCATTCTCTCCTCTCACAAGTTTGGTCCAAGAAAAGTACATTCTTCGACCTTTGTTATTTTATGCTAATTGGCACGAGCTGGGGACTCTGATTGAGAGCAAGGCCAACGGCAATAATTAGTGCATCAGTAATGTTTTTGGTCAATAAAAAAAGTCTGAGACATTGGCTAGCAGTGCCGTTGGGACCATGATGACGTGCACTGGTATAGAGGTTCGTATTAAGTTATGACTCCGTTTATTTTTGTCTGAAAACTGGGTGCTAACTTTGAACCTACCAAGAGAGCGAGTGGTGTAATTACCAGTATCTACCATAACGTGGGAGAAATACACTGATTCTAGCCAATCGAGACCCAGGATATTCAAGTTGAAATCTTTAAATATGTAAACATCTGCTTTTTTAGATTTATCCACAAGAGCAATGTTATGTGTAATTTTCACAAGAAAAATTAATTTCTTGCCAGAGATTCCTCTTACAACTTTGGCATATTTTTAAGTAGGGCTTGCCAATTCTGTTCCAGGTTTGTTCAACAATAATTGTAATATTGCTACCAGTGTTCAACTGAAATCTCACCATAGTGTTATTTAATTTAACTGGTCACAAATTTTCTATTGTTTGAACTTTGCAGTTGTTTAGCTGATAGCACTACTTTCAGCAAGTTAGTTTGTATATTTCTTTTGATTTTCAACTTCTTGTAGCATTGTTTGTGACCTATTTTCCATGATTAAATATGTTTTCTTTTAAATGAACAGTTTTTTCTGAAATGAAACATACCACAGCCAAAGTATGGGTTAAGTTTGGCAATATTTTTATTTTTATTTTTACTTTTTTTGACTGGCTTCTAATGTGCCATTTTGATTGATTTTTGCTGTATCATGGCTGGGAATTTTTTGGTACTCTTCTGCAACAATCTGTATTGTTAACTTTGAATTCAGTTCATATTTTGTAAGGATTCAAGAGTGTATTTTTGCATCATTGCTTGATGTTAGACCTTTAATGAAGATTAAACATTTAAAGATGTCTGGGGACAGTTCATCCAGCTTAAATTTCTCACACTCATGGTTGACTTTACTGACATATGTGACAAAATCTTCACTCTTAGTCCTTAGTAAGGTTTATGGACAACAAACATTTATAAAAAAAGAGAATTCTTTTTACCAAATATTTTTATAATATCAACTAGCAGTATAGCCCGGTGTTGCTCGGGTGTAATGAAAGCTTTAAAACTAATCCATGGTTCTGGAGCTCAGATTCTTTGGATGTTGGCATGAAAGACTAAAAAGCAATAGTTGTTTCCAGTTAAAGTGAAACCGTAGACTGAAAGAAAAATGAATGGATGTAAGTCAAATTTTGATTCCCTGATATTGATATCAAATAAGTTTTTTTTCATCTTAAACTGAATTTTGAAGGCTAAATAAGTCCTCTGAGTAAATGGCATCATAGCTGAGACTAAGAACTAGAATTATACCTACTTAGAGCCAAACATGAACCAAAAACTAAAATAAAAGGGGTGAAAAAATACACACATACAGGCAGATAAACAGACACACACACAAACATCTTGCCTTATAAATAAGTTTAGATATTATCGATTTTCTGTACTATTGTAAGAACTGCAACCTTTTAAACTTTTGAATATCATTTCTCATGTCCTTGTCTACGAGTGTATCAAATTTGATTAAAATCGGACCACTCCTTCTATAACCCAATTTTTTCGATTATCAATTTTCGATATTTATCAGGGGTACCTCGACACAAAACCTAGCTAAGAACACTCGCAGATGCTTATCGTACAACGGCATAGATTTTCAAGAAAATCGGTTCAGCTGTTTCGGAGTCTATAGGTAATGGACACACACATGCACAGACATACACACAGACACAGACAAAGTTCCATTTATAAATAAGTTTAGATTTAGATACTGTTTTGTTAAACGACACTTTTTCTGAAGTATTTAACAAAATGAAATTCAGATAGTCTTTAGATTCAGAAGACACACTTTTGTAACAGATGACATAACATTATTTTCTAGGATATCCTTTAAATGTTCTTGATATCCACTCCCAATGCATTTGTGATCATAATGTCTTCTGGAATGCTTGTTGTTTTTAATAATTATCTTGAAGTCTTTCAAAAAAAATATGTTCATACAAGTAGTTGTTAACTAGGAAGAAAATGTTTTTGCATGTGAATTTGAACCCTTGTGGCCACTGTTATCTCTTCAATGACAGCTCCAACACATCAGAAGCAAAACATAAATGCAGCCTCTGCAACAAAAACTGCCACTCCTGCATCAGCTTCTACAGTCACAGATGCCAATGCTCCAGCTTAGCAAATATAGGATGCTAACCATGGTCAACCCTGACCGACGGAGACCTACTGCTATCGCTTCATTGCATTGAATGATGATAACATAATCATGAAATACGCAGACGACACAGTGCTGATTGCGGACACGGAAAGGAAGCTACAAGACCTCATACAGAAGGTAGCGGTGGAGAGCGACAAAAAAGGACTACAAATAAACCTTAAGAAAACTGAGTGCATGGTCATCAACAAAAGGTACAACCCAAAATGCCATATAAATGTGGGAGATACCAGAATCAAGCAAGTACAAAAATTTGAATACCTAGGAAGTGTCCTAACTGAAGATGGAAAGTGTGACACGAAGATCTGAAGGCGAATTGGAATGGCAAAGGACGCATTCCAGAAGCTGAGCAAAATACTAATACACAGGAAAATCTCACTGGAAACAAAGAAAAGAGTGCTGGACTGCTACGTGATGTCAGTTCTTCAATATGGCAGCGAATGCTGGACAATATCATCGAAAATGAGGAAAAAACTGGAAGCAGCGGAAATGTGGTTCTACAGAAGGATGCTGAGGATATCGTAGACTGAGCATGCAAGCAACGATGAGGTGTTGGAAAGAATGGCAACAAAGAGGAAATTGATACTGAGCATCAGGAAGAGACAACTGAAGTTCCTGGGACACGCAATGAGGAAGGAGAGCTTGGAGAACCTTATACTGACTGGCCAGATAGAAGGAAAGAGAGACAGAGGAAGGCAGCGGATAACATATCTGCAGGGCCTGATCAGGTGGATGACGGAACGGAGGTTGCCAGGAGCAAACATACTAAGAGCCACAAGGGATAGGGAGACATGGAGAACCATGATCGCCTACGTTCTGAAGGGACATGGCACATAGAAGAAAAGAAAGAAATGTTGCTTGGAGTTCATTGTGTCACCACGTTGAGTAATAGTGTTTGTAAGCCATGTGGTGCTATGTTCAAGTTATGAATGAAACATTGATTAGTCACAAAATGTCAGTCATTAAAAAGCTAAAAGGCAAACAAAATTCACAGACATATGAGTAAGGGAGCCTTGTAAATATTTGAGCATCTTAGGGGCTTAAAAGAAAAACTCTTTAATCTTAACAATGCAAGTGTGTCTGCAGACACACAGTGTCATAAATGGTGACAATCTTGAATTGCTGCATACATTTTAGAAACTCAAAGTTTTCTTGTTCTTCCCAAATTTGAAAGTGAGATTAAAAATGCCAGTATTTTTCATCCAATGTCAAAATTCAAGTTGCACTTGAATCAAAACCAAATCAAAAATGTTTTCAAGGATGAAATGAAAAACTGGATAGAAAGTTTGGAAAAATGTTAAGTGTAAAATAATGACTGTCTTTTTTTTTTTTAATGAACTTGTAATTTTGAAGAGAAATAAAATCATGCCATTTTGATAGCAATTTCATCAGTCAATCTGGTTTAAAACTTGTATTATAAGATAGATGATTTTCTAAGTGCTGCTTAGATGTAGCACAAGACCAAAGTATGGGGGTACCCAGTGAGGATCGAACTCACTACTCAGTTGTAATAGTTTCTCGCAAGACAGGCTTGCTAACCATTACACCATGCCGAGATGCCCAACTTGTATTATAAGATAGAAGATATTATTTATCATTCAATAATGGCTTACAGCCATATTAAAGCACCAGCTCTTGTACAATCATCTAAGTTAACCAAAATAGTCAGTACCCAGATGGATGACTCCTTAGAGATACCAGATGTTGTAAGCTTGGATGTGTAGCTGGTATAATAGATAATGGCTTGGGATTGATAATTAGAATTAATCATGTATGGGAAACTTAGTAAGAATTTTATGACTAAATTATTATGATTTAAAAAAAAATTCTTATAATCTGACAATACTTGCTAGCTTTAAATAACCAGCAAAGGGTCGACAGGCCATAGAAAATAAAAGAATCAATGAATTGTAAATCAATGCTCGGAATTTTAAAGAGAAATGAATTTATTCTATTTTGATACAAATTTCATTATTCTGTCCGTTTTTAAATTTTTTTTTCTAGAATTTGAAATCTTACTTATCAATCAGCCTTAGAAACAATTTTTAAAAAATTATAACTTTTAAAACAATATTTTTTAAATTTCTGTGATAATGCAACTTTAGCCAGGTATGTCTCAGTTATATTGACAACAAAAGAAATTAAATATATTAGATGTCCACTCATTTCCAATGCATCTCTCATATGTTAATAAATTCAATAAGTTACGTTACTGGTCAGATTTAGATCAAAAAGACAATCACAATTCTCTACAAGTCTTTCTGAATACAATCAATATCACACTAAAATTTTCTGTAACGGCTTAGAAAAGACCTCTCTGAAGAATTCTATGACCAATATTAATTTAGTTTTCAAAATGCGGTTAATGCCAGACATGTTTTGTTTTCGGTCAATGAATTAGGTGGAATTTAGATTTTACCTTAAATTTGAAATAAAATAATTTGCTTGTCTTGAATTTTAACAAATATTTGCAATTTAAAGGGTTTCCATTGCTTTATATAAGGCTAAATACATCATTAAAAATGAAACAGTAAAATAGATATTTTCTTCCGCGTTTCAAAATGTCTTCAGAAGTGTTTCCATTGCTTTTAATGCTTCATATTACTTACATTCTCGTGGATTCTAGTTTTTTCTTTTTAATTCTAAAACATCTTCCAACTCATTTAAAAATATTTAAATTATCATCGATAAACAAGTGTTTTCTATGATCAATGATTCAAAATGGCTTCATGCAAATGAATCCTTTAGATCTTAAAGTAGACAAAACTTGATCAGATCCTATAGACTGAGGCTTCGGAATTAATAACAAAGAACCTCACTAAAAAACAAAAAATCGTAACAATTGAACAACTGCAACAGCAGTAACAATTAGAATAGTTAGCAAATGTAATTGGAAGAAAAAATGACGATGTTAACTTTTCAAAACACCTTAAATGAAAGATTTGAAAGAAAATTCACAACAGTCATTGTAAGAGCAACAACAGTGAGACTCAAGAAGTCTATTCATCAGAAAAAAACTGTTTTAAGAAAAAGATTTTATAAATTTTGATGAACTCCAGAACCAAAATGACTAATTTCAGCATTTCAGGCATATGGCTGGTTACTCGTATCCAAGGATACTGGTCTACGGGAGGTGGGGTAATCTTTGTTGCAGACGTCTGCTCAGGCACATTTGTGTTTGTTCAATAGCCATAGAGTCCACCTGTGGTTTATAATGCAACTATGCTGAACAAACCTTAGTTACAGTTTCTGGGAGAGAGTGAGTTACCTTGCGTGAACAAGGCCAGGACACTCAAACCCTCGGTCACGATGACTTATGACTTTGTGCTAGCATGGAAAAAAAATGCTGCATGGTTGCTGAATGTTGCAGTATAGGCGATAAGAGCTCTGGTGCTCATTCCAAGCAACCCCCGCCTGATGATTTGGATGTTGTTGTCTTTGCAGAGAAAGAACAGGTAGGTAGGTAGGTGGCCTGTTGACATTCAGACTCTTTCTCCTCCTACAAGAAGCAATTTTTCTACTACTGTCTCCCCCACTGAAATAAGGAAAAAAATTATCCCTCATCCATTCAGTTTGGGATGTTGCACTGGGGCCTGAAGAATCGGCCATAGACCATGAGAAGCTGGAGACAAGATTCAATGTAATATGAGACAAAGGAGCAAAAGGGATTTGAAATAAATAACTAAGATGATAACTAATGCAGTGATTCAACCGAAAATACAATCTTCAGTTTTGTAGTTTAAACATAATTCAAGTGTAGATTTCGTACTTGAAACAAGAAAGAAATTAACAGGTGAGAACCAAAATTTTACTTTAAAAATTCTCAGAACATTTTCCCTTTTTAAAGTTAGAAAAATATGCAACATTGAATTTGAATCTAGAAATTAAACCAGAAACTGAAAAGGGTTACGGCCATATCATGTCATTCATTCACTGATTTTAATCAGCATCAAGCCTAGTCAGTACCTAGATGGATGACCACTTTAGAATACCAATTTCTATAAACTTGGATGTGCAGGTGGTGTAATAGATAATGGCTAGCAATTGTAAATTGGAGACCCATGTTCCAATTCCAGTTGGGTTTGTTATATTCACTTCTGCAAAAATATCTTCAGGAAAGATATGAGTTTACGTTGCCTCTCACCATTTATTTCTTGACTAGCAGTATAGCCCGGCATTGCTCAGGTGTAATGAAAGCTTTAAAACTAAGCCATGGTCCTGGAGCTCAGACTCCTTGGATGTTGACACGAAAAACTAAAAAGCAATAGTTGTTTCCAGTTAAAGCAAAACCATAGACTGAAAGAAAAATGAATGGATGTAAGTCAAATTTTGATTTCCTGGTATCGATATCAAATGAGAATTTTTCGTCATAAACTGAATTTTAAAAGCTAAATAAGTCCTTTGAGTAAATGGTATCATGGCTGAGACTAAGAACTATAATTATACCTACTTAGAGCCAAACCCGAAGCAAAAACTAAATAAAAGGGCTGAAAAAATACAGACTTACAGGCAGATAAACAGACACACACACAAACAGCTTGTCTTATATATATATATATATATATATATATTATCGATTTTCTGCACTATTGTAAGAACTGCAACCTTGAAACTTCTGAATATCATTTCTTATATCTTTGTCTATGAGTGTATCAAATTTGATTAAAATCCGACCACTCCTTCTATAACCCGATTTTTTCGATTATCGATATTTATCGGGGGTACCTCGACACAAAACCTAGCTAAGAACACTCGCAGATGCTTATAGTATTATAGTACAACTGTGTAAATTTTCAAGAAAATCGATTCAGCTGTTTCGGAGTCTATAGGTAACTGACACGCACACACACAAAGTTCCATTTATAAATAAGTTTAGATTAGTAGAATTTGTCATCAGTAAATCATTATTATCTTCACAAACTTTTAACAATCACTAAATATTTTCTGGCTTTAAATAACCAGCAAAGTGTTGATAGTCTGTAAAATAAAAAAAAATCAATCAATCCAATGACCAAAATATAGTGTGATTTGTTGTGAATTTTTTTCTAACTTTAGAAAAAAAAATATATGCAAGAAAGAGATTGTGAAAAATAAGCAGCTTTTAAGCAACGTTTTTCACAATAAGAATAAAGTTTCCAGACAGAAAACTCTCAAGTGAATTTGAGTTTAAAATCATCAAAAAATGAAATTAATAGGAAAAAATGAAAATAGAAATAATGATTAAAAGAAATGCAAGCAACAATTGCGGATTTGATGAGACAAATTACCTAGTAACAAATACCTAAGGAATAGAAAGCAAACAGAAAAACGAACTAGAGTAAAAGGAGGAGGAGAAGAAGGAGGAAGTTTTATAACAGCAGCAGCAGCAACAGTAATGGTGGTGCTGTCCATCAGATAATTTTAAAAGAAAGACTCCAAAAAAATAATCCAGTAAAGATATTAAAAAAAAAAAAAATAAAGCCCGTATAAAAAACGACAACAGAATAAATCAATATTGCGTGATTTAACAAAAATAATAACAACCTGAAATCATCTCTGCAATTATTAAGAAATGATTATTAAAATGAGAAAGAATAACTGCAATGAACCTGACTGCTCTCAAGAGTGAAAATACAAATTAAACTCGACTGCTCTCAAAATTAAATGCAGACTTAAAATGAAACATGGAAAGTAATTCAGTATTTGCCTTTTGAAAGAGAAAAAATTAGATTTTATTAATAAAACCAAACAAATAACCTAGAAACTTTATCTTTCACCAGATCAGATCCAAAATCTAATCAGTTTGTGTCAGTCATGAGTCCAATCATCCCTGAAAGTTTCATCTGAATGCATCCAGTGGATATTGATATATTTTGACCAGGGACCGACAAGCAAACAAATGCGAACGAATACAGTACCTACACCTAAAGGCAAAGATTTACAAGTATAGCAACAGTTTGCAGAAGGAAATGGGGAAACAACTCCTTCCTAAGAACCATTATAACAATTCACAGAAAGAAAAGGATGCTATGGAGAGGCACATTAACCTACATTTTGAAAGAAAATTACATTTTAGACCAAGCAAAGTTTGAAATTTGACTACCAAAATTTTAGCAGAGGTTCTCATCCACAAGAGAAAAAAATTTTGATATATTCCCCAAAAAGTATCACTAAAGACTCTATAGAAAAAGAATAGATAATAAAATTAATGGTAATAAAGATCATGGCCATGATAAAATGATACGAGGGTCATTCAATAAATAAGGTGATTTTTTTGGTATAAGGACTTTTGCGAGGGTCATTCAATAAATAAGGTGAATTTTTCAATATAAAGGCATTTACGAGAGTCATTCAATAAATAATGTGTATTTTTTGGTATAAGGACTTTTGCGAGGGTCATTCAATAAATTAGGTGAATTTTTCGGTATAATGACTTCTAAATAAAAAACAAGTTATATGGTGATTAGATGTCTTTTAATGTATTGTACTACACTTTAAAAAGATCTTTTATAGAGTCTGTCATGGGAAATTGGTATACAAACTAAAAGAAAGTAATACAGTTAGTAAATTAAATTACTGTTTTGGCAGTTTTTCTAAGTGATAGCAGTCTGGAAAAATGAATCATATTCTGGTTGGAGGTGCAGATGACACGGGTCAATACTTGACCGTTCTTATTCGTAATGTTTATTGATGACCTACAAACTGCATTCTTTGTAAAATGTTTGCACATTATACCAAACCATACCATGCAATTGTACCACATTTTTATCATAATGAAAATGCAGAACGACTTAGACTTATGGCTTAATGAAGATAAACGGTATTGACATTATTTACACAGAGACTATTGTCCTCGTCTTAGTTGTTGTAATCACATTTTGACCAATGTGTCATTTGGTCTTCATTAGTTGCTTGTTGGTCCAGATAAACTTCAAGGAATTTTGAATGAAAAAGACTTTTAATCTATGAGAGTAGCTTGTTCTTATTCTGCTGCCCATGTTTTTATTTACCACTCAGTTACTGTCCACCCAGTTACCATTTAGTTCAAATACCCAGAGCCTGGCGCAGAGAATGAACCCTCAATTACTAAGTCAGCAAATTCATAAACCAACACTTTAATTCACTAGGACAATGGACATTGGACAATCCTGAGTGAAAAATGTGAATCCTTAAAACTAACCTGCCTGCTGATGAGTGGTGTTGCTACTTATCCCAATTGACTTATTGCTGAGGCATCACATATTACTGCAGCTGTTGCTACCGTTGGAACCTTGCTGTCACTTTTCTTTATCTTATTATAATCGTGTTTGTTCCGACCTCCACTTTGTCAGTTCGCACAACTGTTATGACCTGCCAATACTTCATAATCAACTATTCTGTTTTGATTGCAAGAAAAGAAGGAAAAAGACATGAAAAAATGAAAAAAAAAAGAAAGGAAATATTCAATGGTTGTTTAAGTGAAATGAAAAAAGTTGTCAATTTCAAATCTTTTCATTTGAGCCGCCGCTATCTTCTTCTTCTTCTTCTATGTGCCCTGTCCCTTCAGGACGTAGGCGATCATGGTTCTCCACATCTCCCTATCCCTTGTGGCTCTTAGTATGTTTGTTCCTGTTACTCCTGGCAACCCCCATTCTGTCATCCACCCGACCAGGCCCTGCAAATATGTTATCCGCTGCCTTCCTCTGTCTCTCTTTCCCTCTATCTGGCCAGTCAGTATCAGGTTCTCCAAGCTCTCCTTCCTCATTGCGTGTCTCAGGAACTTCAGTTGTCTCTTCCTGATGCTCAGTATTAATTTCCTTTTTGTTGCCATTCTTTCCAACACCTCATCGTTGCTTGCATGCTCAGTCCACGATATCCGCAGCATCCTTCTGTAGAACCACATTTCCGCTGCTTCAAGTTTTATCCTCATTTTCGATGATATTGTCCAGCATTCACTGCCTTATTGAAGAACTGACATCACATAGCAATCCAGTACTATTTTCTTTGTTTCTAGTGAAATTTTACTGTGTGTTAGTACTTTACTTAGCTTCTGGAATGCGTCCTTTGCCGTGCCAATTTGCCTTCAGATCTCTGTGTCGCACTTTCCATCTCCTGTTAGAACACTTCCTAGGCATTTAAATTTTTGTACTTGCTTGATTCTGGTATCCCCCACATGTATTTGGCATTTTGGGTTGCACCTTTTGCTGATGGCCATGCATTCAGTTTTCTTAAAGTTTATTTGTAGTCCTTTTTTGTCACTCTCCACCGCTACCTTAGCCTAATTCTTAAAAAATGACCAGCATTCAGATTTATGATTCTCACTGAAGTATTTTGTTAAAATTTTGTTCTAAAAATTGTCTATATAGGGACTAGTTATAACTTCATAGAAACTCTGGGGTATTGCGGTGGCTGTCGTAAAAATGGAAAGTAAGAATATGCTGCTTTAATGCATGAAATATTGTAGTATGTTTGGGTCAGTGTTTGGATCTAGCAAAGTTTGAGATAAGACAAATTGAAGACCAGCCTTTCCTCATCCCCCTTGGCCTTGTGTCATATTTTTGTATTATTACACAAAATATAAATGTAACTGGTCAATAGTATAAAACAATTCACATGTTTTTGTCTTGAATCGACATTGAATTGGCATTAAAGTGTAAATTGTGTTACCTTTTGGTGAGTTGAATTGAACATACGAATTGCTAATTAAAAATTCAGAGAATCTAATCAAAAATAATTATTGACACTAACTCAAAATCTTCTTCTTCGAACAAAAATACCTACTGCATTCAGTTTGTAGATATTATTTGAACATTAAACTTTTGAACTGCATTTTGCATCCCAGACATTATGACTTAATCCATTTTACCGACCTGAAATCAAAATACAAATGAATATTTGTTGAAGGTTTTGGACACTGTGACTTTAGATTCCAAGAATCATCGATGGAACAGAAATTAAGAAAGTGTTTCAAAAGGTAAAATAAATTGGCAAATTATTAGAGATTGCTAATAACATGAAGCCTTTTTTGCAATAAAAACATTTGTGAGATTTAACATTGTAAACAAAGAAAAGATTACTAAACTGTCATGTGATATTTGTGCTTCTATATGGCAGTGAATGCTGGGCAATCTCATCAAAGATGAAAGAGAGACTTGAGGCAAAAAAAAATGTAGTAATATCCTTGGGAAAGGTATTAATCCGTCTCTTCCCTCCAGTTATGGGTTAAATAACAGGACAGATTGGGTTCTATAGCCTTGGCTGGCAACCAGTCTACTGCAGAAAGCAATGGCAACCTACTGAGATAATCTTCTGCCCAGTCAGTGATATCTCTTTTGAGACATGAACACCCAAGTGTGTATCACATATGGCACTTAACTAACTGAAAGATGCAAGGAATTTAACAAGCATTGCCACGTGAATAAGACAACATTTTTTAAACTGCTACTTACATAAAAATAAAACTTAAGGCAAGAAAGAGCAAAGTTGAAAAAATATTTACTTACCTATTTTTCAAATTCAAATCAGAATATGAAAGACAAAAAAAAAGATATGTGCCAGGTCAGTTATTAAAAATGGAGTTTTGGCAATTTTATGTCCAACCAAATTAAAATGATTGATTATAAAAATGAAAGTGTTCAAAATAGCAAAGCAGAAATATGCAAGAAACAAAAAGAGAAAAAATTTTGGTTTGTGGGATTCTTAAAAAAGAAATTTTGTCAATTAATGCCACCAAATTAATAACATACAAGACTGTATTTTTGTAATATTAAAATATATAAATTGTAAACACGATATAACTGAAGATCTTGTTAGAGGCAGAAAATTTAATTGTAAAAAAAAAAGAGGGGAATAATTAAAATGAAGATAGAAAATGGAGAAAAAAAAACAATAGTTTAATATGAAAGAAGAAAAATAACAAAAAAGAAGATAAGAAAATTATGTGTTATCAGTCATTAAAACCAATTGAAGAGAATGTTTTTTTTGCGCAAACAACTTAAAGTGTAGCAGAACTCTGGATCCTGTTTGGTAATCCAATTGCAAAATTCAAAATACGTCAGAGAAACGGTTTTTCCACATCTAAAGAAAAAATTATTCTGGGAGTCACCCCACATGACTGGATTCAATATTTAAGGATGGTCTCTAACTTGTCAAGGTGGTCAGTCAGGGGAGGCAGTTTGCTGACACACATCTAAAATGTAACAAACTTCAAATCAACCCAAAGATAAGGTCAAGTCACACCTTGTTCTCTTTCTTTCTCCTTATCTATTTCAACAATTACTACTACAAACATTTTGTACGAACTCTTGATACCTTAACTTTCACAAGGAACATTAACTTCTACAACTTATGTTATGCCTCCTTTTAATAAATTTCTATTTTAACATTCAAAATGTATATTTTATTATTCCACTCTTCTGCACTAATTCTATATATTCCAACCTGCCGACAACCAACCTTCTGATGATGATTATAATTCTGGATAAATCCTGTAAGCTGTAGAGAGTTTGGTTAAGACTGACACAAGGCCAAACCAAGAAAAATTAACCAGCTCCCTATATTTCAAAAGTTAACATGGAATAAAAAAATTATTTTTTTAATCATTTCACCCAAGCATGGCAATAAAGCCTCTCAGACACAAGGAGTTACTAAGCGTCAAAGGAGGAAAAGAAAAACATTATGAAACAGAGAAAACAATAAGAGAACAGGAATTAAGAGGACAAAAAATAAATGTTTGAAAATTGAAATTTAAATATTTAAAGAACAAAGTAACTTGAAAGCAAAGAAAATAAAAAAGAAAGCAACAAGTAAGAAGTGTGTGTGTGTGTGTGTGTGTGTGTGTGCAAAGGATGGTTACAGCTATTTTTTTTTAATTATTTCACCGCAAGCAAGGCATTTCACTGCCACTGTTGTGCAGGGGGTCACATAGAAGAAAGTGATGAGAAAGAGTGGTTAGGGGGTTACATAGGGGAAAGTGATGAGAAAGAGTGGTTAGGGGGTTACATAGGGGAAAATAATGAGAAAGAATGGTCAGATATGGGAAATGTCAGAAGGAGGGTGATAGACAAGTAAGGATACCGAGAATGAGGGTTGCGTAGATGGGAAGAGTGTTTGAGAGAATGTGTTTTTTTTTTTCTTAATCATATCACCCCAAGCAAGGTGATAACGCCACTGATGCGCAGAGGGCTACGTAAGGGTAAAAAGAATGAAAAAGAGAAAACCGGAAACCGCATCCTAAACAGGAAACAAGGGATGAGCCTCTTCACCTGTTCAATAGATGTGGGTAGAGTGTGAACTGGGCGATAGTTTCAGCCATTGTATGCTCCAGCCTCCTTCAGGTGCTAGAAATTTTGAGCCAAATACTTTATTTTGATCACTGGGGTATATCATTCTCATTCAATGTGCAATGCCACTTCCAGATATCATGCAGTTATTCCACTTTAACTCAATGCTTAAAGTTATTGTTCACTAACCCTAACCCTTATACTCACTGGGCCACGTGTCCTTGAGAACATCAGTGCATGAATTTTTGAGACTTATAAACCTAATGTTTCAGTAATCATTTTTTTTTACCAGAGCTCATATTGCAATCTTTGAAGCAAACAATTTTTTTCTAGCATGGCATACATTTATGGTGCTGGTTAGTTCTAGTAACTTGACCCAAAGAGTTGTGAGTTCAATACCTGGCTAGAACAGTGCTGAACAAATAACTTAGTGAGTTGAGTTAAAAGAAAAATAACTACAAGGCATCCAGAAGTGGCATTGCACATGGAACGAGAATGATATACCCCAGGGATTGAAATAAAGGGGTCAGTTCAAAATCCCTAGAACTTGTAAAAGGTCAAAGTGTACAATGATTAAAGCATCATAAATAAAGGTGAGGACAACAGTTCAAATACAGTAAATAATCTAAATATTACCTCATCTCAGAAATATAAACAAATATTAGTAATTTCATCTTTAAAATGATAAGACCTAACTGCCAATCTAGTACTCTGCTTAAATTAATAAATTACACTGTATTAATGATTTCTGACTTTGAGTTTTGTTTAATGGAACATCAACCTCTGTGGGTTATGTAATGCCAAAAATGTGGAGTTTTAAGGATTTTTGAAAAATGTTCGGTTATAGTGAGAAAGTTGATTTAGTCAGATTTTAATGAAAATTTTTTGTTTTTACACTTTTTTTTAGAAAACTGAAAATGTCTTCTAGTTTTGTATTCAAAAATATTTTGCTGAAAATAATTTTTTCTTCAAAAATGCATTGTTGGTAATATTTTTCCTTCAAAAAATGAATGTTTTTCTATAAAAGTCAATTTTTATGTATAGATTTGAATAAAAGGATATACATTCATAGTGTTTTGACCCCAGTTTGGAGGGGGATAACTATTTGCCCTTAGCTGGGACCCTAACAGGTGCTACCACTCAGAGTGGATCTGGGAACAACAGCAATCAAGAAGTGGTTCCATGCTCCTCACAACCTCCCAATCAGAGGCCTTGCTGGCAGATGCAGTTTACCGTCATGTCCAGGACCATGTATTAATGATGTATTTTTTTTAATCATTTCACCCCAAGAAGGCATTCCACTGCCACTATTGCACAGGGGGTTACATAGGTGAAGGTGATGAGAAATAGTGGTTAGATAGAGGAAATGTCAGAAGGAGGGTGATAGACAGGTAAGAATACCGAGGATGAGGGTTGGGTAGATGGGAAGAGTGTTTGAGAGAATGGATACGAGTTAGTGTGTTAGGAGGTGTCTATTGACCTTACATTTAAACTTCTGGAGATTGTAGCTGTCGGGGAAGCGAGTATGTGGAAAGGAATTCCACAGGCGGGAAGTGTGAGAAAAGAAGCTGTTGGAGGAGAAATTGCGGTTACATTTTATTTATATACGGTTTCACTGTAAAAGGGTGGGACCTAGTTGCTAATCTAGTATCTCGTGCAAATTCGTACCTAGGGGGCACCAGTGATTTAATTTCATCGGAGCAGAAGCTAGGAAAGTATTTATAGAAGAGGCATAGGGAAGCTGGTGAGAGAGTGACTGCAGCCAGTCTGCCAAGTTGGTATCGATCACATTACAGACTCTCCATTGTATTTTGTCAAGAACCTTGAGGAGAATAGCAGGGGCACCCGACCAGATGTGGCAGCAGTATTCAATACACGGGGGCAGATGGTAGATTTATATATGTGCAGGATAGATTCAGATGGGAAAAACTTCCGGGCCTTGCACAGAGAACCAACTTTCATAGCAGCGGATTTAGCAATGGATTCGATATAGTGTTATATCATAATGTATTAAT